>CM072873.1:9490000-9900000 GCA_036937835.1 Pampus argenteus
TTTTGTTTTTTTTCTTTTGTCCCTTCGTGTTATTATCAGCACGTACGAACCACTTTATAATTATAGAAATTTTAATTTCTTGCTTCTTTTATGGACCGAAAAAAAAAATATTTATGGCCATGAATAAACACTGGCAACTTTTCAGCCCTTTTTTCCCTTTTGTTTTTATTTCCTGTAAATATTTTGTGGCACATGTTTTGCAGCCTAGAGAACTTTCGGGAGCGTTAAGATGAAGATCGACCTATATATATATTTCCAAATTTAAAAAAAACAAACAAACAAACAAACAAACAAAGACAAAAATGAGAGAATGTTTTTTTTTTTGTTTTTTTTTTGGCAAAAGATTATAACTTCCGTGTCATATCACATATGTAAATAACAGTGTAGCCGCGCGGTGATGGCTAAATATCTCAAAAAAAACAACAACATTTTTATAAGGATTTTTTTTAAATAAAATGCTTTGTTTCTGAAATGAGGGTTTCCTTTATATAAGTGTCATATTCGATTTGATCGATCCTTTGAAAAGACGTCGCTAAACATCCTAAAGAAAGCAGCTAAAACGTTATATTGTCGCACAGAATGGAGCTGGACTATGGGAAGAAATCTCCAACGCACTTCAACTCTTTTCATTTGTAAGCATATTTAATCCGGAGAATATTTCTTTTTCTTTTTTTTTTTTTCCTGAACCCAAACACCTCTCTAATAAAGAGCCTAAAGTCACTCGTGAAATGGGACTAAAATCCACTCACTTAATATAAGAGGGGAGAAGCCCTCTTATAGGAAGCTTTTGAGTCAAAAGCTCTCCTTTTTTTTTGTCAGCATCCCCAGCTACTCCCCGGCCTTGCCTATAAAGTGGAAGACTGTGGAGCAGAAAAAAAAATAAAAAATAAATGTTAAATCCAATAAATATTTTTGTTAAACTGCAAATAGAGCAGGAATAATCAATCAGACTCAGCAGCCTTTCTTTGTTTAACCACTGCCAATGGCCAACTAAAACACGCACACAGCGTATAGAAGGGGGCTTCATCGCCTAATGAAGTTATTCTATTAATGACCATATAACGTGTTGGCAGTGATATTCCGCACCGGGAGACACTTTGCTCTCTATTATTCTTTAAGGGTGAAACCAAAAAAACAAGCAGAAATGAGTCACCAGTGATCCGCAGAGAGCGCACTGCGGATTATCAGCCTCCAGTCAATATCTTGGGTAAATATGATAACCTAGTAGAAAAATCTATGCATGTGTTTGTCCCGGGACGAAAAAAAAAAAAATCTCACAACAGATGTTGGAGTCGCCCCTATCATCACTGAACAAACAGACAAATTGGACAGATTTGCTAATTATTTACAGAATTGGGTCTCAAGGGGGCTACTGCTTTTGTGAGCAACAGAGACTCAATTTGTTCCAGAACAGAGAAAAAAAAAGGTTTTGTGTTTTCACCACCGGTTGAGCTTGTAGGTCAAATTACTCGACAATTTGTTGTAGTTTTAGTTGGGTTTTTATTATTATTATTATTATTATTATTTGTCGGAGAGAGAAAGATAAAAAAAAAGAGAAATATTCAGCTGCTGTGTCAGTAATCGCTTATTCCACAGTTGTTATGAGGAACCGATGATATGAGACGTAGTGCGTGTTATGGGAATTATATACAGTGAACTGATAAAAGAGAGAAGAAGAAGAAAAAGAAAAGGTGGAGATAAAGGATTGGCTGTGTGTGATTGGGTTATAGCTGACTCTGGTTGATATTCTGGCTGCTTTCAAATCAAACTTAAAGAACATTGAACTAGTTTAAGATCATAATAATAATAATAATAATAACACTGTGTTGACTTTAGCGTTGCTCGGGGGTCTTTGCCCTTTAGATTCTGCATCTCTGCTGAGGCACTTTTGTGACTCTATTATTGCATAATACACAACACACAACACAACACAGAGACAAAAGGCCAGGCCTGGTGTAGCTGGCTGTTTAGAGACGTGCATGTTAACGAGCAGCAGGAGTCGGGATGCAGACAGTGTAGATAGAGAGGCTGACAGAGTTTCTTGGTGCTGTTCAGAGTCAGGGAGATGTATCCTTGGGCTTTTTGTCCGGCCTGTCACTTGGTGCCATTGTGATCTTTGCTGCACACGTTGTATCCCATATGGGCAGCTGGGCTCGGACAAGGAGAAAAGGATCCCTGACAAAACCCAAATTGTATCAAGCTTTCAAATAAAGCATTGTTGTCTCTGAAAGAAAAACGAATTAAAAATTCGTGCTATATCTATTCTGGTCAAAAAAAAAAAAAAAAAAAAAGAAAAAGAAGAAGCTCCATTCACAGATAACAGGGAGTCCTTCTTCCTTGATAGAGCTATGCCAACAACAGCCTTCTCATTTCTCTTTTTCTCCTCTATCCCTCTATCCCCCCGTTCTCCAAAGTGAAAGGCTGATTATTGTCTGTCCCAAAAAGTGGATCCTCACAGCGCGAAAACTATTTTTAATACCAGACAGTGTTCTTCCTTGTTTGCTTTGACTATTTATAAAAATAGACACATGGAAAAAAAAGACAAATATTTGACACTATTTCCCCCCACTTCATAGTCCATTTTAAGGACTTCCGTGTCAGGTGCAACACTAAACTACACATCTCCTAATATGCAGCTACTGAAGAACATACACGTACAAGTATGATGGTACCAATTATAGAAATATGTGAATAGGTGGAACATTTGAATCCTCAGTTACATTATAAGTCTAATATGAATCAGACTAGAAATGACCGCATGCTCATGGTTCTCATATTTACATGATGTGTTTTATAATGCATGTATTTATCTACATTTGTCTCATATTTTATTTTTATTTTATATATATTAGGAAAATATTCGTTTCCAAGTGTTTTACTTTAGACACATTTTTAGGTCAACCCAAATCAACTTTAACGGTGAACAATATCATGCTTTGAAAAGCCTGTATTGTCATTAATGCGCCAGAAAAATGACAGCACCCCTCCACCACCACCAACTCAGCAACAGGATCAGATTTATCGGAAATTGCTTTTGGCTGCTCGGGAAGGGATAAAGCAGGCGACATTAAAACAAGCAGAATAGTTCAACCTGCGTGGATAACACTATTATATACACCTTGGAATACAATGCTTGAGGAAATATGCACTCGGGACACCGTGGATCTTCGTCATCCTGCCCATTTGAACCTCGACATGAATCATTTTTCTATCATGCACATCGCCAAATAAACGAGGATTTCAAAGCTATAATAAGCGGTGCTTTTCATTTAAAAGGAAGCTATCTGGGTTTTATTGCCTTAAAGGAGATCCAGATTAGATTCGCCACAGTGCTGATATTAAAGAGAGAGAGAGAGGGAGTGATGGAGGGAGGGAGAGGCAGAGGAGGAGAATAGTTGCGCCCAGCTGCCACGAGATGGAAGCAGAGGTCTTTAGTTGAGGTGATGCAGAGTTTCACCTGTCAAATAATCCAACTTCACACAGATACTACTAGATTAAAAAAAACACAGTGCGACGAAATTATGTTTCTACTGAAACTGAAATTAACACTGAAAACAAACTAAAAGTCCAGGGGCAATAGTGGACACTGGTGTTTCATTTTACACTTACACACACACACACACACACACACACACACACACAGAGAGAGAGAGAGAGAGAGAGAGAGAGAGAGAGAGAGAGAGAGAGAGAGAGAGAGAGAGAGAGAGAGAGACTGTGTATTTCCACGATGTGGCGCAATAGGACAGGGGGACAAATACGGTGCAGATTAATTCACTTCAGTGAAAGTGAACAATGGAGCTGAAGTGAGGAAAGTCTTAACTCAATCAGCGTCCTTCACCACAAAGAAGACTGTGAGTCAAATGTCCTCAGCAGCAGCAGAAACTGCATCTTTCCTTCCTTTACTCCAACTGATCAAAGACTGCGTGATTCTTTATTAACATCTAATTAAACACGCGGAGATATAAGTTCAAACAGGATGTCAATGATTCAAATTACAAATCTATACAATACATAATACTGGCAGCTCATAATCGTATTTAATATCGTACACATCTACTGCTTTGTATCACGTCCTGTAGTTGAGAAGATCTACTTTTCCAGGCTGCAAAGTGCCTGAGCGCCATCATGCAGGGAAGAAGCGTGCAAACTGCAAAATGGGTCAAATGACGTCAAAATGAAAGGCTACCATCTTTATGCACCTGCTCGATTCAGCGTCAGTGAGCTTGCACCTGTAGGGGGCCTCATTGGGTTAGAAAGATGCAGCAGCAGGGGAGTGGAGGGATGCTGAACATGATGGAGGAGGGGGGTAAGGGAAGTCTGCAAGAGTTCTGACCACTTAATGAGGCCAGTGTGGAGGGGGGGGAAAGGGCACAGGCATAAATCTGCACATTATAACAAGACAAGGCAATACAATCATATCCAGATACTAATATCTCAAAATCTGGTCCCCTCTGTTTATGTTTTTTGAAGGAAGACAGAGATGGACATAAAAAAAATCAAAAAAACAAAAACAATTTCAAGCTTTTTGTCTCCTCCTCGTGACATCAGCAGTGTGTGTGTGTGTGTGTGTCTGTGTGTGTGAGTGTATTTGTGCAGGTGGCAGAGTGGGGTTATTGTTGGAGTGTGTTGGTGCTGTGTGAACCAGAGCGAATCTCCACACAGCAAGTTTACTCAGTGGGCCAGAGCGTCTGCAGAGTATTGTTCAGATCAGCTTCCCATCTGCATGAGAAGAACCCGGTGAGATGAAAGCTGACATACACACAGACACACACACACGCACACACAGACACACACACACACCTGTTTCTGTGGGTTAAACCAGGAAGAATCGGAAGAGATGCAGCTTGACGACAATTTTCTGCTCAGCCGAAGTAAAAAAAACAAAACAAAAAAAAAACAAAAAACAGGAGAACAGAAATCTCTGCAGCATCTTTGAGCACCTACAACTTTTGTCATGTTGTGTTCATCTATAACATGAATAAAAAATGATCCAGATGAGAATCTGCTGTTACCTTTTCATTTAAATTGTATCTGATTCAAAAGACAACAACACTCATTTGCATTATGTGCGATAAATACTGAAAATCTAAGATATGCCTGCAACAAGTCTATTCATTTCATGACAAATGAGGAGTTCAATTCAGAATTAGCATTGCATTGTATTTTTTCCAAATGCATCCACACTTTGTAGATGTTCATATATCTAATAAATAATAATAATTTATCTGATAAAAGCTGACTAATAAACATCACATCTGCTTACATTTTTTTTTACAATTTCAGGGGATTCTATACCAAGATTTCATTTGATGTTCAATTGGCAGAAAAAGGACAAGAATTATGAGTATTATGGTATTAAACTATAATATGAGCATGTAGTACTGCGTCTGTCTGTCATGCTATATGATACATCTCGACCATTTGGATCGTTTGCATGTATCCAGCATATAAACATCCAGACAGTTTTCTCTAATTGGTTTTTTACAAATTTGCTCTCCAACTACTTACTCTGGGGTGTTATGACACTTGCTTTCAGCTACTTTTCCTTAAAAGCTGTGCACAATATGGTGCTTTCACACGCATAAAAACACCACAGAGAGAAAAAAAGGCAGAAGCCATTTGCGTAAGTGTCCTTGTCTCCATGCAAGGTCATTACTACAAACTTCATTTGTCATGAGTGGAAGTAGATGTACGGCATTTCTTGCTCCTTTCTTGTTTACATTTGCATCTAATGTATGCCATGCTGAGGCAGAAATCCCTCGTGACATTTTGTTTTCTGAATATTTATATGCCAATACCAATATTTAAGGATGAATAAAGATCCATCTTACGCTGCACACTAAAATAAATGCATCCAGCTTCCACTGAAGCGCCTGCTTGCACAAAACAAAACATGCAGCAGTGCTGCGGGAGACGCTGATAGTGCAGTTCTTAAATCACAGCATTATGTGAGGTTGACTTTAAAGTGCTGCGGATGACCGGCAGCCAGTTTAGAGACGTCTTTGTGAAAAAAAGGGAGCGAGCGTCAAGGTTCTTGACTTTGCTAAATGTTGAGATTAGGAAAACAGCAGAGTCTGCAGAGTGCACCGAGACTGTCAGGTACCCAGGTACCTTTCTCCATCTGTCTGTCATTCTCCATGACTACAGACATGTAAACAATGAATGAAATAAAAGACTAAAGAAAAACATATTGACTTTTTTATTTTTAATCATTTATTCTTTAGAGCATGGGCTTAAAATGTAGAAAGATCATGATAAACGTATGAAACAATTTATGTGTCACTGTCAGAAACCTGTTGCATAAGATACTTGAATGGTTAAAAGTCTACTAGTAGATTGTGGAGGATCCATCAACTTCAATGGGAATGAGTGACAAAATGAACGTCACAGCCATTAACAACTTAAATGTGTCTGAAGCAGAACTGTTTAATTCTCACTTCTACATTACAGAATAAATATACATAACTATTAATTCATCACATTTAAAGCTGGTTTAATATACAGTGGAACAGTTGGACAGCATTGGAACAAACATACCTTATAACAGCTCAGGGCACTATGTGAATCCATACTTTTAGGTTAGGTTACATACTGTAGGTTCACAGTTTTTCGAGTCTCTCCCAAACATGTTTTTCTTGGTATAATCATTCTTCTTCCTTTTTACTGACTATTAGAAGATCCCCTTTTTTAAATGTACTTTCAGTGCAGGTGTCATCTTTCCTCGCAAAAACATATTTAAAAATGTTTTGTAAGATAATATAACGTTTAAGCTGTAAATATTTGTCAAATCGAGGAAAAATGTTTATTTTTGTTACTATTCCTCAACTGCAGCTCAACAAAACAAACACTTTCTGTCAAGGCACAAAAAGGGGAAAAAGACAACTGTAACTGTGTTGAAGTCGGATGGCTTGAAGGTTCATATTGTTTTTCAGATGAACTTTTAAATCTTTTTTTTTTTGCTAAAAACAGGGACTTACATTGTAAGCAGATTAGGAAGAGGTCTTCTGATGGTCAGTATGGATACGAGAAAATATTAGAGCAAACAAAACCTCCTGTCATTGTTCATACGGCTGTTGTTTTAAGACAAACTTGAAAAATTGCGAAGGTATCCTTTAAGATGCGGTGTCTTTGTGTGGATTTCTCACACACACACACACTCCGATGGGTTTGCGACCCCTCTGCAGCTGACTTTTGTGGTGCGTGTGAAAATCATAACACTCTCTGAGGTGTTGGTGGCATTTCGTTGTAGACTGAAACTGCGACAGAAAAAAAAAACGACAAGCCAGTTCTTACTGTGTACTGCATCAATTTGACATTTTAGGAGACTTGTCCATTCAGCTGCTGCTGTTTCTTTTTTTTGCCATTTTAGACTTGATGTAGATTTGAATTTGCTACATTTTAATGACATTGTGCCATTAAATTAAAAAACCGAAAAAAAACCAAACAAACAAATAGAACTGATATACAAACCTTTGTTTTCATCCTAATTTATGTACAAGATCATAGATATTCACGCCATTCCATGTCATCGTAATTAAATTAATATCAGGTCGATTCCCCTTTTGAATTATTCAGTGAATTTTTTTGTTTCTCAACGAACATGACCAACATGCATATGACAAACACGTCATGTGCCCAAACACATTGCTTATGTTGATAATGTTGCTCATTTTGATTGATTGACTTTTTAACATTTTTTCCTATTTCTTGTCGGCAAATTTAAACCCACAATGCATGATGATTAATATTTAGAGTCCTTTTGTTTCTTATATCTGTAAGTTGTTTTTTTTTTATATATTAAATGTTGTGCTGTTTTGTTATAATATGCAAATTACCATATGGTCTCATTTCCCTTTGTCTTCTCTTTCTCAATGTTCCCGTCTTAGGACTTGAATTGTCTTGTATAAAACCCACAGTCCGCTGCAGTCAGGTGGGCTGGATGGGGGACATCACCAACAATCAGGTTCCCAGAGTTGAGTGTTTATGCCTTTCACTTAATGGATTGTCTCACCTTCTTCAGAGGATGAACATGAGGTGCTTGAGATGCCAGCACTGCGAATGGATCCTGGGGCTTTGAGCCCCGATAACGACCAGCCGTCATCTGTTTCAGACATGCTTCAATCAGCATGCGTGCTGATCAAAGAGCATCAATGTGGCAGCAATGTGTTTTACCATTTCAAGTTGCCTAATTAACTTCCTGTTTAGAGAGGATGTAAAAAAAAAAAAAAATATGTGTAGCAAGTTGTGTCTATCGTGTGTTTGTGCACTTGTGGTGAATGTATAATGTATTTTAGAGATAACTGCTCCGGATGGAAAATAAATGAAAAAAAAAAAAAAAGCCTCTCTATGAAATTTCATTTAATGGTCTCGCTTTGCTGAATAGGTGCAGCATTTCACTATGACTCAACGTCATTGTATCACGTATCACATTCAGTCTTTGTGCTCCTTGTGGCGCGTGAGATTGAAGCGATAACCTTCAGCTTATTTATTCTCACAGATGCCATCGGCTGACCACGTTTTCATCCGCACAATGGCAACACAGTAGCAACAACTTCCCATCAACACACTCTTATTTGGGATTGTTTGACAGTGGAAACCTGAGATTGAATCAAACCTAAATTAAATAATCACTTGTGTTACTGTTACTGACATAGTACAGCAGAGCAAGGCATTAAAACACACACTGTCAGATGGGTGCTGCACCCTGAGAAACTACTCTGTTAGCACTCTGCATTTCTGTTTTGGAGGGATATGCATTGATTGTTTACACATTTCCTCTTATACCCACTGCCTTTCTTTACTCGCTACCGAGTGGAGCTTGAATTTTATTCAAATATTTTTTTTGCATCTCAACAGTTTATATTTCTCACTCTCCCACTCGATCTCTATTTTATAGCCCCTGTTGAAATCTCTGCGAGCTTTTTCCATTGTTGGAAAAACTATATCTTCCCCTGTTAATTTAATTTTATATTCTGTCTTAAGGCCATTTGTTTTACTTTTAGCTTTTAAGGGCAACACAAATGTAAATACGTGATTTTATTCTATTTTACCTCATGTGTTTCTGTGCACTGTGCCTTTTGTATTTTTACTTTTTTTTTTTTTTTACACCTGTATTTATTATCATTTTAAATGATCTGAATGTATTTTTACATTTGTTGTTTTAAAATGTGCTCTGTAAATAAAATTGACTGGACTTCACACATGGCTGGATTTCAATTAACCAAAATATAATAATATATAATATAAGGAAATACCTGGTTAAAGCAAATGGGTGTCATCATTACATTCATTTTGGGGATTCACAAAAGAAAGCAATAACAACATCTTCAAGCATCTTCAAGACTTGCTGTATTATGAAGTACCAGTCAAACGTTTGGACACATGTTCCCATTTACTTTGACTGGTCCTGCGTATAACACAATAAACAGAGGAGGCAGACACATTTACATGAACATATATTCACTATATTATATAACTGTAGCATATATTATGTATGCATGTGTTCATTTTGAGAGACTTTGTTTCTATTGGATGACTCATTTTAATTTGTTCATCTGTTAGTTATTGTTGACAGAATATGATTCAAAACAACAACACACATGATGCTTTGCCAGCGGTACATTAGTCCAGGTTGATGGAACAGTGAAAGAGCCCACACACTCACTCAATTTGACATTTTATATACATATAGCACAGTTTTTCTAAAATACAAAAAATGTATTACACAATTTATATTCCAACTGTATGTGATATATTAAGTAATTTTTTTCAATGTGGAATTACTATCTTTACCCAAGAGGAGGATTCATGTAATACATATCTATTTATTTGTGTGAATCACCAATTGTCAAAACAACAGAATTTCACTATTTTGGAAATATTCTAAGTAACATACTGTAAGATGATAACTTCAGGAAATTATAGATACTGAAAACAGACATTTGTTGTATTGGGTGCATTTTTGACTTTTCAGGTGAATATATAAAGAATATATGACTGGAGGTAAAGCTATGTTAGTAAGTCCAAAAGGCTTTTTTACACACATACAATAGTTATTCATAGGAGAAGTACATCTGTGAGGGAGGTGGGGGGAGTTGCTACTGAGGTGCTCTTGAGCAAAACACTTCACTCTGTAATGTCCAGCAGCAGATAACCGTGGTGACGGTGCGGCGGACAGCTTGGGGACATGATATGATTCTTCTCCACTGTATTGATGTGAACCAGATTGCTGCTGAGACACTACAGATATGTTCAGACAACCTACAGTACCATTTATGAATACATGAAGAGTGTAAGGGACTGACCTTATATACATAGTAATGTTTGCTTTTGGTGTTTATTTCTGTATTATTTGCATCACCTGCATGTTAGTGATGCTTTATGAAATGGACCTTGAACACAGTCAATGGAGGCTGATTTGCTGAGAGTTCATGAAGATGTTCATTCATCAGAATTTTAATAAATGAATATAGTTGTAGTATTTTGTTGGATATTCATTGACAGACTCGCTCCGTAGTCCAACAGGACAACCACTAGTTTTCTTGAGGCATTATTTTAACAACGACTTCATGTTTTTAAGTACTGTAACGCTGCACAGCAACTTCATGTAATAAAACAATGCATTACTTATAACATTAACAGTGGCTCAGTTATATATTATATGTGTCCCATTAAGCCACGACAGTGCAACAGACAGCATGCAGCTAAATTCATAATTTCTTCATGATTTTATTAATTATACCTTTGCTTTTCCTACTGTGATGTGTTAGGATTTTGCTGATACAAGGATATGCTGCTACTTATATTTATTGTAACTCAGTTGCTGCTTACTGTTTTAACACTAAGTGTGTCTTCTGGTTTGTCTTTTCTTATATAGAATATTAATCTAGACATATTGTCAATTTTCCTTTGAACAGTTATTGACTGGGAGGAGCAACGTTTTGCTTTTATGTATGTCGGTACACAAAAATGACAAATGAGACAAATCTGAATATCCTGAAAATTAAATTGGAAAAAAATAAATGCATTTTTAGATTCAAAATAACATCTGCAGATTCATTATCACATACCTTGCAGTGAGATGAAAACAATTATTAAAATATTAAATGTGATTTCAAAAGTACACACTGATATTAACAAACTATGAGCTGCAAAAAATAAATAAAAGTTTGTCTACATAATCTTTATACTGTCTTATACACAGATACAAACTATTCCAAAGGAAGGTTAAAGCCTTATTTGTGGATTTTAACTCATAATAAAATCTACAAAATGATTATGAGTGCAATAAATTTACTTGGACATCACGTTGTTGTATAATGTATGCAGTATACGCTATATCAAAAATCAAATAAAAGCTGTAAGAAGGCTGAAGGATGTTTTTATGTATTTTCCCGTTGACTGAACAGCAGACGTGCAAGTGGAGGAATCTTTTTCTGGCTCCTGCACACATGGCTGGAGGGAGAAGATAGAGAGCGAACAGTCTATAGCGTTTTAGCACACAATTTCATGATGGTTTCAGAGAAGAGGCCAGCCAAGCATTTCAAGTGGCGGAGCAGCGAGAGGGCAGCATTGTAGAGGAAAGCAGGTAGTGTAATGATCAGGTGGACAAGATGACATCAAGCGTCCTCAGGGATGGCCAGGCACAGAGAGAGCTGATATCCTTCCAGAGAGAAAGAACCACTGAAACAGGACGAGACAAAACCAACAAGCAAGAGAGCCGTTAGCCTCAGGCAGACTTGTTATTACTGTAAAGCAGCAGGAAATGTCAGACACATGCAGGAACTGAGAGATTTAAATGCTGTCTAAAACATAAAACATGTCTATACTATAATAAGTGTCATGTGATTTTTTTTTTTTTTTTTAGCTTTTCATTTATTAGAGAGCTAACATTTACATGTCAAATACATTTACAAGATTCTATGCTATGGTAAGAGTTCAGACTATATTTTATGATCTCACACTGTATATTAATAATTTCTACATAAAAGCCAGGAATGAAGACACAATATTCATTCAAGTTAATAAATGATTAAAAATATAATTACAGAAATAATTTCACTTTCACTATGCAAACATGGAATATATTTGCATCAAACTGAACTGCATATGTCATGTCTAGCTAGTTTGCATATTGCACTATCCTTAAATTCATGAAGACACTATTATGAAAACCATGTGAAGACTTAAGACTTTTTTCCTGCAGCTGTAGTTCCTCAGATGGCCACCAAAGACTGACAGGATTCAGCACTGCATTGCTTCACAAAGTATGTAAACAATCTTATAATATGGAGGTTGTTATTGTAATATAATGTCCACATAACAGATGTAAATCTTGCTCTGAAGCACAAGAGTTTTATGCAAGCTGATGTTGTAGCTGTGACCTAAAGGGACAATATTACTTCAATTAACCTTTTGTATGTAAGATACTATATTTTAAATTTGTACTTGGCTTGAATGCAGTTTTTTTTTTTTGTTATAATATTTCTATTTGAGAAAAATGAATGCCTGCTAAGTGAACTGAAATGTCAGCATGCTTGTCAGACGTTTATTTGACATGGCCAGAATAAATTGTGGAAATTGACATTAGTCAGCTTTGTCCCGAGGACCTGTGTGTGTGTGCGTGCGCGTGTGTGTGCTCTTTTTTTTTTACCTTTGGCTAGTCAACACTGGAACTATATGAATTTGGTTTAGCAGCACAAAAAGATATTGGCAGGACACATCCTCTCAAAGACCTACAGTGCTAAATAACTTCTTGGGGCTCAATAAAAGCTCAAGAATTGGAGAAGCAGACGTTTGATGGAGACACTGCTGATTTGATTCTGTTATTCCTGACAAATTCTATGTGGGGAAACTAAATATACTCTTAAGTGTTTCAACACCATAATAACCCCTTTTTTATGCTTGGTCAACAACAACTCTGTGTAAATAAGGGTTTAAGAAGGGTTTAATAGAGTAAAGATGAAAAATATGACCGATGATTATCACCACCTAATTTGGAAAATAAAATAAACAATAATTCAGCAGAAAAAAGCACAATTCAAAAATGGGTCTTGTCTGACATAATGAAAAAAAAGGCAAATAGGATTTTTACACTATACAAGGTAAATGTATTAGCAATTATGTGGTAAAAAATAACAATTAATTAAGCAAAGAAATAAATGACCATTTATGAAAAATATTTTGGTGAACTTTGTTACACCACTATGGTATTAATAGTGATACAATTGTGCACACAATAATAATATGATGTTAAACTAATAACTAATTTTGATTTGTCATATTGTGTTTTCAGCGTTCTCAGCATGTAGTAGATTATTTTTAAAAGCAGACAAATGTTTCGTCTCTTTTACATGGTTCAGCAAGAAACAAAAAAAAAAAAAAAAAAAAAGCTTTGACTTAATATTCAAACTTGTACCACGTGTTATGTGCTTGTATCTGTCAGGATCAATACATTCAGGATTTGAAGTAGTTTTGTGATGTGTTCATGTGGATTCATCTAAATAATGGCAGACTATCAGATGGCCTGAATAAAAGTACCCCAAAGTGGGGACAAACAGACAGTAAAATGCTGCATTGATATGCAGCTTCTGTTCACATTTCCATTGTTGAGTTGTGTGGTGATTTAAAAGTTTCCGTCTCTGTCTACAGCACTCAAAGCGCTTTGAAACTTTTGATTAGAAGATGCATGTTTTATAACAAACCGAATAAAAGAATTCCTGGCATAACCGGACCTCAGAAAACACTTGATACAGACGGTAGGTGTTTGCATGCGTTTCAAGTATAAGGCCATATATGTTTGATTATTATTTCTTTTAGCGCACATAATAGTGTGAAACATTTTGACTCAAATTCCACAGTGAAGCAATGGAAATGAAACAAATAACAGTATGGATGCAAATAACGGGCCAGAAAAGCTAAAACAAATAATGGCAATTCAATTTTACAAGTGTGTTTGATACTAAACCTGCCACAGTTAAATTAACATATGACTTTATCTCTGCACAAAAAAACACAGTGTACATTCTGCTTTTCATGTGAGAAATTGAGTTAAGAATGGAAACAAATACACAAATATTACAAACTATTAAAACAGTTCTTCCAATGACAAGGAAAAACATCAGCTCCTGTCTTATTCCCAGATACATGTTAAATACAAGTGTGTTCAGGAGTTAAGAGCATACATTTTGTTACATAAAACTTACACAAAACGCCTGAATAAAAAATTTAAAAGATAATTTCCAGGTCATGTCATCAAAAAAAAGATTTTATCTTATCACAACAATTTGCTGCCAGGGGCAGAGAGACACAGGAAAAGGTTGGCAGAGACATTTTGCTATATGAGTAACCGGGGGGGACAAAGCTGTTGTGAGCCGTGGCTGAGTCACAACCGCACTCTCTAACAGCTTTGTTTACCTGCCCTTACTGCTGCCACAATTAATGCAGCAGAGAAGTGGACGAACCAGGTACCCTTGGAACCAAGCACCCAGTCCAAGTACACTATCTGCTTTTGTCCTGCCATGCATTTGGTAATCTGCATTGATCTGCTGCTGTGTTTTTTAATTGTTGTTACAAAAGAGAGCAGCTATGCTCAAATATTGCCACTCAAAACAACACAGAGGACGGCAGCCCTCACACAACCCTGACCTAAAATTTCAGGAAGCTAATTCTGTTTTAAAACTTCAAAAACACAGAATCAATTTTTTCTTTCTTTTTTCAAATCTTATGCAAGGTGACACGACAGAGATATTTTATGTATTTATGCATAAATACATTAATTTGATGTATGACTACGGTATCATCTATAAAGCTAAATTAGCCAAATCATACTTCAACACTAATTATAATTAATAAAGAAACATGTATGTCAATGTAAAATGTGTTATTGTTGGAACACAATTGAAGGTTTATGTGCCCAGTGAGAAGCATCAATTTATGATTAAGAATGGAAATCATTATAAGCATGATTAAATTAGTTAGATTAGTGTCTGTACCTAATAATAAAACACAAATGATTTTACAGTTGTGTTAGAAATAAAGCACAAGCTGATACCCACAATGTGTTTGCATTGGAGATCAGTTTGTGGCAGTATGGTTTTATGATTTATGATACAGGAAGAAATTGACACCGACATCCTCTCACTGGTGAAAGGGTGAATAATCTGGAATTCACATCATCCATTAGTGAACTCGGCCAACAGATACTCAACATGACTACATGCAGGCTGTTTGAAATTGTCTCAAAAGTTCAAAACATTTTGTGACTTCAGTCTGCTTACAAGGAGAAGACAGGCGAGTTCAGTTATGTGATATAATAATAAAAGTACAATGATATATGATGCGGTATTATCTCTATCAGATATAAGTGAACAACTGCTTTTCATATTCTGTTAGTGACAGTACAGTTGTGCATCATGCTGTGTACTTGGGTCTTTTTCTCTGCTGTTTGCTTGGTTCAGTGAATGTAAAAACATGACAATAGCTGCTTCAGGTAATTAAAATACAGTGTGCTATACAACTAAACCACTATTATCCAATAATAAAAAATAAAATAAAAAATCAATTTCCTGCCTTCATGCAAGATGAAGTTGTGCCAGGACCCCTTCCTACAGTGACTACAGCAGTAATCAAGTAAATGAACTCTTCTACACATTACACTGTGAAACTAAAGGAATAACTCGTACACTGTAATCCTATTACAGTATTTTGAATTCTCCTGCTCTCCATTTTTAACAAGATGTCAGATAATGGTCAGCATCCCATTAAAGCCCATATTCTGTTTTTTGGCGCCCTATTAGCATCATTTCGTCCATCAAGCGACATTAATTGTGAATGAATGCAAACTCCTGCAGAAGAATACGGTCTTCAAGAGGCCTGTCACATACTTTCTCCACTTGGGAGGACCTTTAACCTACTTAGCTGAGGAACCGCACCGTTTCAAGTAGCGCAGCTGAAAGATATGCACCTGCCCGCTTTTTACTCTCACACTGCTTGCCGATTTAAGAGGAGAGAAAGTATTTGATCTAAATGGTACTACACGGACTGCAGGTGTGGAATTTCCTCCACAAATATCCACACGAATTCACCCGATGCGCCGAACACAATACAGATGTGGTTTCGATTCTAATGTTTTGGAGTGAAGAATACAAATCATCTGTATGAGCTGTATGTTTTAAAATGAGGTTTCGTTATATCAGGCTTATTATATTCTGTGCGTAATAACCTTCAAATGAATTCGTCAGTAACTTGGAAAGAAATCAAAGTAAAGCACGACAGATGTTTTTTTTTTTCATCATACATTTATATCCCTAATAAATGGATTATTTTTTTTAATTTAAAATGTTGCTAAATTATTTCACTTTCTCTGTCAACAGACTTTTAACAATTGGAAGACTTCGCATATATTTTGCTACCATTCAAATTTATTACACATTTGACTTTGTACGTGAATATTTGATATTTCTCCACTAATTTATTGGTAAAAAAAAGAAAGAAGAAATACAGTGATAAAAGAGGACGATTAGTCACACGTTTTAAAAACCGTTCCACACTAAATGTTGGGCTTTATGAGTCTACCTCCTCCTTAGGAGCCATCCCCAAGACGCATCATTATTTATTTTGTTTACAGTGAAAGGCTTCACGATTTGAAATAATGCACTGATAGAAAATCAATAGAAGTCTAAGGAGATTGAGAGACGGAGACAAAGGAGGATAAGAAAGTGTGTGTAAAATGCAACCCTGGCAGATTTACCATTCACCTTACACACTGTATACGTTTCATGGTAGCTGAACACTAGCATTTATCAATGAATTTCCAACGTGGCTCACAAAGACAAATGAAGTGAACCATGGTAACCTCTTACCATGTTTGTGTTTGTTTTCCTGTGTTTTCCTCTTGCATTATATATATATATATATATATATATATATATATATATATATATATATATATATATATGGAAGAGTTAAAAGTTGAGTAAGAGATTTGAGAGCTGTAAGACTGAATAACTCGCCATGTTTTTTGCACTCTGTGCTCGGCCGGTTTGTGGTTGAGGTGGCAGGTCAGGACCCCGGCCCTTCAGCCATCTCTCCACATCTCTCAGGGTATTGAACTAGCAACGAAGTGATGGAGGAAAGCACTTCAGTAACCAGGCGCTTTGGTCCATCTGCTGCGCTGTGCTGAGCTGAGCTGAGGGGGGTGATGCTATCTATCGGGAAAAGGTTGTCTATATGATATAATCTACACAAATGGATCGTTCTTATGTCCTGGTTAACAACGTTTAAATGGTCAGACGGACGCTTACACCAAAATATACTGGACATTTTGTTTAAATGACCGCGTTGTATATTTCAACGCGACGACTGATACGCACAATTTTGAATCAGATCAATAGATTTGATCAGTGATAAAAAAAAAGGAATGATTGACATACAGCAAAAAATAAAATAAAATAATAATAATAATAATAATAATAATAATAATGGCACGCTTGGTTGTCATTCTTTTATTACTAACTAGTATGTGTTTTAGCAATTAAGATATTAAAAAAATAAAATAAAAAAAGCTTTTTAAAGTAAAATGACAGAAAGTTTGCAATTGCATGATTTAGGCCAAAGAAAGTTAAAGAGGAGAATTTCTAATGAGTGTATTTAGAAAAAGTGTTAGAAGCAAAGCACACCAGCACGCCGTCCCCGTGCGTAAACAGAAGACGTATTATTCCTCGCCTTGCTGCCACCAACGTAACTGTTGTTCTCCTTGGGGGCGGCAAAGGTCAGTGTGGGCTAATATAAATAAATACACTGCGTGTTATTTATCTGCATGCACTCTAACACGCAGCTGCACAAAGCTTTGCTATTCACAGCATTTTCTTTCTAAACGCGTCAGATGTATTAACAAACCTTTACTGGGCCTTCTCCATTGCTCCTCGGCGCGTCCGTTGATCCTGCTCCTGCTCCTGCAGCCTTGGCCATCATCATATTCACTGGATGGAAAAGTTAACTTAGATTGGCAACTACATTAATGTGGACTATTGCTCTTATGAGCGTTGCATGCAGCCAACCAAGCTCCAGATTTTTATGGGATCCTAATGTGGAGGGTCTGTGGACCAGGGTCCTGCTCTCTGACTCAGTAATCCACAAGGTTGAGAGCTTTGCCTCATTTACATAATGTTAGAGGTCTGGGGCCGAGGCCTACCTTTCTTCTCGCCCTGAAAAGGCACCGTGTTGCCGCTGGCAAAAGAGTGGAAAAGGCGCACAGATGTCTGGATAAGTGCAGCAATATTTGCAGGTAGGAATTATTACTCTTAAGAAAATATTGATTCTTTGATGGAACTAATAGTTGATTAGAGAACATTTTATTTACACCTGAACCTTCCTGACAGCTCCAGCTGACGGGTGCGTTGTTTTTGTTGTTCCACAACAACATCAACAACAACAACAACAACAATAAAATCCCAACCACTTCACGTTAAATCCGGACGCGCTCATATTCAGGCATCTGAAGAAATTCGCCTACTGAAAATATGCACAAGAACAATGATTTATTGCAATCAGGCTATCAACTCAACCGGAGATTGGTGTTCTTGATGTGTCGCTATAATTGATGGCTGACCATGTCACATCTTCATTTGCTCAATTAGGGTAGGTAGCTACTTGCTGCCATGCCATGCTAAATTACATTAGTGGCTTCGCGCAGATGAGTGTTTCCTTCCTCCTATGAAGGAAGATAGAAAATAACCTTCCCCGAGCAGCACACCTGCTCCGTGTGTTGTCTGCCGTAAACTGTTGGTATTGATGAAAAACATAAATCAGCCCCAAAACCATCACCAGCATCATTAGAACCGTTTATGAGTAGCATAATTGCCTATAGACTTATGTGTGTGTATATATATAGAGAGACTATCTATAATTTGACGGTAATGAGCTCTTGGTCTAATGATGCATCATAGAGCCACATCAGACACATGTACGGCTATAATGGGAAGCTACATTAACTGCTTTTCATTATTGCATTTTGTAGAAGCTCTTTTCTCTTTTGACCTCCCCTGTTGTGTGTGTCCCTCTCTCTTCCTCTGATTCTTCCCCTGGCGCCAGTCAGTTTGCTCAGAGATTACAATGTCAGGTCAAGACTGCAAAGTGTCATTAATGCATGTTGACCAGACTGGAGGGTTTGGGGGGTTTACAATATTGTCTCCAAATTGCATTAAGTCTAATGATACCGGTGTGAGAAAAGTGTACATGTATTGTGATTTATGCCCCCTTTTCCCCCCTATATTATTATTATTATTATTATTTTATTTATTTATTGGAGTTGTGAAAATTGCACCTTCTATAATCTATAATCTATAATCTATAAACCCTGCACATATGGCTTCCCTTTGCTGATTATGAATGTGTGGCAGCGATATACTCACAGATTGGATCCCTATTGCCGTTTCCCCTTTTAGCGTTTTTGTCATTTTGAGCTTATTTGGACTTGTCCCTCTCTGGTGGGGCAAAATGATGCTTAAGAAGCAAAAATGAGCTGGTCATACAGCTTCATTGTGGCTCTTTGATGATACTCTGTGGCCCTTGTGTTTGTTCAAAGTGCTCTCAAAGTTTCTAGAAAGAGTGGAATTCCCTACTGACGCAAAATAGTCATATGTGGTCAGATCAGCTGATGTGCTGCCACATAATGGGCTATTCTCACCTGTATAGTAGTCAGAAAAGGACAGAATCGTAATATATATATGGAGTCGTTTTATTCATATATATTTACAACTTAATAGAAAGCAAAGTGTATTTTCATGAATTATTTCCCTAAAAAATGTCAATGACTATTGTTTGCTGGTTTAGGAGTTTTGCTCCGCCCCCTGTGTTTGTCGTAAACCTGGCTCCTGGCTCCAATAAACCCGGGCTAAGAGCGCCCTGGGCTCGCCTCCTTCTCCAAGGCGATCAATAGGATCTCAGGCGCACTACAAGCACTCTCTTACGTAGACATCCACCAAGGAGAGAGCCGATACAACAACACGGTTGATCTGCTCAAACACAAAAAATCTACCTGCTTTCTGAATCATGTCGTTGAGCCCAAAGCACACAACGCCTTTTTCAGTGACAGATATTTTGAGTCCAATCGAGGAGACCTACAAGAAGTTTGGTGGCATGGACGGCGCAGGGAACCTAACCTCTCCACTGGGAGCCTACCGACAGCCTCAGGTGTCACAGACCGGCATGCAACAACACTCCATGGGCCACAACGCCACCGTGGCCACTACTTACCACATGCCGCACACCGTGTCCCAGTTCTCCCACAGCGCAATGGGGGGATACTGCAATGGAAGCATTGGCAACATGGGAGACCTCCCGTCGTACCAGGAAAGCATGCGGAATAGTGCAGCAGCAACAGGGTGGTACAGCGCCAACCCGGATCCGAGATACTCCACAAGTAAGTTCGTTGCTCCATTTATTCACACTTTTCCTTGTAAATAAAAATCATAATCAGGGACGAGGAGGAAAAAAAACAACACACACACAAACACACACACACAGGACTAAATCTGTATCGCTTTTAAAATATTTTATTTATTGAAAAAAAAAAGTTGATGCAAATATTGTACACTATTTTAGAAAAGCTTTAATTTAAAAATGTTTTTGGTTAAACCGAAAAGGAGATCATTATTTCAAGTCTGGGTCGAGATTTATTTATTTTATCTTTGGCACAAAGGAGATATATTATTACAATTATTACTATTATTATTATTTATTATTATTGTCATAGTCATTATTATTTTTTTACTATAATTATTATTATTGTTTTGAGACAAAAGCTGATGCTTGCCAACTTCAATAATTAACACATATCATTTCAATTAATTTTCAATAAAGGCTATTTCAGGCGAAACAGTGTTCTCCTCTTCTGTTTAATGAACGCACGTATATGTATGTATATTTTTAAGTTTCTAGATTCATGGGACCTTCCACAGGTATGAACATGACCGGTATGGGGAGTCTCACAGGGATGGCGGACGCCACCAAATCCATGCCAGCTCTCCACGCTGCGCCCAGGAGGAAACGGCGCGTCCTGTTCTCTCAGGCTCAGGTCTACGAGCTGGAGAGGAGGTTTAAGCAGCAGAAGTACCTGTCGGCGCCGGAGAGGGAACACCTGGCCAGTATGATCCACCTGACGCCGACCCAGGTTAAGATCTGGTTTCAGAACCACCGGTACAAGATGAAGCGCCAGGCCAAGGACAAGGCAGCGCAGCAGCTGCAGCAGCAGCAGCAACAGGACGGTAACCTGTGCCAACAGCAGGCGCAGTCCCCGAGGCGGGTAGCCGTGCCAGTTCTGGTGAAGGACGGTAAACCGTGCCAGAACGGCTCCAACACGCCGACACCGAACCAGCAACAGGTACAACAGAGCCAACAACAAAGCCAACAACACAACGGAGCCGGAGTCGTGCTCGCATCCTCGACCAGCAGCCTCGGCCAGCATCAAAGCCAGCAGCAGCAGGTGAACGCTTTGGAGCTGGAGGAGATGTCACCCAGCCCCCCCTCACTGCACAGCCAGCTCAACATGGCCCAGATAGACACATCTGCTGTAGATTACACCAGTAACATGGTCAGCTCAAACCTCCTCTACGGCAGAACGTGGTAGGACCTAATACAGTACTGTCACTTTCCACTTTTTTCTATGTGAACCTGCGGATGAGCCCAATGCAAGAGCAAAACACACACACACACACACGCACACGCACACACACACAGTATATATATGTATGAATGCTGAAAATGAGGGCCCTTTGGTGCTGGAGGGGACAAGGCGCACAGAGGCGCACCAGCTGATCAGGGCACATTTTCTTGACATCTCTGAGAGGGGAGTCTATTTTTGAACATTACAGAAATGGCTGCCCTTAAAAGCAATTTCTGGACCTTTTGTAATCCATGTTTTGAACCTTCCTCATGATGTTTTAAACGTAGTCTATGTTGTTGAAACAAAAAGGAATGCTGCTTCACTTGAGTTCGGACTGGGGATGGGGGGGAGAAGATGGGATCAGGTTTGAAGTACACTAAAGCCACCACTTCTTATTTGCGGTGATAACCTGGTATTTTATCATATTAATATTGTAAACTAATGTATTCATTTAGGCTTATTAAATAAAGTAGGGACTTGTATATTTGGCTAACACACACACACACAAGAGTGCGTTTAACTGTATAATACTTCGTTATTGCGTCCACTTTTATGTTTTCTTTTATTATTTTGTAAGTTAAAAAAAAAAAAAAAAAGGAACAAGTGCGTGATGGCTGCTGTATATGTTTCCAAACCAAGTGAACGTTAACAATAAATAACTTGAAAGTGTGAGAGCTATTCCTGAAGAAGTAATTTATTTATTTTATTTTTTATTATTATAATTTTTTTTTTAAAGAAAGGAATCTGTTTTGAAGTGCATTTTCATTATGTTGTGATTGAGACCAAATTGAGCTGGAAAGCAAGGTCGATGAGGCAGCCAGTATTGTTCAGGTGACATTTTGGAGAGCTGCCTTTCATGGAGGATGTCTGCAAAGACTCCAAATCACCCCTTTTAAAAAAAAACAGTAACATCTTTCCAGCAGGTTTAAATGTTGACATTAATTTATACCTTCATATATTCATATTTTAACTTTAAACAAACTCTTCGAACATATTGATTCAACCCTTTTTTTTTTAATAGGGCCTATTAGTCTTTTCGTTTTTGCCGCAAGTAATTGGTCAACTGTGTTGTGAATGCGAGCTTCCATACAATAATTTCCAAATAATTATTGTAATATGAAAGGAATATAACGTATAATCTAAAGGAATGCTGCGTTAAAGTTAATTAACCTGTACTTGTACTGTAGATTCATTGTTGTTGCTATTATTATTATTATTATTATTATTATTATTATTATTATTATTATGCACAGGTATTTTTTTTCTAAATCTACAGTTTGAGGGTTTCTAACATCCTTTTTTAATTAAATACGAATCATAAAACATATGTTTGGGGGTTTTTTTTCTACATTTTACCTTCAATAATTATTTTTTTTCCTTAGACTTTCAATTCAAATTCAAATGGCTAAAACTGAATTAGAGTGATAATAAAGTTCTATGGCAGTCAGTTATATATTATATAATATTTTAGCTTAGCGCAGTATTGTTGATATGAAAACTAGAATATTCGACTTTTATCTGAATTTATTTCTTTTAATTTCAGTTTCAAGTTTCAGCACTTCTAAATGAATTCTCCTTTGCTTGACCTATTTCCTGTTAGGGTTTCTGCTTCAGTCATTGTTTGACTAAATGTATCAGAAATATAATCTGAAGATTACAAAGAGTTGGTCTTGTTTTAGTGCAAAGTGTTGCAATATGTCTATATGTACTATTCATTTTTATTTTGAATAACACTGATATTTATTCTGAATCAGGCGCTGATGTCACAACACAATGTTTTCAGGGCACAGTTTCACACACACACACACACACTCACACACACACACACACACGAGTCTCATTCTGATTAATCTCTTTAAAAGATGAATGATTTGTGCAAACAAACTCCAAAGTGTTTAAGGTCATCACTTATCGTCGGCTCCTCTTTGCTTCTGTCCTCCAAAACCTTTTTTTTTTTTTACACCAGCAACAGCTGATAATAGGATCTAACATTTCATTTCCTGTGGTCATTTAAACACGTTTGAAAATTACTTCTCAATCCCCTGCCTGATGACACCCTGTGATGATGATGATGATGATGATGATGGCTATCAGTGTGTCTCAATGGAGACCTTGGAGAGCCTCCATTTCCAACCCCTTCACATACCTGGCAGCTGTATGTATATGTGCTATCATCCCTACACTCGAAGGAAGTATCAGAGCCAATATGCACCTGACATTTGGAATTGAGCGCAACAACTCCATCAGAAGGGAGTTTTGATGAGAGCATTAAAACAGGAAAAAATGCATTCCACAATATACACTTTGATGCTGCAAGATGTTGCTGATAGATTTTGTCTCTAAATTGAGGGCATGAATGAGCTGTCAACAAAGCTTTTGATGGTGGACCACGTGAAATGAAAGTGGAGGTGAAGCCATTCTTTTCTCTTTTCAATAGCCATAGTTATGGCGCACTAATAGGCTATGCTTGGTAATCACTGGCTATTGTGCCTGTTGCTTCTTTCAGTTTATTGGGGGGCACCTCTCTTTGAAAGGATATATGAGACTGAGCTGGGCACTGTAATTGGTGCTGGCATCATCGTTTCTGTCTGTAAAGTTTTTGGGGCTGCAGCTGCTACGGTTGTTACTTCCACATAGTACATAGTTTCATATCCAGCTTAGAGGTTGTCTGTGTTAACAGCATCCACACCCACCCACCCACACACACATACACACACATGCACATACAAAGCTGCATGTATGTTTGTATTAATGTACACCTAGCACACATTCACATACATAAAAAAAAGAGCAATGGAATAAGCCATACATTATACATATATTATATAAAATTACCTCTATTACGCAAGGCAGATATTTCCATCAGAGCTAGAAGGAGCCTATCACTACCTCAATGCCATATATACTGTTAGTATATAGAGCGTGGAATAGAGGATAGTCTATTTCACTGATGCAAATCATTTTTTAGACTATTCTTCTCGGGTAATTGCAGGTTGCACTGCATAATGTGAACGTAGAAGGAAGCCTTGCTTCAGTCTCTGAAGCCCTCCGCCTCCACCCCCCCCCCCCAACTCTCTTCCTCCCCATTATTCTACTTAATATGTCAGAAGGTCTGATCGCAGAGAAACCTTTTCAAGTTCTATTGATGTGTTCCTTAATTGACCATGGCGACCTAGCAACCTGGAGAGCGCTAATTGGCTAGGGCTTAACATTATTGGCTGCATAGTTTACACAGAAAACATAGGTCAAACATATAACCCTCATCATACACAGTTCAGTTTTTTTTTTTTTAAATAGTTGTTCTGGTATAATTGGAGGGGAAATTTGTTTCTTGTTATTGGACTTAACTGAAAAAGAAAGCTTTAAAGCATATTCTCACCTAGTTTCTGAGATGGAATATGGTGGATGAGAGAGATTTGAAAATAGACAAAAATCTAGCTCCAATTATCAAATGAGATATTATTTTATTTATGGTTTATAACATCTTAAATATGACAATTTTAGCAGGCTAATTTTAGATGTTAAGTCACAAATCCAAGCAAGCACACAGCAAAATTCAAGAAGGCACTACGAGTGTTGTGTTCCACTTTCTCTTTCCCTTCCTTCTCCCCTCTTCCACCAGAAATAGTCCCCAGATCTTGCCCCGTGTGAAACGATTAGGTGAGGCCAGCACCGCTTTTCATTTCACCGTGCCAATGAATGAACTGAATTGGCAATTTCTGAGAGACACAGAGAGAAATTTTAATTAGTGTAATGCCCTTGTAATCTGCAAAGGAGAGAAAATCTTTTTTTTTCCCCCTCCTATATGATAAACCTATGCCTGCTGAATTTGTTTCCACAGATTAAGTTGCTGCAAAAAGTCTGCAAGTCTTTGCCCTCAGGAAGCAAAAAGTTCCCCAATTCTAGTCATTTTCAATGAGGGAAAAAAAAAAATAGCCTGCAAATAATCATCTTCCCACAGAGTGGGGGGAAAAAACATTTCAAGAAGGTCATAGGACTCTGAAAGCAATTCTCACTCTAATAGATTTCCATGAAATTAAATACATGAAACCACATTTGTATCAATGCCTTTGGTTTGACAATAACATGAACTGAAATGCACACATATGCACACACACACAAATGCACACACTCACACAATTATATACTATTCCAGGACTTGCACTGGCTAATTCCATTGCTTACTATGAATACCATTTTAGCAATATGAGGCATTGCAGGGCCAGTGCAACCTTTTGAGGACTATTCACTACTGTCTGTACTAGAAGGAGGTAGAGAATGAAGGATGGAGGACCAGGTTAGGAGTGTGTGTAGGAGGAGGGGGGGGGCAACATCCCTTATTAGAAAACCATGTCACATTCTCTCCTGCACTGGCCGGACTCACTGCATTGCCAGTAATCCCCCCTCCAAGTCCCCCTATGCATGTTATTCAATTCGCTCATAAGTAGTTAGAGAAACTGTTTTCAGTTGCCACTAATAACTACTGACCTCCAGTGACACAGGCCAACAATAGGTTTGTCAGGCCTGAAACGCACAACCAAAGAAGCTGATTAGGAACTCAAGAGGTTTGAAGCAAGAATCAATGGCTGCTCTGTCCTGCCACGGTGCTTCCAGCATGGCACGGATGATTGTGGGACCTCCATTAGTTATGCCTCATTAAGTCCCACAAACTCTTCTTCAAGAAAATTAGTTTAGCCAATTCTAAAAATCTATTATGGCTGTGCAGCCCCTACTGAGGTGCCACTGTGTTTAAACTCCATGACAGAAGACCTGTTTTAGTGTGTAATACTTTCCTGAGATATATGTGTCATATTATTAAAATAAAAAATATTACTCACTTCTGTTTGTATGCTCTTTTCTTCCATTAACACCACTACATGCTAAACATTTAGACTTCATTCTTTTGAATAAAATATGAACACAATACACAACATAACTGTGATGAACTATATGTTGGCTATCATCGCTTTCATTTCAGGAATTCTAAATGTGACTGTATCATTTCTGAAATATCTTTGTTGCCATTGAAATGAGTATTTTATAACAGAGTCTATAAATATGACCTTCGATGTCTACTATCAAAACAGTGATGCAAACCTAAACAGAGGCTGGACTAAAATGGCTATAGACTGTATCCATGAGTAACCGATAACTGTCATTACATGAAGGACATGCTTCTGTACCAGAGATTTGTAAGCTATTCAAAATACTTGGAATGGATTTCAGTCTGCCCAAAACAACTAAAACGAAAATCAAACGCGCATAAAGGTCTTTTAATCGTCGCTTCAAAGTACATAAAGAGTTGAAGTGAAAAAGAGTAAGAAAGTGAGTTTTTTTTTATTCAGAAAATATGAAAACATGAACACATATACAGGACAAAAGTGTTCATCCCTGTCCTTCACAACAGTCCTCTTTACTTTTGAACCAGCAAGCAGTTTTCCTCCAAGCTCACCGTTGCCACGGTAATGGCCAGCTGCCAGTCTGCGGATTACTGGTTAATAGGGCCAGAGCTGGAGAGCAGTTCAATGAAGGTAGGCAATGGATAAGATGTATGTGTTGGCTAAGGCATAGTTGTCTGTGTGTGTGTGTATGTGTGCGTGCGTGTGCGTGTGCGTGTGCGTGCGTGTGTGTGTGTGTGTGTGTGTGTGTGTGTGTGCGTGCGTGTGTGTGTGTGTGTGTGTGCTACTTTGTTTTACTTTTTATATTGTTTTATTTTTTTGTATACACACATTTGAATTGCATTACATTTGTATTTGTATAATTTGTTTTGTATTTATGTACAGGACATAGTCCATCTTAATATGAGACAAATAGAATAAATACACATACACACACACACACACACAGAGCGAGAGAGAGAGAGAAAGAGAGAGAGAGAGAGAGAGAGAGAGAGAGAGAGAGAGAGAGAGTCAGATATCGTATGGTAAAAAAAAAATGAAGAAATTCAAGGACAATGCTTTAACATGCTTGTAAAAAAAACTGGAAAATGCTCTCAAAACTAGTTAATGGGGCCATGGAACAGACACACAAACACACATACAAACACAAACACATCAACATGAATGGCAAAAGAGAGCAGAAACAACACCACTCAATAGCTATGTCTGTCAAATTAAGCCCAGAAGGACATAATCGTTTCTTCAAATATAACATTGGGTAATCTGCCCCCTCTAAAACACGCAGGCGTCTCAATATATCTGTCCCAGTGGGCCACAAGGCCAAAGAGGACCACCCACTTTCTTTTCAATTATCATCTTGCAGCAACCTGTCTCCTCTCCAGCATTCAGCAGGAGACACTGGCTGCTCTCCAGAGGGATTTACAATTAGACTGCTGTTTGTCCCTCGAATAAACTTCCAGACTGTAGCTGACAATCTAAACTCTGTAGAGCATGTGACCCCAAGGACAAACAGGATTACGTCCCAAATCCCATGTTCCTTTACTCTCCCCTCGCTTCCTCTTGAGATGATGTGGTCAGGGGTCTCAGGGCAATACACAAATTATTTGAGGTGTAAGAGACTTTGGTGTATTGACAGCAGTTACATAACCTGCAGTTTGTCCAGTACGTTTTCTCAAAACAAAAGTATATATAAATAGATATATACATGCACACAAAAAGTTGTGGCTTTACTTTTTGCTTAATTAGTACAAAGTTTTGGGGGGTTTTTTGAAGGTATAAGGGTTATCTTTCTTTTTATAGAAATAATTTATGATGAGATATGGCTCATGACAACTTTTGAACTCCCTTTTAAAGGGAAAATTTAACACAATTCACTCATTTATTCATCACAGCCATTAATTCCCGTACATTTCCTATAAATAAAAAAATAAAAATAAAAATCCCTGCAAATTCTCATATTGTATCCTATAAGAAAAGACATGGTTGAGGTGGATGAGGTTTTGTAATATTATTTCAAAGTTTGGTTTTCCTTATGCAGTTACAGAAAATCAAATGGCCTGTAAGATCTTAAAAAGAGATAAAAAGACACTTAACTCATCAATCTAATGTTTTAGATTAGATTCTGTATTCTTATCCAAAATGTTTAATAACACCATAAAAGTTTGTTGGGTTTTTTTTTTTTTTTTAATCAGAAATCGGACACATTTTAAGCAAATGACTCTACTTGATGATCTTTGTGATTTCTATCCATCTGTATCAATTGTAGTAGTGAAGACATGGGGGTCTCCCTCTAATCTTCTGGCAGGCCAACATGAGTCTATTATTTACTTGTAACTTGTATCATCTGTGTATTATCTGTCCGTTAAAACCTCATCAGTGCAAATAACAATCACACTAAGAATTTGTCTCAGGCACACCAATTAGGGCTCAATCCACATGGGACAAAGGCTCTGTTTCAGATGGGAGTCATACTGGCCAGTGGATCTGGAGTGTTTATTTGCCCCTCTGTAGCCAGCTGGTCATACGAAGGCACAGAAAGGGTACATTGACTCCACCCCGCAGGGGGTAGTGGCACAGCAAAAGGGAAATGGGACTCTTTTTCAGCTCCCCTCTCCAGAATGCAGCACACCCAATCAAAGACCCCCAGATCCTTTTGTGGGGGTGGTGAGTGGACAAGGAAAAGGGGTGGGTGAGGGATGGAGGGAGGGAAGGAGGAGGGTGAGTTTGGGCTGCCAACCCTCCTCCTCCTCCTCCCACCGCTGTCCTGTCTGTGCGGCCAGCCACACTTCAGAGCTAATTAGCGGTCAGATCCACTGGCCCCTAATCAGCAGGACATGTTAAAACTGCCCTAATCAGGCCTAATCCTGGCTTTGTGTCACACACACGCCCTTCCTCTGTCTACTTACTCTGTCTGCTGTATTGATTAAGGCATCATTTGAGGATTTGGTGGTCAATACACTGCAATCTGGGCCATAGGTGTATCCTGGACGACAGTGTATGATGTTATCTAATGAAACTTTAAGATAAAGCTACTATAGGTGGCATATTTGATATATATATATTATATATACATATACATATGTATATACATATATACATATATTATAACTAATGTCTTCTGCCTGATCCTATTAATTGTATGCATGCATTATATATTGTGAACATATTAAAGTCACCTATTATAATAAACGTCCCTTGTCTGTGTGGAAATATAATAAATGTTTTTTTTTTGTTTTATAACAATTGTGTGCAGGAACTTCTTCTTCTTGAAATACATTATCTACCATCTCTCTGTGTTTCTGAGTATGCTGTAGTGTCACTTACCTGATAAGACTATAGGTAAAAGTCTGTGTGTTGCTATCACATAACATAAGAATGTCATCCCAATGCTATTATAGCTACTTATGTAATTATTTAATGAATTACTGAACTAGCAATTTTGTTGCATATGAAGCATTCTAATTTATCACTTACTGCAGTCTTCACTGCCATTAACTGGTCTATAGTGTTAATTAGGATTGAAAGCACACTCAGAGACATGAATAATAAGACATTTTCTCTTATGCAGATTATTGTGTGGTCATTTCTGAGTAATGAGCCTCTTTCCAGACCCGATAGGATGTAAATATAACTATGAGTGAATAAAATTAAATATACTGTTGAGTTTTTAAGTCATGCTGACGTCATCGTCGCTGACATCAATGCCGTACACCTGCGCCTAAATGTTGGCTATCCTATTTACTCGATTCAGAGGAGAGGAGAGGAAAAATGAGGTCGTCAACATTGACAGTATGGATGAATTTTAATCCAAGTGCTGAACTGTGGAGAATGGATTAGGTAATTACCATACTTTTCAGTGATATAAGGCCATAAATTAAAATCTCCAACAACTTCTCAAGTGACAACTCATCTAATCAGGGGTACAATCATGAAGAGGCCTTGCTGTTTACTGATTGCTCTAATCAAAAATGGCTTCTTCAAACACAGCTAATTGGTCAGTTTACTCACGGAACGGGGAGGCAAATGTAGAGGGGCTACTGTCGTGATTTGAAGGACCCAAATATCTCCCATTTGCATTGAGTGCCACCAGAATACACTTGACTCCCACAAGTTATCAGCAAACCAGACAATTATTCATCAGGCACAAATTGGCACATCAAAGTCAAATCAGAGAATTACCGTCAGGAAGACCCCAAAGCAAGCGCTGACAGAGGAAAGGTGGCCTTTGATTGACCGCGTTGCCCTTCGCTCAATCTTCCAACTATACTGTCAGTACCTTTCCAGAAAGATTCAAACTTGCTTGAAGTCCAAAAGAAGAAGAATGGGAGAAGGAAGATGCGTTTCTTTCCAGGGGTCACATGAAAAATGTCATTTTTCAAGGTAAAGATACAAAAATATCCAACAGCTTTTACACTTCAGTCCAAACAACTCCAAACATATACAATTCATTCAATATTTTAGCTTTACAGTAAATGTTAAAAGAAATGAATGCAAAAATGTCTTGCATTAATTACTTTTTAAAGCATCACGTGCTTTAATGTATGAAACCACTTCATCAGGTCCTGGTCCTGTGTCACACTTACATCATAAACTGTATTAAATAATAATAATATATTCACTCTTAGCCACCGCAAACATCCTCTGAACATGTGGTGGAGCCAATAAGGGCTTAGGAGAACCAAGAATTTCATCTAGACCAATCTCTGTCAGGATAAAAGATAAAAAATTAACTTATAATAACTCGTGTCAATTCTAAGTTTTTTCAAATCAAATCAGTTCTAATATCAAATCGCTAAAACACTAATAAACATGTATTCTTGTTATAATGCTAGATTTAAAGGTTTTTTTATTGAGATGAAATGAGATGAAGTTTGGAACAATCCAATCTATCAGGGAAAAAAACATAACAAGAAACCAGTGACGGTATAAGTACTGGTTAATATATAATGACATCAACAATATAATAACACAAAGGAGGTAGCATAAAGGAGGTATGAAGCGTGTATAAATCTATTAGTAGTAGCATGTGAGCATAGCAGCATGAGAAAAATACAAGAAAGCAGCAGTGAGGAAGTGCAACCAGAGAACATAGTGTGCAGTTAACAAGGTAACAGTATTGTTAGTAATATTGTACTGTGATACATGGACGTGGCATTGACAACCAATATGAGTCCAACAGTAACGCTGCAGTGCTGCTGGCAAACTGTGCTGTTGATGGCAGACATTAAGCCCGGGTGATGAGTAGCATGCAATGAAGCTGTAGGCAATGATGCAAATCATCGTTTTGCAGCAATAATGCTCTCATGCAAAAGCTTCATCACCAGCTCTTTTGCACTCTCTTCTTCTAGTTTTTCTAGTCATATTGATTGTGAATTACATGCAGAGCTTTAGGTTTCTAGTACACTAACAGGAGCATAATCTCCAAGTGAAACCAAAACAATGTCATGATTCTGTCTGGACTCTGTGTGTTTTTGTGATTTTGATCGTTTTGTGTCTATAAACATACCCAGCCTGGTTTCCCTCCACACCTGCCCTGCATCAACCTTGTCAGCCCTGCGCTGCTTCCAGTGTTTTCCCCCAGCCAATCAGCTCCTTGCCTCTTTCTGTCTGGTCCCCTGTTCCCCATTTCCTTATTAGTTTGGTTAGTATTTTAATCCTGTGTTTCAGTCCAACCTTGTTGGTTCATTTGTTCTGTTTGGTTTTACCTGTCTGCACCTCTGTATCCTGTTCCTGAGTCAGGAGTAAAAAATATTTTCTTCAGTTCTTGCCGCCACCTGCGTCCTGCATTTGGGTCCACCTATTCAGCTATTTCTGACAAAAAGTGATTAAAACAAGTTCAAGGATATTTCTGTTGAAGTAGACTTAATTACCATATTTGACTTTTGGGTTCATTCCTCATGAAAATAATTCAACCGATGATCCAATTTTGAAAGAATAATTTGATTTGGGGTGTTTTGATTCATTTTTCTTGATATTTCATTCACGGCATTATTAAATATGTTCTTTATTGTCAAAGCGGCTTGTTCACCTTGTTGGCTGTGTCCAGTTTAAGTGAAAAAGTTTCAGATTAAGATACAACTGGAAGTCAAGGCTATTACTGAATATTACTAAAGATTCAACATCTAAGACATGTAGACATGTAAAACATGTAAAGGCACACGCTAGTGGCACCAGGCTATCATATAGGCAAAAAACACATTACACAGAAACATTAAAGAGAAACAGGAAAAACTCTAAATACAAATGGTGTGAGCTGCATAATTATTTTCGATAGACTTAACTGAATATGCATAAACTGTATATGCAGTGCTGTTCCTGCTGCTGTCAGATGGTGACAATCAGGTTACATATACCATAGACAAATACATTCATCAGATATGAATTAACAAACTTCAAGCTTGTGGTCTCCATATAGTCTTGAACTCAAAAGATGTACGAGATTTATTTTTCAGAGGAAAAGGGTTCCATGCTGCGTCCGTTGTTGCTTTCAATTTCTATATCTCTCATGAATATATTGATATTTGCATTACAGACAAACGAGTACTATTGACTGTCATGAATGCGATCGTGAATCCAGCTGACGTGTAGTTCACAAACAGTATTAGATATTAATGTTGAACGTTATCTAAAAAACAAGATGCTCTGTTAGCTAATTTTCTCTTTCTGTGTTTCTTGTCTTATGTCTGCGCCATCACGTGTCATCATAATGCAACTTTTAACAAATATCTGTACATTACATATATTTCCATCGCCTGTTGTGTTCAAGTAAACCATAACTCCTATGTCCAAGACAAACACAAACACAACATTTTTTTCTTTTTGCTATTTTTATATATTTCAAATAGAGCATCATTTCCAGCTATATCTTTTTAAATTGTAAACATATATGGTTATTTAACTTCACAGTTATTTATTTTATTTTAATGCTTCATCTTGCTCAACATATTCAAGCTGCCCGTTCTATCCTTTAAACATATCATTTTTTTTAACAACAACATTAATATACACATTTATACTCATTCATACAGACATGTTCATCAAATTACATCAGATTGCTCTTATCTCATGTGGTTTTTAGTGTTGAATTTATGGTCTGTCATAATCAGATTTGGAAGTATATGAAATAAACTGATGGAAGCCGTGTACTGTTCATGTAATGCATTGCATTCATGTGTCTATTGCAGCTGTAGGATCTCATGAATCTCTCCGTTACACTGAAGGGACCTGAGGCTAAATTAGTTAAATCTAGTAGATTCACAAGCTGCCTTTGTCTAATGCTGACTTCCCGTCATGCTAATTCCATAGTGATGGAAAGACCGAGGCAAAACCATCATTTCAAAGACAGAAGATCCATGTCATTTTTTTTTTAAACATGAGGTATATGACTACTGCAAACTAATGAGTGAATTGACTGCTGGATTGAAGGATGGATATTCAATATTTATGTGACATCACTAGAGGTCATCTTATGAAGGGGCCTTTGGTTTAGATCACTACCACACTGCTGCACAGTATTACACCTGACAGAAATGTGCTGCTACACGGAGAAATTCCAGGCGAGGAAAATATCTAAGAGAAATGTATTCATATCAGTTTCTATTGAGAGAAACTTGCACATTCCATTATTTTGATAATAATATGTTCAATCAAGGCTACATAAAAGCAAACTAATTGTGATGAATGAAGCGGTAATGATCGCCCTGATGAATATATCAATACACGAAACACAGTTTCAAACATCTGTGGTAGCTGTTAGATATAATGCAACACTAATGCAGTATGTCAACAGTTAAGAGTTTGTTTCTGTAACATTTACTCTGTGAATAGTTTATTGATCACTGGATCTGGACTACTTTTATTCCGGCTGGAAGTTAAACTAAATAGAGGAAAAACTCACATTTGCCCATGGATTTTTTTTTTTCTCTCTTTTTTCTTTTTGAAGGGCGTTATCACGGTACAGTACTGGAAAAACACATATCAAAGCAGGGGACTAATGAATAGGCCCACTGTTTGGCCTTCCTTCACAGATTATGGAGCTTTTCAAATGGCATCCGTTGCTGTGTTCATGTCAGCATGTCTGTTGTGTTTATGTGTTTGTGTTTGCATATAAAGAGTACCTCACTGGCTGACTTTCACTTTGTATTCTCAACTCAACTCCATCTTTGTGCAGTGTGTGCGTGTGTGTGTATGTGTGTGTGTGTGTGTAAGTTTAAATGAATGGCAGAAAGACAAAACAACTGTTTCTATACATTTGGTTATTATCTTCATTTTTGTTTATTATTATTATTATACATTTTCCTACATTAATCCATAATCCATAGTTTGGTTGATTTTTTATTTTTTATTTTTTGAAGAAGAAGAAGAAAGGCTTGTTAAGTAAATATGCACATTTTCTTTAAACTACTTTTTAAATTAGCTGATTCATTATTCAGATGTTTTGATCTATTTTGTCATCTTGATCATATGTGTTCTATACTGTACCATGTCACTTTATCTATCACTATAAATATACCGTATTTATTATGTTATTTATTTCATTCAGTGTGCAGAATGTCAGTGCGACTCTACACCTGTTGCACAAATGATGTGATGATTACCAGTAATTTAGCATAATCGCCAACACTTACAGGTGAACAATGCCATATTTTTACTTCACACTCACAAGCTCAGATCTGTTGTATTTCTTCTCTGATGTTACAATATTGTCACTTACCAAAGGCAATGGGCTAGCTTCAGTCTGGAAAGAGCATGTGCATGTATTGTGCAACAAATATTGATAGCACTCATGTTTTGATGCCAAGGGAACCAAATTCATAGGGCTAATTGTCAAAATACCTCTTCCCGCTCAAGCACTGCAAGACTTGAGGGCACTTGTTTGCCTCTTCTGCTCTGATGATACAATAACTCCAAACAAGTTTTCAGCCTCAGGAGTGATGGCTCTCATATGTGTGTTCCTGAACTCGTACTTCCTTTTTATCACCGTGAGAGCCGAGAGGGATGCATAAAGCTCTCAGCGATACTACTGTGATCTAATAGTGAGTTTTCGCCCTCGTGTCACACTCACGGCTTGTAATATTTGCGATGCTTTAGGGTTAAACTGTGTCACATGAAAGGCCAGCCGGCACATGCGGTGTTGTGCTTCAAGCCTGACACCTGTTTTTCAGAGCATGTAGCCCATGACAAAAAAAGCCATTCCTTGGTTATGGTGTGAGTGACCTCCTCTGCCTTGAAGAAATTACCCACAAAGCTTAGCAGCGCCAACAGTTCACCTGTTTGTGTCACTGGCTAATAACGGCTTTGAAACCTCTGCAGTAAATAAACAGTGGCGGGCAGTCGGGGCTCGGTTGATTCAGGTTGAGCATTAGCATGTCTACTCCGTGCTAATAGCTGACCCTGTATTCCCACGGTGAGGGCCGGCGAGCGTGCCGGCGAGCGTGCCGGCTTCCAGATAACAGCCCGTGTTAATGATAGGGAGTCCAACCGATGCCCCTGCTGTGTCTTGGGCTAATCTGCTTTGATCACCTTTGCTAACATCTCTATTATCAACAGATTCCAGCCATCAACAAGGAATTACATTAATGCCACTTCCTGTGACCCAGCTGCACCAAGCACGGACACACACACACACACGTGTCAGTTTGCTAACGTGTGTATTCTCTTGGGAGAAAGAGAGAATGGAAAAATTTGTAAATGTAATAAAACTCAGCCCCACATTATGCATTGTCTTCTTTTCAGAGACTGCTAGCCTACACGAAGGCAGAGGCAGCTCACTCACCCAGAGATCACCAGGTCTCTGGGTGGATACGAATATAAGACACTGCAACAACTCCCTCAGATCATTTAGTATTATTTGTGCATTCGGGGGAAAGATGCAGAGCAGGAAATCTGTGGATGTGTGGCAGGCAGGCACAGACACGTCTCTAGTGGCTGTGGGAGAGCGTACCATGAATAAATTTAGCGCTGTCCCCAGGAGATTGCCTTCAATCATGAAGCATAAGGTGTCAATGCTGCGCCCTGTGTGCATGGAGCACCAAATTACCTTCCACCAGATTGCTGAGCTGGGTCTAATAGGAATGGGGAATGGACTGAAGAGGACGGACTGCTAATTAATCTGGCCAAAGTCAGAACTGGGCCTGCTGACAACTGGCCAAGTTGAGGCAAGGTATACATGTCAAATGAGCTTATGGTTCATAGATTTGATGAACAAGTACATTGAGAGTAAATTCAGGTAAATTGTTTGTATGTATCAAAGTATTTAGAAAAAGAGAGTGTTTATATGGGTTTTAATTACGATATTGAATGCATCCGGAGTGCGAGCTGGTTGCGTTTCTAACCATAAACAACAACAAAATATAGTATACAATATCTGCATCCAAACAAAGATCTGACAATGTATTTGACCTAATATGTATAACCTTTATTATGCCGTGTGAAAACTCCGAAGCTGCGATGTGGAGCCACAATCACAAGCATTTTATGTAGCGTAACGCCATCAAATGTTCCCAGTGAATCCTATAGTCTATGAACCATAACATTAAAGGCCATATTCAGTATTCAGAACAAGCTGAAATATTAACATCTCAATTTACATACAAATGTCCATGCATCTAAAAGCAACAAAAAAAAAAAAAAAACTCTTTACTAAGCCATTTTCCCCATTTTGAATAATAGGTGGTTTTCTGAGATCCAGTTGATTGACTAAACAAAGACATGACTAGTGCATTAAAGCAATTGTTTATTGCCACCGAATCATGGCGTATGTATAATTTTGCTGTAAACGGTTATTAACTGATACAGAAACCATGTATTTGTATAATAGCTGGTAATCATTCTACCTCAGGATGTGTTTTCTACCTCATACACAGGGTTAAAGAATTAGAGTGTAGTCAATTACATTTAGCAGGTCACGGAAATTGATTTACTGCCTAAGGAATTTTTTTTTTTTTTCTTTTTTTTTTTGTGCTGGGCTTTCAGCTCTGTGGTGGCATTCTGCGCACATAATCAAGGATGAGCGTTGCCTGTCTACCCAATCTACTACTCGGTCCCACAGGGAAAAATGACTTGCAACAGGAAAACCTGCATGAATACTAATTTGCCTACTTGGCTTTAACAGCTTTTGCAAGTCAATCTCATAGGAATTTGTAGAATATGATGTCTTTCCATCTTTCCATATTAATTACCCCAACTGAAAATAGGGAGTGGAAGAAGAGAGTGACACAGAAAAAAAAAACTATGTGAGAGAGAAAGAGAGAGAGAGAGAGAGAATCATGGGAATAGCTCTAAGCAGGGACTCTCTGCTCTCCATCCTAAATGCGGTTAATTATAATGTGATTTGAAGCATCTCAAGCAGGAATCTGGCAATCTAGATTTGGAGCTCTCTGACCACAGCTCCAGTTTGGGTCTCTTCATTATGGCTAAGGATAGACGGCCCTCGTCGTCCTCTCAGCCTGCAGGAACACAGAAATGAACTAGACGCTGGAATAAAACTGAGACGCACTGGTTATGTTCACAACAGGTTTGGAGCGTCCTCGTTTAGTTATACATCATTTAGGTGGGTGAGATGCTTCTTGTCAATTTTCATACACCAACACCTACTAATATTTCTTCTTTCAGTTTTTTTTTTTTTTTTGTGCATTTTTTTTTTATTGTTGATCATTTACTGTCACCGAATTCTGTTGTGAGAACATTAAATTTAGACATAATATTACTGGCTTTTCTCAGGAAGAAAATAACACTTCACAGCCATGACTACGTTAAAGTGGAACCCATACAACAGAGTACACACAGAGCAGATGATGCAATTGGAGCCCTACAGGGCATTTGATTTGTCACATATTAGGTCGTGCACCAGCTGACAATGAGGGACTACTTGACAATTTCCTGTGGGGATAATTTGTCGTGCTGAAGGAATCAGACATGTGAGATTTGCTAACACTGGTCCAACGGCAGCTAGTGGCTTCTGGGCCAGTGGTAGCAAACTTGAGATACACTGTGTTGTTTTACTACTTTGAAACATTTCAACCTATTATGTTTTTTTTCAGCAACATATACTTTGGGCAAACGGATTGGGTCTTGAATTTTGTCCTCCTTCTTTCAAAAGGTCATGTGGTTGGACACCTGTATCTGATATGTTGAATAGCTATCTGAGGAGCTGAATGGGTATTAGCCATGACATGACTGCTTCACATTGAATACAGTTTCATTATGAATATCTTTTTTTCATTATCGGTAACATTCATTCAGTCATGTCTGGCTGCAGTGTTTTACTTTTAATCCCTGTGGCTACTTCATGTTACCTTATGAAAAAAGGTCCTAATACTTTATGCAATGGGGTACACACATTTTACATCAGATATAAAGATAGCACGCGTGAGATATCTGTGCACATAAAGAACAAAGTTCAGGAATAAATACATGACCGAGAGGGACTCCACGTGGTACACACAGAAATGGGGACTGGGGTATATACTGTACAATACTACACAGCAAAAATATAGACTTATAATCCCAAAATCAAAGCCCTATGGACATGCAACAGCAATCCATAAAGGTGTGCTATCGAGCTGTAGACGGGAGCAACTCACTGCTTTTATATAGGTCCACTGAAATCCTCCCTAAAGCAGCACCATAATAAGGGTTTTAGGCTTCCGTGCTGAACAGATTTTCACTTGGCCCTTTGTGTCAGAGAATCTCACCTGGTCTTTGGAGTGGGGGCAGAGGGGAGTAAACCTTCCAGCCCCTACTATGGAGAGACAGCCTTCCTCGGTAACCCACCCTCATTCACAGACATCATTCATGTGCAAATCATCCTTGGAACTATTGTTCACCCACTGCGCTTTCAGATACTTGCTGAATCAAGTGATAAATGTAATGGCAGGGTTGGAGATATGTTCTATATAATGAAAGGGAATAATAAGACTTATCGGAGTGCCCGTATGCGTTCAAAATGAAAAACTAACTTTATGCAACAAGCTGAAACAATAGCCAACTTATTTTTGGATTTTTGAATACAAACTGTATTTGTTGAACGTTTGCGTAACATGAATGTTTAATTGACATCACTAACACTAATTCTTTAGTGAACACAGACCATCTCTCCCACAACTGATTTTGGCAGAAAGGATAAAAAAAAATTACAATTAAAATTGTTCCAAGTCAATACAGTTTATAGCTAACTGCTACAAGAGATATATAATATCATATATAATATGGCTCCTTCAGTTTCAATGTCCAGGTGTCCCTGGCTTTGTCGAAACTCATTCATTCATTCACTCATTCACTCTTCCCTATACAACATATGTTCAGTAGTTTGTAGTGTGACGTAACTTAATAGTAATAATAATAGAGTAGTACATAATATACAAAATATGATACTTAAATGTATAAAGATTAATGTCATTTGTAAAGTTACATGTTAAGAGTGACAACATATAACCTACAGTCTTGTTAATAGGCAACCCAATGGTGAGTAGCTCCGGATAAACGGTTGAGATTCAAGATGTGTCAGTACAAGATGAAACTTAAAACAGAAGCCTTGGATACAGCTCCGTTAAGCTTTGCAAACTGAATTAATTGTTTTTTTTGTTTCAACATTCAAGGACAAAATCACTAATCCTCGCCAAAGTAAACATTTTTTACCAACAACTCATCAGCGGAAAAAGATTGTTTAACTCTACATAATGGCGCCTGATCTCCTTGAAAAAGCCCAAGCTTGTGTAATCAAAAGCACAGCCTTTTGTCTCTTTAACACACATACCAAAGAAGCTGCCGAAGAGGCCACATCAGAATGAATGAATATTTAATTGAGACCTATTGAGGCAGAAGATCAAAATGACCTTGCTTTAAATGATTATTCACTGATAAAAATAAAAGTAGGGTAGGTGAGAATGGAAGGCGTACACTCGAGAGCCTCGGTTTGTCCAGCTAGTAGGAATATATTACACAACATATGAGAGCAAAGCCATAGCATTGTTCGTGAATGTGTTAAACTTCTGCCACTTGCTTTCATCTACGTGTCTCCCCATTTACCGCCGACATTACATTTGTATCTGAAGAAAAAATATAAAGCACATAGAAGCAGAGACGATTTAAAAGAATTGTTACAAAGTAATAATGATGGCACTTATAAAATCTACTGCCTTATATGGATGAATCCACTATTTTCTCTCATTGGTGAAACAAGTGTCTTGAATGGACAATTTAAACACCAATCAGAAAACAGTGCTCAGATCACCCTTTGTTGTTTGGAAGTTTGTCTGGACAAAAAGCAGGTCAGTCTGGCTTGTAAGGGAGCAAGACCCTCCTCTCAACTTCCCAGACACTCATGGCAGCCAATGGTAGGGTAAGAAAGGTTGAATTAATGTAGACTGAACTTGAATGGGTTTAAACACAGTCCTTGATAGCATCCCAGACTGAAAGGAATAGGAAAAAAGCGTTAGGCTTCCATACTCCATACAAACAAACAGCTCATCTGCTCACCGGTTAATTAATATTTGTGTTATTTTCTGTATTATGTAACCTTGTCTGGTCTTCAGTCTTTGTTCCGGGATGTGTGGGATCACTGCACTTTTTGTACACAACACAAAAGTGATCATGTCTATAATATACTGTACTGTAGGCTATACAGCACAGCAACAATGGGCTTTGATTACAAACAAATGTTTCAGCTATGTGGTCTATAAAATGTCAGCAAATAGTAAAAAAAAAAAAAAAAAATGCCCATTGCAATTTGCAAGAGCCCATGTTGGTCTTTCAATGTCCAAAGTTTCTTTTAAGCCTTAGTGTTTCCCAACATGGTCCAACAATCCTACATGGATGCAACAGATAACAGTGAACACATATGCAACCACACAATACGTTGTATTTTGAACGACGGGCTAACGTGCAATCACAAAACAATGTTAATGTTAACATCAAATGTGTTAAATTACAAAAAGCTTAGATAGTTAGACAAGGCAGTTTGCGATAAATAAGGTTCACTTGAAACACTTCATTTTGTCCTTGTACAATTCACTAAAAGTTTATTATACTGGCGGCCGCTATTGATAGCTGGGTTGTATTGTGTGTTTGTGTGTGTGTGGTTTTACTATTATTTCAGTACTGAAAATGCATTCTGCCGTGTCGTCAAACACACCTGCAGATTACTTTTTTTACATTTTACATTGTATTTGTACATTTAATAAATCTGCATTGGGTCAGACCTTGACCTTTGTTGTATATGGCAGACGTTTGTACTCTATGGGTTAAATAAAGGATGTGTCATTGCATTCAGTGAAAACACAAGATGTATTCACACGTTTCCAATAGCTGTCGCACATGTTATTGTTATGCTTTTTTTATAAATGCTACTTGAAGGCTAAATTAATTACAAAACAGCGCATTCAATAAAACATTACAAGCTAGATGTGCTACTTCAGCAACGAGTTAGCACTGATCCAAAACACTAAATTTAAAATGCTATTGGTTCAGTTATCAAGACAATAGTGAAGAAAAGCCTTTCTCTTCCAGCCCATCTAGCTGCTAATATCCAGCACATTTGACAAAATAACTTAAAGATCTCCAGTTGTGCTTTAACATGTATTGTTGGTGAGCACAGAGAAACTTTCTACCTTCAGCAGATGAATTTGAAAACAGCCTTCACAGCCTAATGTCAAACTGCACATACATCATTCTACACAGTGAAGCTCAAATATACAACTAATGGAACAAAAAGAAAAACACATTTTTGAGTAATAAGTTTTTCACAAAAAAAAAAAAAAAACTCCTCAAGGAAACAGAATATGAACAGACACTGTGTAATGAATGAAAGTCTTTTCTTGCTTCTAATAGATGTCCATTTTAGTTTTCCTTGCCATAACAGCTTTATCTTCATCTGAAAGGGAAAATGTTCTTTCAGTCAAATGGTCTCCGCACTTTGGTTTTAACACTGAACCATTTATGACTATTTGAATGGTACCCTTTAGCTGGCATGTTGTCATTGTGATCAAGGACAGTTAAGTCTAAATTTGAGATACCTTTACATTTGATATAAAAGACAAAACCTTGAGCTTCTCATTTTATGAACACACACACACAGAACGTAGTGTCTGCTCTAATCAATATATGTTATGCTCTAACTTAATGTCTATCATGTCAAGTTACTACAAGGAACTTTCATTATGTGTTGAGTTTAGTTTCCCCAGTGGAACAAAGTCCTAGTGTTTTCTTAGAATGAAGGCACCTTCCTTCAGGGTTGTGCTGATGTGTAGCACAGAAAATAATGTTTTATTTCTCAGATTCACTTGTTCTCACTATTAGGTACTAGCATTTTATACTGTTAATGTTAAGAAACAAAAAGAAATGTCCTCGCCTCATCCTCGTCTTTGAGCCTCCTTATGCTACAATTCTGCATGCCCAGGGGTTGGGACCCCTCCAGATAAATTTGAGGGGGTTGTGAGATGATTAATGGGAGAGGAAAGAATAATCTCTGATACGCAAATCACTTTTCAGTTTTTGGACTTTTTCTCTAATCTTTGATTTTTGGTGAAATATTGGATCATTTATTGAAATGAAACATGAGATTTTTATAGGGGATATATATATATATATATATATATGTGTGTGTGTGTGTGTGAAATGTGTTATATTATCCATTGTGTCAAATCTTCATCTGAAAAGTAGCTAAAGCTGTCAACTAAATGTAGTGAAGTAGAAAGTACAATATTTCCCTCTGACATGTTGTGGAGTGGAAGAATAAAGTAGCATCAAATGGAAATACGTAAAGAAATGGAATAAGTAAAGTACAAGTACCTCACAAGTTCTTAAGTAAATGTACTTAGTTAACACCACTGACATTCAATAATGTGACAAACTCTTCTTCCAATGTTTATGACTGAGTGTAGTGACTGAACCATGAATCATTCAAAGATGCTTAGGCTTCAAAGTGGTCTGGAGCAAAACAAAAATGGTTTTATAGAACTGTCATTTAAATATTTATTTTCTAGACTATTTAATCATCATAAACATGTCTGAGCGCTGTTGTAAGAATGGAGGCGATGACATAATAGTAGGAAAAGTAACGTGGTAAAGCTGATACTGTAATTGATTGAGTCACATTGTGAATAACAATAAAACACTTCCTGCTGTGGTATTCTGACTACACGCGCTCTAAAAAGAATCAACTGAATATCATCATTATTGTCTCTCTGCCATGGAATAAAAAAAAAAAAAAGATATTTAAAAAAAAAAAATGTTATTGTGTTAGTACACATTAGTACAATATAACTCCACTTCCACCATGAGCTATGTGTGGCACACAAGTATCTGTTGACATGCTCCTTAACATGGATATTATGTTAGGGAGCCTTTTAGCAAACTCCAAATTATTCAGCCACAGTCCTTTTCTGTGGTGGGTCAGGGCTGTCTGAAGCCATTATTGGTAATGAATGTGGAGTCCTACTTTAAAAGGTTCAGGCATGTAAAGTCACCTAAAGCTGAATAATGGAATCCTGCTAACACCGAACACCAGGGGCTTTTACCACATCCCAGAATGGCAGTTTTGGAAATTTACACTACAGACATAATGAACTATAAATGTAAACTTGAGAATGCAGCCTCCTACTCAGTAGCTCGGAGTTATTAATAGATACAGAATGTTCAACGTACTGAAAAATGTTGTTTTTGCAAAAGACCCCATTGTGTGGTCTCAGCAACAACTCTGCTGCTCCTGATTCATTTGCACAACAACATACTGGAAATTAGATGTACAGTACATCTTTGTAATTCTGTAGCATGAGCACAATTTTAAAAAAGCAGCTGTAAAAATATGTGTGCAGCGCATCCGCTGGAGCTTCTAAATATTCTGAGTTTGTTAACGCTGCAACACTTTGTGCCCTGGGAGATGGGCCTCTTCAGCGGGTTCACAGGTCACGCAGCAGCGTGCAGAGTGGCCATTGTGCTTTGTCATTTCACAGGTGACTCACATCACTACACTCGAGCATGCTGGAGGTAGAGCACTCGGAGATGCTTGCAGCATTCAAAATGCATGATTTTCAGCCTAGTGCAAACAAATCGCTTTAAAAGATCAGTTTAATCTATTTCGAGCTGTTATTATGAGCTGGGAGAGTTGTTCAGATAAAGAGACTGAAGCAGGGTTAACATCAGAGTGTTGGACAACTCTTCACATACTTTACCCAGCGTGAGAGCTGTCAACTTTATTATTTGTTTTTACGATACAGTGTGCATATGATTTACAATGCAGACCACTAAAACAGTGGTCAGGAGGTGAATTACTATGAGCCAAACTGCCTCAAATTGTACTGTGATATAATATGGTGCATTTAAAAAAATATCTTCATGGGAATATCAGTCATAGAAGTCATCAGTGTCATCGTTGTTTGTGTTGAAAGGTTGAGGGCGTAAGGCTGCTTCAATCTCTGAGTCGCTGTCATCCGATTCCCCCCAGAAAGCTATACAAAAAAAAGGTACGAAGAAAAATAAAATATTACATTATAAGAGCACGATGTTTACTCTTGCTTCAAATGAAGTGCAACCTTTTTACATCGTCTGCCTAATTTCTGCATCTAGCCAATTCTACACTCTTCAAAAACATTCCAGGATTTGAATGCACTGAAACTAAAACTAACCTTGAGTTTGATTTCACAAATGAAAATCTTAAATCTTTCCAGTTTCAGCTGGAAACAGGTTATAGGTAAGATACAGCCGTGATACAGCAGCAGCAATCAAAAAATGCATTAATTGGATCTAGACTATATCTGGGTGTATATCTCTTTCAGTGTATAACTTACATCATAATACATACATAAATAGTCCAAATCTTTCTTTGTCTTTGTGTTCTTACAGATCTGATCATTTGATGAACAAATGTTCCTTGAAACAAGACTGTTATACTTTATTTATTTATTTATTTTTATTAGTAGATTGGGTAAAACATAAATCTCATTTATTAAATACATGTTGAACCTCTTTGTGGTGATCTGTTCAGTCTAATTAACTTTACGAGCAATTCAGATGACTGATTTATGTCAAGCGCCACCGCTAGTATTGTGGTGGCAGAGTGGAACTGAACACACTGACAGTGAAAGCAGTGTTTCGGTTAATCACAGTTTGCTGTCACATCCTCCAACAGATGAAATTTTAGGCAGGAAATGTAATGCTAATACTGAGCTAACTGTAGGATTTTCATAAAGATTTATGAAAGTAAAATTACTTTTATGGAGCAGAAGCTTGTGGCTTTTACTTTACATATTTTTCAAGGTTGAAGTTTACTGTTGGAACAACACAGGCCAGTAAAGTCTGACATTTTGCTGATTAAAACCTTTGATTGAAACTGATACTGTACCTTCAACATATAATTGGTTCAACATCTCCTGAACTGTTCTCTTTGCAGAAGTGCTTAGAAAGTGAAATCCTTTACATGCATTATGTGCAGATGCCACTGCAGTAATGACATTTGTCTACTTCCACCTACATCCTGGATTTGTCTTTACTCACCTTTGGACTGTAGTGCAGAATAAACCTTTGAGTTAGTCTTCTCTTTCCTAGAAACACAAAAACAGGTCATAGCATTTTAAAGTGGTTCGGTTACCTGTGAAAATGAATTATTTTGCACCAAGAATATCTAAAAAGGAAAAAGGTAGATTATCATTTTACATACATGCAAAACCAAACCACTGCATGTGAAATATAGTTATTTAGAAATCACTCACTAGAACCAGTACACACAAAAAAATAAAATAACTGGAACTGTGAAAGTGGAAATCTGAGGGAACAAGATCATGGAGAGACACATACTATTAATCTACACTGTACAAACACTATAACTCTATATCTAAAATGGGCTTGTGACACTGAAAACACTCATTTCACTCCAGGGGGAAGATTTGCTGGCTAAGCTTCAATAGTGCAGCAAAGGGAACTTCCTTGACTCCTGTTCTAATTGTGCCAAAGGACTTCCACAAGGCTCGCTTTATTCAAAAATAGTCCAAAGACAGGGTTGCCAGGTTCCCATAGCTCTGCTGATATCGCTATGTAAATGTGTGACCTCCAAAAAGGCTTTGATCTACCTCAATGCATATGCAATAAGGCCCCCCTTTCCACTTTTAAAGGCCTCCTCTTTAATTTACATCATCACAGAGCCTATTCAAAAACCCCACAATATATCCTCATCATCTCCAAGGTTGGTATACAGATCCATATGGTTTATTTGTTAGGATCTTCTATATATGAGCTGATAGTTTTCTTGGAAGTACGAGGAAAAAAGAGATGCAGAGTTTTAAGCAGATGAGCTCTAGCAAAAAAAACAATCATGTTGTGTGTTCCTCCATCTACATCAATTAAAACCCATGACCTCTGTGATTGTCATCCTCTCAATCACTCTCATCTCCTCATCTCTCCTTCAGCTAAGTCTTGGCACATGTGACTGTACATTGAGTATAAGGACCAAATTACTCTGGCTATGTTCCAACTGCTATCTTCTAAACTGTATATTGCTGTTTGCACCACTCAAGACAGAATGGGAGAAAAAAAAAGATGCACCTCCCATTCCTAAATGTGAGCAGACTGCTTTGTGTGCTATAAGCAACATACTGTGCAGCCACTATAATCATTTAAATATAACCTTTATATTTAATATTCCAATTTCCTATAGGACATTTGGCATTTAGGATGCAAGCAAATCAAAGCAGAGGTAGAGTAAGAAAAAAAAAGAAAAGACACAGAAACAGATAATCAGCCTATCTGCTTGCAAATGTGCACAGCATATCAGGGAGTCACAGTCTGTTTTTTTCTGTATAGCCTATTTTAAGTCTAAATTATACTAAGCACCATAAAGTAGGTTTGAAGCATCTCCCTGGATGGGAAATTAAAAAATCTTTAGTATACTCAGTGTGACAAATGACAATTAGATCTTTTTCTGTCAAAGTTATAGAATAAAGTCCTAATAAGTTAAAATGAGGTTAAAGGTAGGTGCTAGTGGGAAAGATATCTACATACATGTCTACAGCAACAAAACATCTGCCTGCCATCCGCATTAAGCTTTTAAAACTGAATAGATGTTGAAGCACAACTAAACCATGGGGACTGGTACATCTATTTGCAACAGTTAGGCAACAGATCTCAACCAGACCCTGCAGCAGCAAAAATACAGCAATAATCTATACGATTACTTCCTCTCCTTTGCCACAATAATAGCCGTTACGAAGAGTAAATTGGGCTTTTCTTTTCTCGAACTTCCCCCCCAGGATGGAAATGGTCTATCAGCTGTTCCACTTCAGTGAGGGACAGGACTGATTTCAAGACAGGGCTATTACCATAGAGAGCCCAGTCTGGATGTGACCCTACCAATCTAATATTCTGTTTCCATAAACATTTATGCCAGTTCATCTTCTGCTGAGTTTCCCTTAATTGAGGCAATGATCTGAATATGTAAGACTGGGCTGGCCAGTGTTTTACAAGCTCTGGCAGACAGAGGTGAATCTAATGTGTAAAATGATGCAAATTACAGCTATTGTAATGTCCCTTTTCTGTGCCTCCCTCATTCTCTTCCTCTGGCCTTTGCAATTGTTTCATATTGTTGTTTATGTCATGTTTTAACAGTTTTTGTGTCTGCTGTCTAAAATGATATGACGCGTTATATACACTAACACAGTAGGAGCTTGATTTTCAGTTTTGTCAGTAAATTTCCTTCATCAAACGAGCGTCTTGTTTTGTGAATTTATACCACAGGTTTTTTCGATTAGATAATTAGATTGATACAGAATGGCCTATAAATAAATAAATAAATAAATCTGGGACAAGCTTGTGACCACATATCTGGCATACTGTATGTACAAAATTATAAAACTGGTACCACTGGTCTGAAATAGAAAAAGTGGCATGTTTCTTTAAGACTAAAGCAATGATTAGCCATCTAACTAAAATCCAAGGCAATCCGATCTAAATTAAGTCTTTTACTATTCACATCATTTTTAGATCCAGTGTAATAGTATTCATTTTTGTTCTGTTGTGACATTTTGCAAAATACAGATTCTCTTCTGCCAGGGAGTCCTGGTCAAACCAACATACCATCATGTAAAACTAGGCTATGCTTCTAGGAGTCACAAAAGACAGATGCCACTTATAATCCTATAGTTACATTTGAGAATGTGAAAACTGACAGAGGAAATAATGCTTATCAAGCATTTAATGCTGGTTTGCACACACCAATAGGCAGAAAGCTGCTTTTATTTACCCTGGCTTTTTTTAAGCTCCTGCCACCCACACACAAATGCTAATAGCACAATAGCACTTTTGCGCAGCGGTGCTTGTCTAAAGGTAAAGGGAGACCCATCACCTCATCATTCCCATCAACTCCTACTCCCATCCCAGCTATGACCCCACAGAAACATTGTTTAGGCTCTGTTTAGATGTACTCTAACAGGCCTGAATGGTAGCAGGATATAGCCCTCAGTGGGGGGCAAACAGTGAGAGGCAACTGTGAGTGCACTGTGAGTGGGCACTCTCTAAAGTGTGAGTGCCCTCTGCTGGTCGTGAGTAAGTACTGCAACTCAGAGGAAGCAGCATTTGGCCAATGATTTCAACACGGGTGCTCTCCTCCTGACTGGTGGCAGTCTAGTGGTGACAGACAGTGCAGGGTATGGTTGAGGGACAGATCACTCATTGCATGTTACATTATGTGTGTTTGATAACTAAAGCAATGGTAGACAATTTACCGACAACACACATATACACATCTATTAGAGTATCTAAAAGACATGACCACCTTATGCTATAAATCAAGTCAACAAAACATCACCACAAACTGCTTTTTTTGCTTCCTTTAGCCTAAACAACTCATTTCTGTATTTGAAATCATAGTAATAGATGATTAAAGCAAAAAAGCCCAATCAGAACAACATTAAAAGAAAAATATATATAAAATAAAGCTTTGAGAAGATGTGTAATTTTTATCTTTATTTTTTAATAGGACAATGAGGGGTTCTTCATTGGTGTGAGACAGCCAGTGTAGGACAGTGACCTCCTCTGGCTGGAGGGTCTAATTGCTGCCTTCATCTATATTCACCGTTTTGTTTGTGCTGGTTTTAAGTGAGGTGATTAACTACTATTTAGTCGAGCATGAAAAAAACCAGAACAGGCACAGTCTGCAGGTGACATATTTTCTTTATATTAAAACAACTAGTCGCAGAGTGAAGTGACGTGATCTGTGCAAATCATCTGTCTTGAATTTCACTCAGTGCTCACTGCTGCATTTTAGAACATGAATACTACGCCTTTCACTACCTCTTTGTCCATTACTGTCTCTCCGTCTCCCTCTATTCTCTCCACTCGTCCTCGTCACCCCTCTATCCCTCCTCCCAGTGAGCTGTCAGAGATCCACAGACATCGCCTCGCCAGAGAGAGAGAGAGGTGGAGAGAGAGAGAGACAGACAGAGAGAGAGAGTTTCTGATTTTGACACTGAGTGATTTGAGGTCGAATGCTTGAGCACATCCTGTTGTCCAAGGCAAAGCTGTAAACCACTAATTGTTGAGTCAAGGTTTTTGTCAAGCAGGCACTAGGCACAACAATCATAACACTGGCTGATGGGTAGAGGATTTTGTTTTGTGTGTTTGTGTGGGTGTCTGTGCACATGTGTTCAAGCATTTTTTGATCAAAAACTGGGGGGAATAAAAGGTATTAAAAAGCCCAAAATAAAAAATAAGAAAGGAGTGGCATCTGAAATGCCTACAGTAGAAAGGAGCACAATGATTCTTTGCACGAGAGGAAGCAGTGGCATGCACTCTCATACAAAGGGGAACAAGTGGTCTTTACATGGAGTGCAGCTGCTTATTAAGACTCACTCCTTCGTGCATTATTCCTTTCATCCCCACTCAACCACAAAGTGATTTTACTTTGCCACTCACAAAGACAGCAAAAGATTTCTAATGGACAAATCCTTAATAAATGTTGCAGATCAGTCGCTTCCCCGCGAGTTATAATACAATAAACAGCACATTCTATAAAAGTATCTGACTGAAAAACACTGTGTGAGAGAGAGCAAGGAAGAGAGAGGGAGAGAGAGAAAAAAGAATATGAAAGACCTCAATTCTCTCGAATGCCATAATAGTGAAATGAGCACATATAAATGTGTTAAGAGTATCTCTTTGCATCTTGTATAGACTGCATGTATTTAATCTGTAAAGCTTATTAAGACCCTAGTCATTGCTATGCAAAGCAGCACCCAGTGCTTTTCTCTCGCTTTTCAGCCGAGTGCAGTGTTTGGCCAATAGGACTGGCCCCCCGCCTCTCATTCTGCATTCATAACATGCAACATTTGCACAATGTATCTCTCAAAGGCCCTGAATAGAAGGCCTTAATACTCATGTAAACAACTGCAAACCAATTACTTAATGAATCGGGCCCACACATAATGAGGAGCCTCACAAAGGGCTATAAATGCATTTTTTGCACCAAAGCCTCTGCTTTAAACTACAATCCCTCTGCTGTAGTCTAGGCTTAACTGGCAAATCATAATTATTGTCTAAGACAACAGAGAGGAAGCCATTTTTGTATTTTGAGTCCAGCTCCATCCTCCTTTTGATGTCACTCATCAGCTCGCTGACAAAATAAAGCAAATAATTACCAACTAGGATGGGTGGGGGGTGGGGGGGTACAGGAAGACAGAAAGGAAGTGGGGCAAAGAGATGGAGAAAGAGAGAGAGGGTGAGACACGGAGAGAAGCGGGGCAAAAGCATGCTGCAATGTTATGCTTCTGCTTAAGTGCAGGGCTTCCAGACCACTTGTGGAAGCAATAAAGCGCAAGAAGTGACTGCGGTAAGTGGAATGCTTAAATCTAAGCTTCCAGAAGAAGCAGTGAAAAGACATGGAAAATGACCAAAGATAGGATGATGGTCATGGTGACTAGTAGCTCTTGGCGTTCCTTCCTAGTCCTAGTGAGATTAGAAGGTCAGAAACCCATTTGTCCAATTTTACAAATGTACACACACACACACACACATATATATAGTGTATAATGTATCATCACTGCTCACAGCATTCTGTGTTTCTGTCTAATTTTTTTGTCCTGTAAATTTTGTTTAATCACATATATTGTTGGCTTCCCATGCACATTAATGATAGGGAGACAGACAACATCTGAGAGGGTCTGGGTCTGAAATTGGCTCATGTTTATTAAAGAGGGTGGTCACTGGGGCTGGCAGTGGCAGACATCAGCAGCTATGAAGACCACAATAGAGCCAGCCCATTAGGCTCTTCCCTGGGCTAATAGGCAGACGGGGAGCGCCTGCTTGCCAGGCCAGGGAGATACAGACTTCAGCCCTTGTGTCAGCATGGTGCCCAGTAATCACATGAAATCAGAGAAGATTATTCCTCATAACGTTTACCCAGCCATTACTAGAGCCCAAATGGGTTTGCAGTGAAGAGGTGCTCTGAGGACCCGACATGCAATTGCAGATTTGATGAAGTCGTGTTGATATTCAAATGTAACCGTGATGGTGTTAGCTTCCACCAAGCTATTTATCATTAGATGTTCTTTTCCAACCCACTTAGGGCTCTGATTTGAGCAGCCTAAATGCATTTGAAGGGTGAAAAATAAAAGGACATTTGTCCTTGTCAACACTTGAGTCTCCTCCTTCTGAAACAGTTGTCCCTGATTCTCTTCTTGACATGATCTGTTTGCATTCTGACAACAAGCCTGAGAACAGTGAGATTATGACTCCAATTTATTTTCGTGATAGTTGTTTTGTTTTTGATTTCTGAAACCTGGCTGAACCCTGCAAACAGTGAGTGAGAGGGGCTTTAGGGGCCTTTTGTCTTTGTAAGCGAGTTAATGGGTGGCGCCCCCTTGATCTTATGGAAATGAACAGGGAATTATGAGAGCGGCCATGCAAATGTACATCAACCACTTTGGTGTCTGGTGGCCCATTTCCTGTGGCCCGTTGAATAATAACAATGTTCTTACCGAGGGCAAGGGTCTTGATGTGAGGAGCGTTTGGCCCTCCCAAGGTCCTCTTCACGACCATGATTTATTCCTTAAAAGAGCAAACAGGGCCAGATAAAACCATTTAATTTGGATATATCACCACTTGCTAATCTACTATGCATATTTATATAGACATTTATGATAAGGCTTATGTGAAGCTAAGACACAGTTTCTTAACCTTTGTTTTAGGGCCCCCACATGGGGTCTCTTGATATAATTTTTTTTTTTAATTTTTGGGAATTAACAATTAGTTAAAAAGCCAAAAAAACATGAGAAAAACCAAGGCTAAATCTTGGTGCTTTCACTGGCATTAAGGTTACACATGTACACAACAAGTGTGTTCTCTCTATGGGAAGAACATATGGTCATTGTTGACTGATAGTTAGGCCCCAGTTGCTCACTACTTGCCTGGTAGAGTGGACCGCACTGCTTACCTGAGAGGGCATCGTCGTCCTCCTCCTCCTCCTCAGAACTCTGCAGTCTTTCCTGCATGGCTGATTGTTTAAGTAACTGATATGCTTTTGTCTCTGTTCAGGGACACACACACACACACAGTCAGTCAGTGTAAAATATTTACTTAAAACCCAGGTTTCCAACTTTCAGAGGTTTCTGTGTTTGATGAGACAACACGCTTCAGTAGCTGAGTCTTTTGGTCTCAGTGCTGAACAGAGTGGGTGACAACACTGTGCTTAATCAGCTAAGCTGTTGATTCAAGCCTACAGTATGTAGCAACAGTTTCCATGAGACAGCAATCAGCAGCTCACATTATCTCAGCAACCCCTACCAAGAAGGCAATGATTGATTTTCTGTTTTAGAAACACTCATTATTACTTTCCGGCACACTAAAGTAGGTATCATATTTGAGAGGAGCACAGAGACTGTTCTGGCAAAAATCAACAGAGCAGAAGTACATAATAAATGAATGGACTGTTGTCTCAATGCTGTTGCGAAAGCGCACACAAGAAATCAAAGGATAGAGCACTGTGATCTGGTATAACTAAGTTCTAACATTTTTAACTTGCTGTTGAATAAAAGCACAGCTTTTAATCATTTTCTTCAAAAAGTCATGTTTACAGTGCAATGGCAATTTCCCAGTGTCATTCCACCCACAGCACTTTATATAGCCATTGCTTTTACATGTAGTCTAAAAAAACCCACAAGGTCCACAGATATGCATGTCTAGGCAATTACTATCAGTTCCAAAGTCATGGTATTTGATTGTAACATTGATGTCTCTGGCCACAGCAAAACCCTTTCCTTGCTAAATCTTTAGTTGTGTTTTTTTTTTTAAACTGGTTATGGCTCTTTTGATTAAGTGTAGCAATTGGAAACTGGACTCATTTTGCTGGCAATGCACCTTAGGGATGCGTAAACATAAAAAGCCCAGTAGGAAATCTGATAGCCACGGGTAATATAGGATTGCTTTACATTTCAGAGCTGCAACTGCAACACCAACTGCTCCCAGGATGCCTTCACATCTAGTATTTTTCAAGTCCAGCCTTGCCGGAGCATTGTTTAGAAGATAATGAGAACCGATGACAGATCTCTTGCGCTTCCCACCCTGGTGTCCTGACAATTAAAGCAGCTGCATTATGCTGGGCCAACGAATTATCAATTTTGCCAGAATGCCTCAGACCGGGATGAAAACATGACTAGTGTTTTCTCGGAGATAATTAGAGAGAACTAGCACAGCTCTTCAGGTGGGACTTTGACCCTGGATTCACCTTGATCATCCTGTCTCAGCCATTGCGTAAAAGAGCCCATTATTCACTGCAGTGGGAAGAAAACAAACCACAACATAAGGACAGTGTGAATGCTGGGGCACTGGTGATGCCTTTTTACCTCTAATAGGAACACTTTCCACAGGGCTTTCGTCCTGGCTGTCCTCTTCAGTACTTTGTAGTTCTGTAAGAAAGGGAAGCGCATAGTGAGAAGCAGTGGCAGGGAGGAAGGGAGTCTAGGGATAGAAATGGGAATGGGGGGGTCTTTCTTTAGCTCTGAATAGAAAGCTGTATGAAAACTTGGCTGTGTCGGATTCATAAAAAAGCTCTATGGTGAAATTGATTTCTTTCATAAAGGGGAAGTTTAAGTTCTCTGCAGAGGCGGTTTGAAAAAAACAAAAAAACATTGTACATTTGTTCCTATTAATGGTCTTATTCTATATTACTATGTTAAGAGAGAATAACCTAAGTGTAAAATGTTTTGGAGGTTTATGGTAATCTATTGGTGTTTACAAAACCAAAACATCGGCATGATTGTTTGACGATCATCATTGTCTTGTCATTCCTCTTTAACTAAGCATTCAAATAATAGTGTCATTGGATTTTTCAATTCCTGTTGATTTTTTAATTTGTTTTGCCTAACAATAACTTATGTCACACTAACAATGTTCAGAGACCTTGGATCTGTTGCTTCTGTACCGGCCTGGCAGGCTTCACATCCACACTGCCAGCCACAAGTGAAGAAAGGCCACAGGAAGAAGACAAGTCACTCTCGTCCTCTGCTGGGGGGCACTCCTCACTGGACCGGGACAGAAGTGTCCTCAGCAACACTTTGGCCTGCAAGCAGCACAAATTAAAACCACACTCTTAATTGTTCCCATTTTGTGAAGGAAGTGTCAAATTGAACTCTCACCGATTAGGCAAGTCATTTACTTTGGCCATGGCTGCTCGCACAGAGGTGCAGCTGTAGAGCGTATTCAAACGCCAAGAGAAAATAACTTCAAATTCTCTCACTCATTTAACTAAAAAAAGATTATTTTGCACACTTTCACTCCTGCTCTCCCTCTCAATCACACTTTTTTTCCTCTCTCCCTCTCTTCTCATCCATGAGATTAGAGAAGCGACTAAAGAATGCAATCACCCTGGTGTTAATGTGCAACACGTTCCACATATCTCCCCTCTTGGCTGAGAGGATTGAAACAAACTGCTCTCTTCCTCCCTCTCCAGCTTATTTTTTTTTTTTATCTCTGGGGAGATGAGGATACACAATTAAGAGGAGCTGTTCCGGGAGATGAGGAGCAGGGAGATGCCACACACCGATTTCCATTCTCTCCTTTTTCCCCTCCTCCATATCAAATCCTGCCATCAACATCTCTCTTTTGTGATCAAAGACTGCCTCTCAGCCTCAGATGGCCATTTGCAACTTTTAATGAGCACTAATATGGAGGGGATGATCAGGAGGATTTTGACAGTGACAAACTTTAAGTACATTGTAAGTTGTTATCAGTGGGTCGCAGTGAAGATTGACAATGTACATGCTTTCATTTTCTGAGAGGGGAAGAGACGCAAACACATGCCAATCTGAGCTTGCCACTTGGTATTTGATGCTGCTGCACAATAAAAACTGTCTTGATCCTTGTCTCCGATATCAGTCTTTGTTCTTTTTTTAGATTTAGTCAAATGTGCTGTGGGTTGAGGGCTCTCGCAGACCCACTGCATTTTAAATATCAATGAATGCAACTGTCAGCACTTGAATATTCAAAGGGCCTCTTTGAGTGTGTGCATGCGAGCTGCATGCTCCCATTTGCCAGAGTAGCCAGGCAGTGTGGCAAGACGTGAATGGAAATTTCTGTTTGCTCTTGTGTGTGGAGAGTAAGCTGTTGTAAGAGAGGACACAGAAGAGAGAGAGAGAGAAAGAGAGAGAAATAAAGGGAGAGAGGAAGAAATAGATGAAGTAGATGCAGTGAGAGAGTGAGATAAAGGGGGAGAAAGATTTTCACTCAGGCTTTTCCTGATGCACTTGGACACAAAGATGTAGATGGCAGTACCGCTCTTCCTTTTGTCAGTTCATATTTTCAAGAGGCTCTACAGTTTCTCTCTTTGCCTCTGTCATTACATTGGGGACACTGGAGCAAAATATCCAAGACACAAGAACCCCCACAAGAAAAGTCTTAAATTAATAACACAAAAACCTGTATGTACATTATCTATGATCATTCCAGAAGATAGGATGGTACATTTTCTATAGTGGGATTCCCAAACAAATCTACTGACATTGTGTGTCAATGTGAATATTCATAGTAATTCTCTTTCCTTGTTTAATTGAGCATGATCTGTCCAAGGTCAATGAGTGGGAAATTTGAAATAATCCTGTCTCTTGTGGAGAATGTCCAAATGGTTCCCCCATTCAATCCGGCCCAGCTGATGGCTATACTTTTGGCTAATACCAAATTAAAAGCAAGTGTTTCTCAGATGAATACACCACATGAGATGAAAGAAGCCAAGCAGAGGCTGTAATTTGCGATTAGCGCATGGGTCAGGGTTTCCCTTCTGTCTAGGTCAACGTGTGGAGCAATCTGATGAGTAGGCTTGGTTTCAAACACCAGACACAAAGAGGGCACTCAGCACCAACTGCAACTCTCTTCAAAAAAACATTCAAAGAAACAAGTTGAAAAAAAAAAAAACACTAGCCTTTTTGGAGGATAAAAAAGGAGCCATATTCACTCCAGTGGTCATATGTGTGTGTTAAAAGCATACGGACGTATGTGTCCATGAATGCAAGTGTGTAACCTCCTACTTGTATGTGTGTGTGTGTGTCCGTGTGTACTGGCAGCGTATGTGATTGCAACGCTACCTGGTGGCTGTAGGTGGCATGGCGCTCCAGCAGCAGCGGTGTGAACAGCTGGACTGAGCGCTCAGCGCTAAGGACACGGCGCTCCTTGAGCAGAAGGGCGTGCTTGAACCAGCGATCCCACAGCCGAGCGGCATCAGGAGGTAGGCCTGCGCTGTTGTGAGGGTGGATTTTTTTGTGGGAGAGAAAGCGAGGCTGTCTTATTGAATACACATTAGGGGATCTGAAAATAAGTCATAATTATACTTATTTACAGCAGTAGATTCTTTGATTATCAAAAAAGAAAAAAAGGACTGAGGCAGCCGCCAAGTTGGACCATCTTCAATTATGTGAGGAAATTAGAACGTAATAAATTTGTCATAATCTTATTTTTGTAATTATGAAGCCTTCTCCAAGTGGTGCTTCTAGTCCATCTTAAAACATTAAGAAGATATAAATAATTAAAGAATTCCAGTTAACATTGATTGGACACAGACAGAAATGTAGCTCCAGGTTGAAAACTGGATAAAAAGGTCAAAGCACCAATAGGCATCACCTGAAAAAAAGAGAGCGACAACGATAGATGTGTTTCTTTAGATTGAGAATATAGCAGGAAAGGTCTCAGCAAAATCAATAGAGTAGTGAAGCACAGCACGGATTTGGCTCAGACTATAACTACTCATTATCCAAAGGACTGGAAGTCACAGATAGGGCATTTTAATTTACCCATGACATTCACCCGTGCTGTGTTACTGCAGGAGGTGACACCAAAGATGACCTTTACATTTGTGGACAAGGGAAGACTGTATCTAATGTAGGCGTCTGTTGTAAGTGCGTGCCTCCTCCCGCACCGTCTATTCAAAAAAAAAAAAAAAAAAAGAAAAGAAAAAGCACAGGCAGCTACCCACTCTTACGTCTGAAAAGTGGAATTCAGCTTTACTGTAAGTCTGTCTATGTTTTCTGTTGAACTCAGTTTTTAGAGCACTGACATGTTCTGAATTACTCCAACATGGCATCTATCTTTTATAAGAGTTGTCATCATATACATAAATAAACAAAGATTATATATTACATTATACCACACAATATTACATAGATAATCTTTTTTTTACAGCATCTTATCAGTTGTAATTTGTTACAAATGTAACATAATTCAAAGGAATGACTAGAAAAATATTAAAATAAAGTTTACTTAAAAAAATAAAATAAAATAAAATAAACAAATAAGGAGAAAAAAGCACTGACAACAGTCTTTGGTGGTGGAGTCTGGAGCCTTACCTTATTTCACTAGGCTCAGTGTTGGATTGGTGAGCATTCACTAGATCCTGTGGTAGCACGCAGCCCTTTGCTGTGCTCCATGACAACCTCTGAAACTCATGAACGACGACTGCTCCACATGCTTCAAGGTCCTCGTCATTCAAGCCTGCTCCACCGTTACAAAGGCTGTCCAATATATATAGAGAGCAGTCAGCTATTGCCATGGAGCCCTGGGCCTGTGGGTCAGGAGTACATCGAACAGCTGCTAACACCTCACACACACACACACACACACACACGCTATACAAGTATAATCATACATACACACTTGCCCGCATAATATCACAGCAAGACTTAACATTATACTGAGGGTTCATGACACAAGATGGCCACCCTCTTCACCATTGAGGATGTTGTTGACATAATTTACAAAACTCATAGGTGGGGATAAGTATATACTGGTTTTTAAAAAGAATGAGAAACCTCTCCTTTGCCAGACATGTATCCATACTTTACAACAAGGACTCCAATTACTGTAAATTAATCCTGCTATGAAATGTAAAAATGCTTATGAAAAATAAGCCCAGTTTAATGAAAACACATTTTTCATCCTCCATCTCCCTGGCTCCCAATATCAATTCAACAGGGTGGTTACTATAACAATCCCATCTGTTTGAAAACCCCTCAGAAATAAAGACACGAGCATGTTGGTGATGACACTTCATCTAAAGTGAGAGCCCTTGGCAGAAGGATAATATGTTTTTCTCATCTGCACAAACTGCTCCATGGCCATTAAATAAATATACACAGCATTTAATTTAGACAGGCAGAGATTAGATTGTAAAGTTGAAAAGACAGACAGGAAGGGTATACCTGATAATTCTATTGAGTTGCCTTCCATCAATCGAAGAATCGCCATACACACTTGTCTGTTCACCATGGAGTCGTCCTTCGATGCTGTCTAGCAGCTTAAAGAAGCCTTCCTGGGAGAGTCTGAAAAAAAAAATTACCCTATTAATGTGATGAAAAGAAAAATGGGGCCACGTGATTGATTTATAAAAAAAAAAAAAAAAAACTATCAAAAAAAAGGTTTTCCCAGGTATAACAATGCTACTGCCACAATACAGGTCTTCAACAATTCAAACCGTGTCTTGTTGATAATGTCACATGACAGGTTGTACAAGAAAGCTTGTAGAATAAGATGCCTACTGTTGAAGTAAAACTTTAAATCAACCGTACACATTTAAATGGAAAAAAAATAAACTTCATTATAAATATGTAATATAATAAAATTAACAAATCATAATATGGAGAACTAACCACCATATCACATTCAAAATTGTATGGATGACAGTTCCAAAAAAAAAAATGGGGGCCTCAAGATGATTTCTATTGGTGAGAGATTTATACTTTAATCTGATCTGAATGAGAAATGGATGCCTAATGCGTGCGGATATTGGGAATCCATCTCTTTCTTGAGCATTAAGCTCTGGGTGGCCCTCATTGAATTCTCCCAGAAACCCCAAGCCGAGAGATCCTGAGCCCCCCTGCATAAAAGGGGCCAAATAGAATTTATGACAATCTGTAATGGGCTCCTGGGTTAGGGGTCAGCAAACAATTGCTCCCTCTTTTTTGCAGGTTGTTTCCTGGTAACATCCTGATTAAGATGGCAGCTTGAATTATATCCATGACATTCTGTAGTGTGCAGTCCGTCTGTACAAAGTCCTCTTCAATGTGGCTGAAGTAGCATAGGCAAAAGCTCTGTCTTTTTTTTTCTCCCTTATCGTCAGCGTGAGCCTTGAAATAGTCATCTTTCTCTTTCCACTTTATTTGTCAATGCTCTTCAAAAAGAGACCTTTGGAGAGGGAGAAAGTGAATTAGTTGTGTTTTCCTGCAAAGCTCTCTCTCTCATTGTGTTGTTGCCAGCTTTCATGTCAAGGTCTCCAACCTCACTTTATGCCGCTGTTGTCCGCATGTCGACATCATCAGCAGTGTATTGTTAGCTCGGAGAAAGAGGTCAGCCTCTCTGCAGCGATATTGCTCCACAGTGTACAGTACTGACTCTGGGGGTGATTTACCACATGGAATGGCTTCACCGTTGAGTGATTGGTGTCAGGGGAATCTCACCGTGCTGGCACAGACCGCAAATATAAACACACAAAGAAATGGAAAAAATATACCACAAGTAAAAGTAGCACACTGAGTGCAGGGACTGTCTGACTACATTTGAGATATATCCCATCACACTGTCAGCACACGGTTTATAAAGTACAATGCGAAAATGCGAAATAACATCACGGAGTAGAATTTAAAACCCGACAGAACAGAGAAATGTTTTCATTTAGCATGAGGCCCTAAAAACATACAGTGCCATGCATATTATGTTTCACCTCTAAACTAGACTAAGAAGTTAACTTTAATTGTATCACCAACCAAGCAGAAACATTAAACAGTTCAGGGTTGACATGTTTGAGAGAAAGGTACAGCGAGGCTATTATGATGAGTCTCGAAGAAATCTGGAGAATATACTCGTATACTCTCACTCATCCCAGCCATGCTGGAGGAGAAATATAATGGGATAATCTAATGAATTGCCCAGGCTTGTTTTTTTCCTGACTGGAGGGAGCGATATAAAGTCTAACCTTAAGAGAAAGATGGAGAACGAGAGAAAAAGAGGGAGAGGATGGAGACTGGATACTCTCTGAGCTTTACATCAAAGCCTCTTGTTTTCTCCTCATACACACAAACCCTGCATGTTAACAATGAAAGCTGCAGCCCCCACGATCGTCTTCCCAGCATGGGCTAACTGCGGTCGCTCTCGAGGTCACACAAATACATGCACAAATAAACATTCTATTCTCCCAGAGATAAAATATAGAAATATGTATAACTGTACTTAAACAAAAATACAAAGCAAATTATAGTAAATAAGAATACTATAAGTAACCTAAGGACACAACACACAAAGCAAACTGAGAATATGGTGGATGAAAAAAAATTTGCAAAAAAGTTTTCTTTTTCAAGTGCACAGGAGAGTCCTGCTCATAAAATACTATATATTGCAGGGAAATTGCAGTGGCTCTGGGTGCATGGGATTTTCTGTGGCTCTAACCCCATCCAAAACGATCCTTCAACTCAGAGGCCATCATCACGCTAAGGATTTGTGGCTGTAAGTGCTGTCCACATGCCCACCCTCCAGAACACTCTATGGTGCCACAAATTTCCTCCTCCACTGGGGACTTCCTGAGGTCTCTCAAGCAGAAAATTGCTCTGTTACAGCATTATCTTGGATTATGGCAATATTGTTGGTGACAGGTCCTGAGCTCTCCCTATAAGATGCATCACTGCCACCACAGCAGCTGCTGCTGCTGAGCTACAGAGAGCACGGTGGCATGGACCGTGACTCCCACAATCCTCTCTGTCAGTCTCTGGTGTGATGGTGGCAAGGACTGCATGGTGTCTTTGCCTGCTCCTATCATTAACAGCCCACTGTGGTTCAGCACGGCCATGCAGAACATTCTCCTTTCTTTGTTCGTTTAGCTTTAAATCTTGGAATAAACTACAGAATGAATGGTACACATTCTAGAGAGCCGTAGAACAATTAAAATGTGTTTCTCCCTACTTCGCAAATTCTGTGACAACAAAGTACAGAAATACATACTGTACCTTTCCAAGGTCACAGCTGGAGGTGTGGTCTTGCCTATATCAGAGTGATCTGGTGATTCAGTATTGTGCAGATTTTGATCATCACTCCCTTCAGAAGTGCCATTCCTCTCAGGTGCCACACCCTCAGGTAGATCCTCCTCCAGTTCAGATGGTGTCAGAGAAATGGATAGGTCACTAGCACTGCTGTCTGACAGTTGCACATCAGAACTCTGCTTGCTGACGCTCTCATGTCTATCTGAATGTAAACACAGTGTAAGGTATAACTGGTTTATTTTAAATCTTCAAATTGCTTTCAACTGTGAAAGAACATGAAAACAATGAAAAGATATTAGGTATTAGGTAATAAGTAAGGAACAACATTTCAAACCTGGTGTATCTTGAGATTCTTTGCCAAAAGTGGTTTCAAGCATCAAATGTCTGAGATCTCTCTCTGTGTCTTCCATTATGGGTGGCTGGTGAGCCACCTCTCGAGAGTCAGTGTGTTCTGCAGGGGAATTATCAGCCCTCATGGGGCTACTGCTACTGCTGCTGTTAGCCGGATTCGTCTCAGGCCTCGTCAAGGTCACAAGAGGTGAAGGTTCTTGTTCATCATCACTTCCAAAAGGCACATTGCCAGCAGGGAGCATCGCCATCGTTCTTTCATGTTTGTCACTCAAATTACAGCCGTCAGGAGAATCGTTTGAGCCTGAAATGTCATCTGATAAATGTGCTCGGTTGCTGTCGGCATCCTCTCCGCCAACTCTGAAGTCCTTCAAAAGGCCACTTAGTAGACGTTCACGGGAGTGCATGCTGCGATTGGGTGAACGACGCAATGCTTGGTGTGAGTGTACACTTGTGGTGCCAGCCTCAGCGTCAGACCCTCTGGAGGTCTGGTGGCCCATAAAAATTACTGCTGATGGCTGTTTAAATTCTTTAGCTGGGCAAGAGAGAGCGAAGTCCTGGTACTGTCTATGTGCAGATTCAGACTGCAAATATAAAAAGAAAAGAAAAGAAAAAAACAATTACATTTTTGTGAACTAAACTCTCCCAATATCTCATAAAAAATATATTTTTCAAGACATTAATCAAGTTATATTAATCAGGTTTTATATATATATATATAAAAGCATTTTCCAACTAAAGTGTGTTAACTATCCACTTAACAATTTCGAATAAGTGCAGCTTATTTGGGCCAAGGTCAGAATTCTTTTCACAGCATCTTTAGCGGAATGTCTCTGGATCAATGTTTTAACTTTTAATCTTATTAGAAATCCTTTAGACAAGTTTTGATTCATGTCTGCAATGTCACCAAGGAGGAGGGGGGTGAAGCAAAAAAGCCTCCCTCCAAACATAATAACAAAAAGCATGGCTTCTGTTTCTTTTCTGATAAGCGTCTTAAATACCAAACAGTTAGCTGCTTAATAACATTCACTGTAAACCATGCAGCCTGCCCAGCAGATCCACAAAGTAGGTAAAAAAAGAGGAAAAGTTAATTTCTTGGCTGAGTGATTCCATCGGTAGCTGCAGGGCAAAGTAGAAAGTGTTTCACTAAAGTAGCAATTGATTCTTCTATCAATCTGCGGCACGCGTGTGCTCTTCCAAGGAATGTATTAAATATGAAAATCATATCCCGTTATCATCTGTCTCCAGCTTTCAGCCCGGTAAGCTTCCCTTAATGAATGCTGCAGCCTGAGGGACATGCACACTGCCAGCCAATGGCTTGTATGCATAATGGAGTGACGGTACCATTTTACTCATTACAATATCGACAGGCTGACGGGGGGTTTGCTCACAGTTACAAGTGACTGCTCTAGACAGCATGCTCCAAGTTATTATGAGATGTCTTAGACATTTCATCTAAAAGAGCTTTAACTGCTTTAAGTGAAGGGAGAAAGCAGCTATGGGCTTGAACTACATCGCTTGTACAGATGCACCAGCTTGGATTAGACACCTGTGCTATTACAGATACACAGTTTAAATGTAGACTCCTTTACAGATTTACCAGACATAATGTCTACTTTTCTTTGTTATTCTAAACCTGAAAACATAGCTTGATATTTGCATAAGCCTTGTAAACATTTCAAGAAAAGAAGGATCCAACGTAAAAAAAAAATAAATCTTTTTTTTAACTGTAAAACATGTGTAAAACTCACAACAAACAACAAAGATTACACAACACAAAGTAGAAAGTGTATGGCATACATGACTTGAACATGATTATATGCTGGTAATACTATACCTTTGCTGAACCCTCTTGCTCTATTTTCTTCCTTGCTTCCATAAATCTGGAAATCTTATTCAAAAAGATAGTCTGTAAAAGATGTAAAGACATATAGAGATAGTATAGATAGTTAGACCTACTTCACATACCTATAATAATATAAAATAAATTGACAGAAAAATGATAATTGTAATATTACAGGTAAATTTAAACTACATGCAAACACTAGCGATTGTCTATAAAAATGCTGTAATTGTGCTGATCAATATTAAATGCATGTGGTGCGAGTCATAAAGTGTAAAGACAAACATGGCTGCACAACATCAAGAATCAGTCACGACGGGTTTTCCGTAGTGAGGGTCCTCTGTGTAGCTGCTGACAGCATTTAACAATTCACTGACTGTCCTGCCTGCTTTAATCCCAACTCCAATTTGAAAACACCCAATGACCTTGTTAAGGGCCCTTTGGATTAGTTTAAACCTGCCACAATTTTGTATAAACATTATTGTAAGAGATCGGACGGAAATTAATATACATGTATGCACCTGAGCATGTGTATAACTGCAGTCTACCTTCTATTCCTGTGAGAGTTTATGTTTTTCATTGCTCCATACTGTAGGTATCTGGTAATATTACACAAAGTGAAACAGGACAACCAAAATAACAACAAACATGTAGGGAACATAAAGCATCAAGAGGAAATAAACCAACTGCTTGAGGGGAGAGAATGACTAAACCTCTGGAGCACTTCAGAGTCTCTATATTGGGCAATTAACTCAGCGAGTCATAATTAGCCAATTTTGTTAATTTGATATTAAGCTGTCAAGCACTGTCATTGAGTTTTAAGTGATAATCTGACTGGCTCATTGTTTTCTCTCTTGTTCATTTGCTTCCGTGATAAATTGCACAGTTTGAGTGTTTACCATTGTCACATCAAGCAGTTGAAAGCAAATATTTCTGCTCTCTGATAAAATGACAGCATGAAATTGTATATAAAAATGACCCGATTATTGTATACATATTTCCTGAAAAAAATTTATAATGTATATATATATATATATTGTGGTTCTGTCTGTTTAATATTTTTAAGGACAGTGCAATTGGTAACCTGTTACAACAAATGTTTTTCTAAACACAGAATTCAAAATTATGAAAGAATGATGATCAAATTTAATAAAATATTTCAGTATTTGTTCTGCTTTCCATTAACATAACTCCACAAAGAGAAAAAAAACTACTACTTCTATTGAACAAATAAAACTGTGTGTTTGTGTGTGTTATACCTTTTGTAGTTGCAGGAGGCCATGGTCAGGACTGTATTCCTTCATGCTAATTTCTATGCACTCCACATCTCTCAGAAGCTCAAGGTTTCTCATTTTCGCTCGTGCTTCCCTGTCACAGATTTCTTTGAGATAACTGCGCAGTTTGGAACACTTAATCTGTGAGCTGAAGGCAGTGGAGAACCATTATTCAAAAGAATTATCTAACAGCTTTGTCAAAAAATAAGAGATAGACTTTCCACAAAAAAAAAAGGTTAAGCACAATATGTGTTAAATTTAAATCTTATTATCAACTCTGTTTCTACTGTTTTGACCTTGTATCTTAATATTTATCAATTTACAGTGAAAACAGACTGTTCTGCTTGCATCCAAAGGCTACTGTGCTTGTAACACACTTGAGTACTAAGGTGATATTTTTGGTTGAAAAAATATTTCACATTAACACAAATGCATGGAGCATTTTTATTGCAGATTTTAGCTGTAGATTTACAAAACCCATTTAAAATAATTCATCTTAACCATCATAGTAAGGATTCTCAACTTGAATATATCATGTATATTTAAGTTCAACAAGGCAAAGCAAGCACTTTTTTAATACAATAATACAGTGTGTAACTTACATTCTTTTATCAGATCTGGAGTAAGCAAACAGTTCCCTCTCCAGCTCCAGCCTCCGTTTCTCCCTGTACACACACACACACACACACACACACACGTCAGTAACACACCACTACAACATCTACGTTAACTGCTAGGCAAATTATTAGCTATTTAATAGCGATATTAAATGCTACTTTCTATGCGAATGGCGTATATTCGCTCTACGAATTAGCTACAAACAAAAAGATCATTAACGCCAACTCTTAGCGTTACACCTTTATGTCTGGTTAACGATAGCTTTTCATTCAGCTAACCACAACCATATTACTGTAAGATGAAAGTAGCGCCCGAGATAAATTATGAACTAATTTACCAGCCATACAGCATCACCGTCTATCCTAGCTTGCCTGGTTAGCTAAGTCGCTAACTTAGCCCTGTTTTCTCCCTGGAGCTAGCGGCAGGAGGAGGCTACTAGGCGGCGGATGTTACAACTCGAGCCCGCGGTCTTCGCTAGGCCGCGCTGCCGTTAAACAAAGAACAAGACGTCTCACCTTTTATGCATACTTTGTTGAAGGTATGTTATCTTTTCATAATATTGGTCCTCGTTGCGAGCCATGCCCGCCATTTTCGCCTGCTTTGGCTTTGGTGCTGCTAAGAGCCGAGAAGGAGGAGGAGGAGGAGGGTGGCTGGTGTTTACGTTGGTTGTCATGAGCACCACTTCCCAGAAATCCCTGCTGATAAACACAGAGAGCACGTGGTGCGAGCTGCTCTTCGAGATGATGACCAGTTTCTAACAAACCGAACCAGGTGAAATGACGCTGGTTACAAAAAAAAAAAGACATGGCTGTCACACAAATCTTGAACAATGTCGGGTAAGAGAACAGTAATATATACATTTATTTCCCCAACAAAACATTTAGTATTTACCAAACAAGCTAACGTGTAAACAAGCTAAAAGTTTGATTCCGGGTTAAGGGGAAAGTTAAGGGAAACATTACCAAGGAGATTCCAGAGACTCATTAGAACAATTTCAGCTTTGTATATCTTTACTCTAACTGTAAAAATACAAAACAGGGCGATGTCACTTTCTTTTTCCCCTTCTAGACCACATCATAACAGATCCAGATCAATAATTCTAATGTAATACAGATTTGATAAATATAGTGGTTTTTTTTCTGATCTGGATCTAGTACGTAATGTGGTCTGGATGGGAGGAAAGCAGTGAAATCTGCCTTTTTTCTGTTTTCAAAAATAGAATAAAGGTCGTCACATATTTGAAAATTGGTTTAAACAGCATTAAGGCTTTTGCTGTGATGTCTAACACTCTTTCATAAGTAAGAGTGGTGAAATAATGGAGAATCAGCAGCTATATCATTATTATTTATGTCTCCCTTAATCGCAAGTCGGAAGCTAATCTCAGTGTTGTATATGAAGATGTAATTTTTGTTTATCCGGTTATAGTAGTTGTGCATAGTTATTTTACGCAAAATATATCAAAAGTATAAATGATCCTATCAATTGCTGACAAAAAAAAATGTTGAACTGTATGTCTGAAACCTGACTGAGCTAAATACCAACCATCAAAAAGATTTCTTTTTCTTTGTTTCATTAGCTTCCCTCTTTCTATCAGATCCTAATGTATCTCATTCGCTGCCATATCATCACCTGATCTTGTCTTGTATTATCAAAGTTCACCACTGACAGCTGTCATAATGTCGCGTTTTGACTGCAGCAGCATGTCACTTCGTCAAAGCGTCAACACTACATATCCTTGCTGGGATCCAGAAATTGACAGCCCCTCCAAATGCACACCCTAATCAAGCAATTTCCCCAATTCCAGTCCCATCAAATTGCTCTTTAGCTGTTGAACTGGGGAGTTTTGTTGTCCTTTTCTAATGCTAATCTACCCTATTCAGCATCTCTCTATGAGGCTATTTGTTGTGAAATAAATCCCCTTGTTTGCCTCCTGCATGTATAATTGATATTGTTGCCGGGCTTTTTGTTTGTGCTGTGGAGAGCTGAAAGGCGGTACTTTGGAAGCGATGAAGAAAATAGGACTTCCAACATTGCTGTTCCAGCTGAGTTCAACTGAGGTTGAGTCCAATGATCAACCTTTGCTGGATGGCACGTCATGTTCTCATGATTATTTTCAGCATATTATGGTTCACAGTATAGACAACATTCATGACCATTGTGTAATACGCATGTTTCGGTCCCTCATACTTTGTGTCTGAGGTGGAAAACCATCAAGATGTGCTGGGACAGCGAGTGAGATTGCATCAAAAGCACAGTGCAAAGCCTTTGATTTGATTGTGAGTATGGTTATTCTTACCTCCTCCACACTGTATTATTATCTTAAAGAAAGTCTTAAATCTTAAACCATTTATACATCAAAAATAAAGACAATGGATATTAAATATTAGCGACTGGGAGCTCTATTATCAATTATCAAAATCATATTTCCTCCATAGTTGGAAAAACTTATAGCCTATAGTCCAAATGGTGCACACAAAAAACCCAACAACCTTGAAGATAAAGTAGTTATAGTCTTAGTGTTTATAGTGTTTATCAGTATATACAAAAAAAGAGCCAAGCATACATGTTTCACATCTTACTACATGAAAGACAGTACCAAAATATTATTTTGTCTATTTGTAGTTTTATACAGTCTTTCTGCACTGTTTCTCCCCGCCGCTGCTCTAAAGACATACAATGTGTATGGCCATTGATATGCCCTAACAGAGGTCACAATTTGCATGAGAATTAACAGCTAGTAAATTAAATTGATATTCAGTGCACATCTCCGTTGAATCCTTCAGACCTTTGTTCCCTTGCCTGGCAGAGCCCATGTTCAGCCCCTAGCTAGTCAGAAACATCTGTGCAGTTAATAATTTGATAAACAGCTTACACAAATGCTAAATTATCTTCTCTACCCCCTCCCTTTTTTTTTCTTCCTCCCCTTGTGTGAGACTTGGAACAGTTGGCTCACCTCTGTGTGGTGTTGGGTTTATCTGTCTTTTGTGGCTGTTCTTCCGCAGCTCTGGTTTTCATGGCTCTCCCTTCACTCTTTTCACTATCACTTAGATACTGAGGCAGCATTTGGGGGTTAATGCAAATCCTAAATTCTCATCTATGAAGAAAAAAAAGGCGTAGGAGTTGTCTATTGTGGCAAGTTTAAAAGGAACTTAGTCTGTATGATTGAACGTTTGTTATTCATTCACTCCTGTCTGGATAGCATTTCCAAAAATGTAAGAAGAATTGTGGCATTTATCAACACATTTTAATATTTACAATGCCATTGTGCTTCCATTGAGTTGAAGCCTATTGTTTGCCCAGAGCTCAGGTGACTCCCTGTGAAATTGCAAATTAAGGTCTGACATATTTTTTTCCAGAGTGCATTCTACATCAGAGTGCAAAAGCTTTCAAGTTCCATGTGTTAATTCAATGGTCACTTGTTTCTATAATTGCCTGATACCACTAGCGAAATAGATTTGACCAGGCTTTTATAACCGTTTCAAAAAGTAGACACTTGTAGTTGGCACAGGTATAGTTTGATTTTCACAAAGTTATATTAAAAAGATTAAACGTGTCCAGATGATGATATTAGTGGTTCCTAATAAAAACAGGTTTGATTAAGTTTTCTAAAAGGATACAAAATATCGCTTTCTAATCGCTTTCAATATGGCTGTGTGTGCACATACATGTACCCGCATGCCTTTATACAGTTTATTTGTATTTCTATGTTTTGCGAGTACGTTTTTGTCTATGAGAGGACAGCAATTAGTTAAGTGCTATCAAGTGGATGAAAAGCTGCAACAAATCCCCTTTATAATTTCATGGAAAAGAAAGCTGACAAAATAGAATAGGATGGAGGGGGAGCTAGTTTCCAGTGCTTGCCTTTTGGGTCGCTAGTTAAGATGAAATTCCAAGCGGCTGCGCAAAACTGTGTTAAGACGCACCGTGTAAAAAGACTGCGTTTATGTAGAGAATGCAGAGTTTGTTTAAAAAAGGGAATATCTTCCATCAGTAAGGATGAGTGAGAAAATCAGATTCACCATGATACTGCACTTGTTGGTTATTTGAATAAACATCAGGGCAGTCTCGAGTGCTGTCTGAGAATACAATGCTTCAGTGTGGTTTTGAACAAAGACTCCCAGGTCTAACAACAGTGGCCTGTTGTTAGTGCATGTATGCCTTGTGATGTCGTAGTTTGCAGAGTGGATTCATTCTGTATTTTCTGTCATTTTTTTATTCTTTCTGCCGCTGGTACCTCCCATACTCTTTCCAATCACGTTAATATACTGGTAGTCCACGGGCAGATTGTGTCAGTGGGAAAGAGAGACAGGAAGGAGAGGATCATCGCTCACTTTGACTGGAGTCTGTGAGCGCAGAGTTTGACTGACAGCTGATAGCAGGGGTGTTGTAAGAGCAACATGTGTTACTGTCAGATGATGAGATTGTTGTGGGTTTGGCTGTTTGGGTCAAGCATATGACAGCCAGGGTTTTAGTTTGCTCCCTCTGCCGACCTGGTTGGTTACACTGATCCTTTGCCTAAGATAGTGCCCATGTTACTAAGGCTCTGTAGTAGTGAATCGGCTGTCATGCAGCAAGTGACTCCACTGAAGTGAAGCTATTACTGATGCTGAACTAGAGGCTAGCCTCTGTTGGTTTTGGTCTTGTCTCACTGTGCATCCGTGTACTGTGTGTTGGACTATGTATACCCTGACTTTGAATGAGTTACAGCAATATTAAACCTATAGAAATGCAGTAGTTGTAGCTCTGTTTTAACTGCATCTTGCAGCATAATTGCAAAAGCATTGCACATACAGTACAGTGATGTAGCGCAGTGATAGTAGATGCAATCAGCAGTTTTTATACAGCATCTTTTTTATTTTTAAAAAGCCTGCTACCGAGATCTGTATTTTTTCTGTGTGAAGCCAGAATAGACAAGCAGCCAGGAATAAACAGCTCATTATATGAGCACCTTTTCCAACATCCAAAGAGCCAATCCAGTCCTGGATGGCCCATTTGACCCTATCTTCCAGGAGAGGCCCACAGGGCACATGTCACATCCATATTAAGGCATTAGGGAATGCTTTATTTGTTTGCGTGAGGGGCATCCTCTCCTGTCTCTTCCGAGGGTCACACTCGGTTGACACTGCTACTGGATGTCATTGCGCTTATGTGGGTTTAGTCTTCCAGGTCAAATTATCCTTCAATTTGAACTGAAATTGGGAATGACAGAGGCAAGGATCAGCTCAGGCACAGGCCCTCTCCTCTGTATTAAGCCATCACAGTATTGTAAGGCGAGCTCATATAATGAACCCTGTCACCGCTACCACTGCACCAATATCCCCACAACAGAGCGTGCATATTGATTGCAGATTGTGAGTGCAGGAACATGTGTGCGTGTGTGTATGTAATGTATGTGTGCACGCTCGCGCAAGCTCACCTTTTTCTAGCAAGGAGCAAGGGAATCGTGTTACTCTCTGACTGATTAGAAAGCTCATGCATAGGAAATCACGACAGAGACACTGCTCCCCATCTGCCTGCAGTGCAGGTGAAAACAATTTACACATCGGCAGGCTAATGGATACATTCATAGGGAGCACAGACAGAGGGATCGAGGGGGAGAGAAAAACTGAGGGAGAAACAGAGAGGGGTTGTAATGGGCCCAGGCCAATGCAGGCCAGTGGCCCTGTTCATGCGGCCAAGCCAGATAGCAGCATATCGGATAACACATAATCACTGAGGTCAGAGACTAATGAATGCGGTCGTGGCCCACCAGAGCAGGCTTTTGCCCGCGCTAAAGACACTTGTAAACAATTCGGCTGGGTGAAACATGGCAATAATATGTTGATTCAGCAGGTAATGAGGTTCTCCCTGAATCAATACCCCCAGCTAACCCTTCTCCCAGGTGGGCCAGTGAAGAGCAGAGAGCCAGGTTGGTGAGCACACACCTCTGCCGATGACCTTTCCATGGCAGTAAGGACACGAGGCAGTCTGAAGAGGACTATTCTCGTATTGCACAAGGCGCTGAGTGTCAGAACTTTCATTCGCAGCAAGCAAATGAACAGGCAGGCGCTGCATGCTAATGAGCGGCAGGCTATTTTCCACCTTTTTTATCTGCACATTATGCTCTTGACTTTGGAGAAGGTGGGAATTAGGTTGGACCTCAGTGTCAGGCTGCCTGATGGCTCCGCTCAGGAAAAACTGGTAATTGAAGCCGATGGCTGCCGCGGAGGAGGTCTGAATTTGGAAATAAACAGTTTCAAGCACTGCACGTCATTTCTAGAGAGATGACAGGGGGAATGGAAATGAGCTGTCTGGATCTAATGTGCTTTCGCAGCAGGGAAAAAAGGGGTCCATCTTTCAGATAACAATTCCACTCATTAGGACTTCAGTGCCACGGTAATGATGAGAGACCAAGTTGCTAAATTCAGAGAGGACAATTAGGAAATGCTGGCACCCAGACAAACCAAGTAAACAAGCACACATGGCTCTGAATTCTACATTTACTGTGGATTGACATTGTGAGATACATGTAATAGCTTTCAAAGAGAGTGAAAACAAAGTAAAGCAATACATAGCTTCATATTGGGTAATTCTTGTCACAGTAGCAACTTTATTATTACTTGTTTATTAGCATAATAGGAAATAGACCAATTAATTCCCCTCTCATCGGTAAAGTAATTCTTATTGTGTTTGATTCCATGTTTATTAAACGGGAATGCCACAGATTAAAACCATTTTTTTTCATGTTCTCGTCACAGCTTACATATTTCCATATTCAAAAATAGCCAAATATTTTGCCACAGAGAGTTTGTTCTCGTCTTCACATCGCCACATGTAATAGGACATATGTGCATATGAACATATATTTTTTATATACCAGTACCAGTATAGGATAAAATGGGAAGAAGTTGTTGTAGGGACATTAGTAACAAGTGTAACAATAAACAGGCTACATGACATTGGAGACGTTAGTAACTTGAAAGCTCATTTTCTCTAGTACACTCCTCTGCAATTTTGGCAGATGTGGCCTTCTCACCTTCCGTTCACTTGGCCCCAATCCACTGTACCCCCTGTGGCTACTACCAGCTTCTCAGGCTCTTCAATGCCCTAGTGTAGCGTTGCCATGTGTGTGTGTCCACTGCATCACCCTCCCTTAGGAGCCGGTGCCTCTCCCTATTTCAATTTCCAAAGGATTATCAACAACAATGCATTTCCTCAACAGTTGTGCAAAGTTCCTTCACTCCCCTCCCTATACCAACGCTTCCCCCCAGTTGCCCAAACAAAGCCCTGAACCCCAAAATGTAACATGGTGGATATTTTAAGCAGGATTCCATGAGTTGAATGATGGTTTGCTCATTAAAAATTTTCAACATGGTTACATGGGTTGATTTCTCTGACTGCATTAGGTTTAAGAATATGTTTATATACTTTCAAATGACAGCAGCAGCTAATCTCCGATGCTTTTTAATGTGGCATCAATGTGACATATAAAAAAAAAAAATGCAACCTTCCATAGACGCGGCATGCAACCTTGATGTAGCGGGCAAGACCACAGGGGTTTCTTAGACTCCGATAGCCTTCATGCTCATGAATAAAACAGGGGGTTTAGGGGGCTTCCTGTGCAGCTAATTCACAGTGCCGTGCTTCCAATCTGTTTTTATGGTACTTGGGCGGAACAATTTCTCTTCCCCTGCTTCAGGGCTGCATACAGCACAGAGTGCGGATTCTCGGCAGCTCATACAGGGATAGTAATTTGCCATAATCAGTCATTGTGCACTGGTGGGTTCAGCACAAGCTGAGACACATGATACTTTGTGGAGTTTCTTCAATTTTATGCAAATAAACAAAGCAGCACAGCTTCTAATGAAAAAAAAAATGCCCTTCATTTCTAATATTATATCTGTTTGCATATAGCTGCCAACACAACTTCCATGTAGCTGTTGGCTATATGTATGCATTAACTAAGCTCTAATGTTCTTTCATTAGTTGTGAACATGAAGCATGTTGTTCTTTTATAACAAATTACTGATTGAATCGCTGTTTCCTTTTTACGCCGTACCTCTTGCTAAAATACTAGGCAACAACATTGCCATCACTCACTGTAATTAGTAATGAGGAACGCGGTTCTCTTCCTCGTGAGTCGTGTTTGCAGACTCATTACCAGGCCCTGCTGGTTTCTCCAGCACTGAGAGGAAGTTAAACAAAGCGCCACTCACACGCAGCCCCTCCGCGGTGACAACAGGCTCCAGACCCATCGCCAAACGCTGAGAAGTGAAGGGCCTGCGAAAACAAACCACTACGACATCCTTCACTCTTTCTTCTCCTCGACCGCACCCCCGTTACTGTCCAAGCCAATCACTAGTACCTCAAGCTATGTTAAGAACTAAGAAAACACACAATAAAACCCCCTTACCTCTCCATCTTGATTCAACAGTTTACCTAATCAGGTCATAGATAGCCTATAAGGTTTAGCCCTTTATACATTTTCCAGAACATTAAAATTAATGAAATTATGATAAACAAAAAACTGTACATTTTTTACATCAAACACATAATGAACATGTACAGACTAGTACACACAGATGCATGGAAGTGGTTGCAAACATAGAGGAGATGTACATATTGATATACTGCATGCACACACACACACACACAAATACACAAACGAGGCAGAGGGGACCTAATTAAATGCAGACAGTGGCTGTGTGTGCCGGCATACAGTGGAGGTAGGCCCCAAGCTGCCACAGCAACAGTTCATCTCAGCCAATTAGATGTTGCATCAAAGCTGGGTCAGCCACAAAGCGGTGGGTTCACAGGCGACATTGTTGTGTGCGTGGTCAGCAATCAGCGACGTCCCCTGCTGGGATCCACCGCTGTTGAAGTCGTAGAGAGAGTGTCACCTGACAGCAGCAAGTACAACAGAGGCCTGTCTGCCTGCTGTGTGATCTCCTAATGTGTATGTGACTGAACCACAGGCCTCTGGGATGGAAGTAATGTGATGAGATATATATATATATATATATATCGCGAGTTTTCTGTTTATCGATCCTCTTTCAGTAAGAATATGCTTGTTTCATCCTCATAGTTGTACGTGTGATGGGACAAAACTAATGATAAAAAGTAACTACTTTTGCTTAAGTAATTAATAATGCAAAACTGTTGAATCCCAGCAGGTTTGCTCATTGCTTTACTCTGTTTGTCCCGGTCACAAGCAAGACATGATTACCTACCTGTCATGAAGCTTGATGCTCAATGGCTTGATGGTTAATTTTCACATTGACTTCAGTGAGAAAATTGTCTCAGAAAATTGGAAAGATTTATTTCTGTACCTGTGTATTCTGGTCTCTTATAAATGAAGACAAACATTACAAACAAGTAATTGAACAAAAATTGAACAAGAATTAACAAAGACTTCATTTAGTCCCCCGTTCTTTAGTAAGGTCTTTTTAATGCAGATACAGGCAATCTTGTAAGAGCCTGAGTAAAGAGAGTGACAGGAAATAACGTGTGGTCAAGAATATGTCCAGTGTTTAAGCTGCTGATGGGCACAGGTACATTGAGTCTTTTGGTCTTCTCTATCCACCAGTAAGTCCATTTCCCTCCTCAACCCTAAAGCTGTGAGTGAGGCGGGAGTCAGCCCAGGATGGGTTTCCCAGGATTAGGAGGGGGTCAGGGCTGGAGTGCTGCCACTCTCCCTCTCAGCAGCCAAGCTGCAGCTCCCTCATTATACCTGAGGAGTCAAACCATTACCCATGATGCACTGGGGCCTCTGGGACAGACCCACCCCTTGCACCATATGAGGGTGGGGGGGACTCGTCCATTGCAGAGAAAGGAAATAAGCAGATATTTTTTCTTGTGTCATTATAAGTATATTTAGATTGAGGTTTGCATGCTGTTGAAAAATAATTCCAAAGAGTAGGAGACATTATGTTTGAAATTGGTTTTCAGTATTCAAACTTATTAAGAGCACTTGACAACACACACACACTTTATGTCTCTGTCTTCTGACTCTGGTGTATCTGCTGTACGTAACACGGGGTATTTCAGTGTATGCATGGCAAATTGACCTAGCCGTCACACGTAAAGGCATCCATTAACCAATCACATCAATAGGCTTTTGCTAATTTATGTATATTTATTATTTATATTTTTTTTTCTTTTCCTTCAGCAAAACATAATTACTGATTATGTAATGTTTAGGCCTGACATGTTGATTACTGTCCAGTGTTTGAAAGCCTGCAGTTCTTAGTGAATTAGAGAATGATTAGTGCATGGCAAATCTACTTCATACTAAATATGTTAATTAACAGTCTATGCAGTGGGTGCAGTAGTTAAAAGCACTAGTAACCTCATATGAGCTTCAAATGTAACCATACTCTAAATTGCTTGCCGTGGTTTTCTTTGAAAGGCTATATTTAATTAAATGCCATACAGTAGCTATTTCGGGGCTAATGGAACTTATATTATAGGTAAGAGATCTGGTGAGGAGTCACTTAACCATCCATTATGAATGCAGTTTCAGTTCTGCAGCACAGGTTTATAGCTTCATATAAATGATTGGGATTGAATCAGCACTCTAATAGGGTTTAGCCCAGATATGTGATTATTGTTTTATTTTTATTATGTAACCATATTATATTGTCAGTAATATAACATTATATTACTGACAATAAAATATGGTTAAATAATAAAAAAAAATAACAGAATAATAATTAGATTTTTTGGAAATAAAATGTGTATTGTCTTTCAGATTTCATGTAGGTACAGAAAGCTTTTGTAAAATCTACACTATGTTAACACAAAACCAATCCAGTAAGACTAAGTGGCTCTTCAGTATCACTAACAGAGCACAGCGCCACCTAGTGTTAGCACTTAACACACAACGGACTCCTCTAGCAGACTCACCCCCTATACTGCTGTCACTGAATGGCCAGAAAACACGCTGACAAATATGTTCAAGCACATAGTAGCTAACTTGTATAAAGAGATTTGAGAAAAAAATAAATAAATATATATATATATATATATACATATATATATATATATATATATATATACTGTTTCCATGTTATTGTTGGAGTATTTCAACTTTAGTTTTTTCGTTTTAGGCATAAAAACAAACCTCAGTCCTGTAGATATCCTTCTTTTATTATGGCGAGCTGGCCCACTCATGAAGCATAGTGTTCCATAACTTGGTTAAGGGTGCCCCCATCTGGCCAACAGCTCTCTTAGTATGTTCATAGATGGCATGAAGCTGTGTGGCTGCTCCTTTGGTTCCTGCTACCCCGCTGCTCGTTCTCTGCACTGAGTCCTATTATGAAGCTTGTTTGTCAGATATTATGGATTGTGTATGTAAAGTAGCTATGATAATTTAGAATTCACATAAGGTGATTTAAATCATTTCAGACATGTGATAATTAGTGTTTTTAATGTGGAATTTGATAGAACAGAAAACAGTTGTGGAGTTTTCTTTTTTCATGCACCAGACTTTTAAGGATTTATACATCTGTCTCCCTTTCTTTTTTCTCCCCTGTGCACCTTCAGGGTCCAGGCAGCAACAGTTGTTTTGGTGCAGTGAAATAAGGGTGGTGGTGGTGTGCGGCAGTGTAATTTGCAGCCTTTGCCGGAGGACCCTATTTTCTTGTCCGTAGTCACTGGGCGCTGGCTGCTGTTCATCAGTATGGAAGTCTATGAGGTGAGGAAAAATTGTAATGATGGACTCTGAGCAGTGGGAATCAGCTGCTCAATAAGCCCCCCTAATTGCTTAGCAACAGTGTTCCAGGGGCTCTCATTTGAGATCAAGAGTTTAGTGGACTGAAGACTCCGCTTTGGAGAAATAGAGCTTGTGCCATTCGATAAGACGGCGGAGAAATGGGCTCTATCTTCTACTTCCTCTGTGCCCTCCTTTCCATTCCTCCACCTCCCCCTCCGCTCTCCTTCTCTTTCTCTCTCTGCGCCCCACCACCACCACCACCAAACCCTTTCCTACCGGGATGATTATGTTACCTTTCAACTGCATGATGTATTCAGTTCACTAGATTATTTTCTGTCATCTCAGTTAATTGAATTCTGTCCATCACATATAGATGTTTTCACATTTGCATAAAGGTTAGAGTGGTGAAGAGTGTCAAACTTCAATTTAGACAATGTCACTCAAATAAATATACTGGCCTCTTCCCCCCCCTCCCCCTCCTGGCTCTCTGGAGGTGGGTATTTACGAATTCTGTCTGAATTTAAATGGATCTGTATTCCTGCTATGTGCTGGCTCTCATATACATGTAAATATGAATATGAAAATGACCGGATGGCTCTCTGATATGGGCTGTGTGACCATGCGTGGTTTGGTGTGTGTGAATCTTTCCAATAGTCTGCGTGTTTGCACGTGTTTGATTATGTGAGTGCATATCCGTCCGCATGGCCGTCCTCATGGCGATTTTGTGACACAGACAGTATGTAGGCATCACTATCCTCAACAGAGGCTTTCAGTAAGCACTTCCTCCTACTCCCATACTCATTGTCAAGTGCCTCTAACATCCAGCCTACAACTGTCATGTGAAAATGCAGGACCACAGTGGGAGGGGTGAGAAAAGGACCTACCCGAGTATAATGTGTAAATTTATCCATTGTGCGTTCACATACACTCAGGCGCATACACATAAAAAGCATTTGGTTAGATACACGCACATTCATTTTACAAACACACTCCTCCATTGAGATTTTGAAGCGGTTTCTCCATGGCAGGCAATCTGTTAAATGGCTACAACTGACAGAGGGGAAACAGAGCATAATAACATGCCACACAAGGAAACAGAAAAGAGGGGGGGGAGAAGCCGACTTTTCTGACAGACAAGAAGACCCGGGCCAATTCACATTTAATAAGTGTCCCGGAATATCCAATTATGTTTGCTTTTTAAAATTGATTCATGTGTCTTTAGCGGCAATTTTCATATTAGCCTCTTTCAAATAAACATCTATTAGGTTTATGTATCACATTGGCGTGTGGCGACAGCGTGCATCCAGAGCTAAAGTCTGTGTCAGTTAGTCAATAAATGGGAGCGCAAAGACGACGGACAGATTAGAGTGCTTATCTCTTTTCATCAACTCTGAATGCCGGCTGAATTGAAGGTCAATATCTGAGGATTCTCCAAGCCGAGCAGGTGTCTGGAGAGTATGGATTGGCTAGTGCTCGCAGCGCCTCTGTCTGTCTTTGTGGGCAGGCCAGGGCCGATTTCAAATGTGTCACAGCCGCATTTGAGCCAACAGCTACCTGGATAAAACCACTATACATTATACTACATTCCTCTTTAATTCTCCTTCCCCACCGCTCTCTTCCCTCATCATCTCTGAGTTCTCGCGGTTGGTCTAGATATGTCACACTGTGGGCTTTGTCATACCTTGCGACACATAGTGCGAGTTATCTGTGGAGACTTAGGAAATGTCTCACGAGTGAAGGTGGGTTGTTATTTATGATAACATGAAAGACAATTGTGTGCTGGTATTGACTGGAAGATTTGCATTTTTTTGTTTCCAGGAACAGATGCAGTCAGAGGCTCAGCAATGGTAAAAAAACAATTTTTTTGATTGTAAATTAGAAAACACAAATATGGGGGGAAATATACAGAAGGTGAAAGCATGCCTCTTTTCAAAAGGCCATCTGTTTACAGCCATTTCCAAGGTTGTCCATTATTGATTATATCTCTATTTTCTCCTTCCAGAGACATAGTCAAAGGCACTGTAGATAAAGAACTATTTAAAACTTAGTCAGGCAGCAGACAGCGTGGAACTCTATCTTGCTTCTTTTCTCTTCCCCTTGGTTTGCAATGAATGTAGAGGTTTTTCTTGTTGGAAATGGACGGTGAAAGCCTGATAGGCCGTGAACAGGGCAGATGGCGCTCTGCTCTCGCCTCTGGCTCCTAGTGTTTGTGTTTGAGCTTAGCACTCTGTTTAAACTCTAAAAAATCACACAAAAAAACCAGGAGATAAAATAACATTGGAACTCGTGCGGTGCCACACACGAGCGTATGCAGAATGTTTGCACGTATTTGTGTGTGTATGTGCAGTTGAGGTTGGTTACGAGGCTGTGGAGGTGGCACTTGTATATTGAAGGGTCTTGTCCAGTGTGTCAGAGGGCCCTTTCGGCTACTCTCTTCTCAGACAAAGCTTTGGTGAAGGGGCTCACTCCAACAGGACATGGCTGCTGGGGGGGGAGAGAGCAGCAGCAGCACTCCAGACCTACTTGCCCGCAGGATGAGGCTATCTGAGCCACCTAGACCGCTCCTCAGGCTGGCCGATACCCTCCACAGCCACCACCGCCACCCACGGGGAAGGCCATATCTGACCTTATCTCAGCATGTACGTAGCTGTCTATCAACTCTGGTAGACCCACAGAAAACAACCTTTTCTTACCTTTTCTTAGAAAATGTAGAAAAATCTGCCAAGCCATTCTCAAAGCTGGATATTAGAGACAAATAATAGTATTGGAAAAATCATTGGTCTCGGAAAATCAATGCTAACATTGAATATGATGAACACATGAGATTTTATTTGTGTAGTCCAAATTAAACCGCAAAAGAAATTCATATACATTTGCCTCACTGAATAAAGACAAAGCTCCTGTGGAGTATTACGGGGGAAATGAATGGCTGGCTTTATTTGTGTATGCATCTGTAATGTTATTGTGGCCATTTTTATTATCGCAGGCAAAGTCGTGAGCTCACCCTTTGCTTTTATTTACATGGTAGTCTTTCGTCTGCTCAACGGGAGAGCCTAGCAAGCTGTAGATAGGTCCTTTCAGATACTCACAAAGGCCCCTTCAGCGGCTTTTTGTTGCCGTAACTACCTCTTTCTTCCTCGCATTCCAAATATCTTTGGTTCAGACCTGGTGGCCTTGATGAACACGGTTTTATGGAATCAATCAACTGCTTCTCTTAGAAGATCTTAACATGGTTTAATGTTGGCCTTGCCACATTATCCTTTTGAGATATAAACCTCATCCAACTTACGCCTGAGATCCAAGTTCTCTTTTCTGAGGGGTCTTTTTTGTATAGAGTGGATTTCAGAGAGGCCTCAGTGTGGGGAAAAACACAACTAGAGAGAGACAAGCAAGGCTGAGGCATATTGTTCTCACTAATAATGAATGATGGCATACCTCAAGTATTTTTGTGACTTACTCATTCACCACAGCCAAAGAAACATCACATTAAATCAGTCATCTTGATTATATATTTAACTTTTTGCACTAACTAGATGAGTGCTGTATGAGTGCATTGTTATTGTATAAAATGCATGCATAATATGTTCATAATATATTGACAAAATTTTTGCTAATAGAATCTCCCACTTTATATTTAATGTGATGTTTTAAATATAACCAACAATGCATAGAGATTACCACTAGTTACCTATTTTTGTAATAGGTGTCAGCGTCAGGTTGCAAAAAATGAAGGATATGTTTTCTCTGTTTGTATTTGATCAGATGCCTAATATACCGGTAATTTTATTTATTTTTTTTTGTCACGGCAGCAGGAAGCATTGTGAGTGAAACAGACAGCTATTCATGGTGGACATATGTGCGCAGAACCATCAGCGTCTACAACCTCTCCCAGCTTCAGTAAAACAGTAACATCTGCCTTCAGTTTTTATAGCCCGCAACATATGTCCCTTCTTTGGTGACAAAGCTGGCTAAGGCTCTCATGCTGTTCCTGTCCCCTAGTCCAAACATACATCTTTAGATACCTGTCAGCCTTTATTATTCCGTCCTCTGTCGCTGCAGATAAGGGAAGTTAAAGTTTAATGAAATGCAGCCCGGCTACAGAGGCCCAGCTTTTATAATTGGTCACAGGCTGGGTGCTGGGAGCCCACTGCTATGTAAACATGGAGACAGTGGTCACGGCCATTACTTCTAAATGACGGAACATGGACAAAGTGGCAGAAATGTCACTCTGCAGCAGCCATTTTCCTGTTGTTGCCTTGCACTGCACCGTGCCCCCCCCATAAACCAAGATAGAGACATCAAAATTTGAAAAAACACAAATTCTAATAAAGCCTGTGGTAATGTTTTCGCAGCAAATTACCCACAGAAAACTGTATCCAAATGCTGTCATTTCCCGTCTGTATTCTCTCATAAAATTGATAGCCAGCATGTTTCTGAAGCTGTGTTCTGGGTAGCTGTGGATGGAAGAATAAAAATGGCAGTGGTAGTTGTAGGTTTGATGAATGTTCAAGCTTGCTGAGCCCCGCAGCAGTGTAACCACCAATACACTCAGAGAGAGTATAGTGAACACGCTACACTCGGAGCCTGGGGTAGAAAATGCAACCTATTCCCTGCCTCATGCATGAGGGCCACAGCACTACTTACACTATGTCCACCCATATAACCCTAATGGCAAATCAAGATAGGTCTGGGCTGCCCGCAGCTATAGTGGTCAAGGAGCTCTGATGCACTTTATATCACAGGATTGGAGAGTCTTACAGCTAACTGCCTTGAAGTATCAGTAGATTAGACTTAGACATAGACATTTATAGGGTATGTTACTTCCCTTAAGGTTTAATACAGATAATTATATAAATAGCAGCAGAATGACAATTTCCCATTATTAAAAACAGTGTTATTAACAGTGCAAGCTGCACAGTATGACATAATAGAGGAGGACCATCCCTCTTCACTGGTTTGTTCTGCACTACACAGAACTCTAGGATACAGCTTATTCTGCCACTTCAATCTTGAGCTCCATTTTAGCCTTGACTGCAGTCTAGCTGAGTGCAGGAGTCCACACACCCAGAACAGACACACAGAGCACACACCGTACACACTTCAGCAGCAGTTGATGTCTTAATACAGACAGGATCTAATTTAGCGGATCCTCTGACATTTATCCGTTAGGTAAACTCTAGCCCTCCCCTCTCAGTCCCAGTGGCACCCGTGCCAACAAACCGGCGCAGGCATTTTTTAGAGAGAGCACGCGCTTTACACCTCATAGTGCCCTCAGGGACACTCTCCTGTCTGATTTCTAGTGAAATATTCCACATCGGATGTTATTTCTTAGGCCCTTTATGATCAGGTACAGGAAGTTAACTGAGAGTACACCCTTGATGAAAAGATGGGGGGCTTTTATTTATTCCTGGCTGCAGCCATTTTCAGGTGGTGCTGAAATCGATGGGCAACGGTGCACAATAACATACGCGCTCACTTATGGCAAGACACACCGACAAAGCTGTTGGGCAGACATGCGCAAACATACTCAGAGGTGGGCTCTGTGTGTGTGTGTGTGTGTGTGTGTGTGTGTGTGTGTGTGTGTGTGTGTGTGTACACAGACTAGTTGGGGCTATAATCAGTAGCTCTGTGACAAGAGAGGGAGGTGGTGGCTGGCGGGAGGGAGGGACAGAGGGACAGGAGTGATAACAGATTGAGCGACTCTGATAAACTCTCCTCTAATGGTTCTGCCTGTCCCTCTCCCCCTTTTTCGACGGCACCTATTTAGTGGACTCTTTCACTGGCGGCGGATTAGAAACCTGGATAAGGAGAAGCAAACACTGGCAGCTTCTCTGAGTAAGCAACAGAGAGAGGGAAGCAGAAGATAGAGAGAATGAGGGAGAGAGATGGGAGGAGGAGAGACATGAGGAGAATGAAGGACAGAAGGAGAGAGGCAGAGTGGGAAGGGAGCCGGAGAGGATATTTAAGGAGTGGCACTTACCCGTAGCCATCCATCGTTTCTCCTGCCACATACACACCCCCCCACCCCGCAGCCCTGTCCCCTTAGCCTCCTGCTTTAGTTTTGACTTCTCGGCCCTTGACAATGCAGTAACTGCTTACGGAGCACTGGAACTGCTCTTTGAGCCCTGAAGTCGATGATGGGTTCAAGTGGCGAGATGCAGGAGGTGTCAAACACGGTCTAATTCTGTGTGGTTAACAGCAAGGCATGACACGCGCAGGACAGTGTAAACATGGATTAGGTTGATGTCTCAATCACAGCATGGCAAAGTGACAGACAGGCTGCTCTGACAGTGTCAGCAACACGGGAAAGCTGCTTGGAGTTTGTACAATGGTTCACAGTAGGCTATATATAACATCCCTGTCTGTCCCTGTCTGCGTGGACTGCAAAGATCAGGTTTTAAGTATCTTATCTGTGGATCTCTAGCACTGTTAAAATCAAATATGATGGAAGTGAGTTATTTTGTAGTCCAGCATTTTTCAAGAGAGGTCACAGAATTCGTCGTTTAATTCGAGAGAGGAATATTTTTATAATTGGAAATGTACGCAAAATTCAAAACAACAGTTTGCTCAGTTGTTCTTTTTCAGAAGTAACATTTGAAGATATCAACTTATTGATCTGCAAACATTTGGTTTCAGTTAAATTGTTTCCCATGGGTTGAGAATATATTTGCGGTGGATGAATTTTAGGGGGTTGGGAGGCACAAACAGCACTGATTTCAGGATTTGCATAAATGCAACACAGCTGACTAGCAGACTTTTCAGTAAGTATGTACTTTAAACTGCAGACCTTTGAAAGACAGAAATAATAATATGTCTTTTAAAGACATATTAAAAGATATATATTGGCTACAACATTTTCTCAAAAGTGGATGGGGCAGTTCTATTTGAACGAGTCTCCCAAATACATTTTTTACATAATAAACACAGTTTTAACCCTGGCTTTAATTAACAGAAAGTGACTTTCAGATTCATATCAGTGACCACAATGAGCATCAGCAAAGAACCAGATGTGTATTAAGTGAGATGCTACTGTATTTAATTGAAAGTGGTTGGGAAGAGCCCTATGTGTGGCAACTATTCAACTGAGGGACGGCTCAAAAATAGAGAGGGATAATGTAACTATGCAAAATGAAAAGCAAATAATTATATCCAGCTTTGAAGCCTCTATTAGTGCAATTCTGTATGTACAAATGGAAAATTGCACACTTAGTAATTTGTCCATTTGAGACTGCTGAGTATGTGTGATTAAAATAGTGTAATTATATCTACTGTATTGCATTCATGCTTTGAACAAGACACAGGAATACCTGCCAGCTGTTAGTTAGATTGACTGGTCATCAGTGGTGCAAAGTAACTAAGTACATTTACTCAAATACTGTAATTAACTATTATTGTGAGGTACTTTATTTGACAAGCTTTTAAAATTGAACACATTGTTAAAGATGGAACCAGTGGTTTCTAACATTTTAGGCTAACTTTATATACAGTAGTTGAAACTAGCAGCTACAACAGTAACAACTCTGACACTGATGCTTCAGTATTAATAATCTTATGATGTTGTTTATAATAATAATATATCAGTCAGAGGGACCGAAGCACTACTTTTGCTTTAATAGTTTAACTACATTTTTGATTCTAATACTTTTGTATTTTTACATTGCTGTGTTGGTACTTTTACTTAAGTAAAGGATCTGAGGACTCTTCCATTGCTGCTGGACACAATACAATAATATACCGCAGTAAATTAACAGAAAGTTTCAATTTGCTAAACTGATCCATGAAAAGGATTCAGCCAGTGGAGCTGAAAGTTCAAAACTGCAGACATATTTTACAGTGCAAAAGGGGTTAAACTATTAAAAAGACAACTATTGACTTTTTACCACAATGCTTCTTTTCAGATTGTACAAATACTAGAGTGTTAAAGTACCACTCTAGACAGCAAAAAAAAAAAAAAAGAAAAACACTGACTCTAGTGAAACTCTTGCCATAATGTCAAAGAAGAAATAATACAAATTGATATACACCGGTGGGGCGGCAGTGATGTTGAGCAGCATCCTAGCCGACAGGTTCCGCACGCAAGCCGACGTCACGCTTTCTGAGTGCCAGTGAGCCGCTTCTTTCAGCCTCACGGTCTAGTGTCAAGTGCTGCAAACAATATGCACTCACAGGCAAGCACTGCTCGACTCAGGAGACTACATGCTCCAACGACTGTGCCTTTGCCACAACTATTTGTGATTGACAAAAGGCCCGTGTAACTCGCCACTGACTTTACCTCACAATCTGGTATCTCTGTATATCTTGGTGCGCGAGAGCAAACAAACGAGCAGTAAATAACTTGCTCACTTGGTCCCCACGGGCCGTCAATCAAATGGACAAGTGCGTACTACGGCGTGTTAGAGAGCTCAGAGCTGAACTAATCCAGTAAATACAACACGACCTGAGAAAAATCCAGTGTCTCAAACCACAGGAGGAAAGCTGGGAACACAGAAATCTAATGACTCCAAAGCAGCCATGAAGTGTGAAATCCTACTCTTTCCCAGGAACAGCTGAGCCCGCATCTGCCTGCATCAGACGTGGCTAGTAACATTTGTTACAATGATAGATAATCATATTTATTGATTCACTGAGTGGAGTCATTAGCTGTGGTTAACAAGTCGCTACTAGAAATATTAGCCGTTATTGCGGAAAGCCATTTTTTGAAAAGAATGTCACTTGAAATTCATAATAGCCAAATGAATGCTGCTGTTGGGTATTGAAGTCTTTCAATAGCTGTCTTACCAATCGTCACACTCATCATACCATTGCATTACACTGAACAAAAGAGCTAAAGACCAATTATTGAAAGATCCACACAAACTAGTGAGCTGGCTCAATATTGTCAACTCTAGCCAAATTCCCAATCTGCTTCTATTAATTAAGCCATTTAATCATCCACCACACTAATTGCATAATTAAATCACAGCCTCCTGGGTCCCACTGATGTGCAGTGGGTAATCTGGTGCAACAACACCACTCATCAACAATGTGGGTTGGTTGATAATGGTAATGGTTGGCTAGGACCATCAAGAAAGGACAGCTTGCTTTATAAATACAGGACAGGCTGTGGTCAGTGTTTTATATCATTCTGATATGATCCGACTGACATTCGAGCAAATGTTGGAGAAAATGATTATTACAAAGACCTTGCTATTTAGATTAATATACTGTTAAAATGATGAATCAGCGACTATAATTAAATTTAATAATTATGCACATACAGCATGTTTGACCACCAGGTAAGCTCCATAATTTTTTTAAAATTTTAACTATGTGTATTTTCTTTATATTATATAAGTATAGATAGCAACTTGACCTGAATAATGTCACAATAGGTATGATTATTTTAACGTCTTTTCAGTTTTACTCTAAAGAGAACAACTTTACATAAACAAAGATCCTACAGAGAAAACTACAGAGAAAAAACGCAATCAAAACTCATTACAAAAAAAAAGCCCCTTATCCAAATAGAACAACAAGCTCTAGCCCTCCAATTTAGCACAATTGTGGTCAGTCAACATGAGTGTGACCAGCACAAACACCTTGTGTGTTGGCATTGTTGGGTCTGCTCATCTCAGCACAAGACTCGGCGGCTCTAGCCAAGTGTTTAAATTCCTGAAGAGCCTCCAGAAGAAATTAGTATGTAATGGCCACACTCTGCAAGAAGAAAGACCCATTATGGCTTTCCACTGACTGTACTTGGCTTTCATTTGTGAGCTAAATGGATGCGTGTGAAGGTGAGAGTTCACTAGCCATTCAAGTATTTGGCTTTAACTGGCTCCAGCACTCTTGCTTTAATTCAAGCAGAAGGACAAGTATGAATAATCGCACTGGATAAGACTCATCACAACCCGCAGTCCCCCCCCCCCCACCCCCATACCACCACCATCACACCCCCACCAGCCTCCCACCCTCAAAATGGCTGCTGAAGCTTAATGACAAAATACCATTTACATCATGCCTTTTAATTTGCAATTTGCCAGCTTTTGTCGCCGCTATCTGATTTTGGTTTGTTAGCTGTGCACTGTATTATTTTGATGCAAATTTTCCTCCCAGCTCATCTCAACTGGTTCTAATTTCACATTTGTTTATCAGAGCTGCAGAAAATAGCTAGGGAGAAATGGGTAACTAATCAATGTAAAATAGAACGCAAAATATCCAATGATTACGAATCCACGAAGGCTGCCAGGCTGTGCAGAGAATTGAGGCTGCGGGATGTAATAGCCCATGTGGCATCATAGAGACAAAGAGACCACACCCCAGCTGACACTGTGGGGATGAGTTATAAAAAATTGAGGTTTTGAAGAGAAATGTCTGTTATTGGGCCCGTAACGAAGGACTGACTGGTTTATTTAAATACACAGGAGTGTACAGCCAAAACTGCTAATACGGGTCCCCACGGGTGTTCATCTCATGTAATATATGCACAGGCTAATTTATTACACCAGGACTAATTTCCATTGCTTGTGCTTGGAGTTGCCTTGCTAATTATGGAATGTTTTTTTTCTTTTAACCGTTTTTTTTTTCTCTCTCTCCCTGATTCATAATTGCACATCCACATTCAGGGACAGCTTTTTTGCAAATGAGATGAGGCCTTGCCATTTGGCATTCACGGCCCCCCACACCCAGGTGAGCCCACAGCCCACACAGGGGCACAAGCAACGCTCCATTTCCTTCCAAAACAACACCCACCCTCCCAATCACAAACGCTTGGATGTTTGATGGGCTCTGCCCCCAGAACCGCTATGGCCATCTCAGAAATATCAGATAGGCTGGTGTGTAATTAGACTTGGGACTTTAATTAGGAAAAGTTAACAGTTAGATGAAAGCTGTCACATCTGTGATACGTACTGCTGGTTCAGTGGATGGATCCCAGGGGGTCTGCATCAAAAGGCCCTTCCCCGCTGAGCAGGCCCACTCTAGCATGTTCTCATGCGCCAAATCAGGCCCTCTGAGTGGCAGCGACTATGAGGGGATGGAAAAACAGAGGCGCAGACACAAGTTAACTGCAAAGGAGAGATGAAGAGGAGGAGGAGGAGGATGGGGAAAGGAACGGAGGAAAAAGAGAACAGGGAGAGAGAAGAAAGGGAAAATATCGCAGAGCTGCTCGCCTGCTTTTTTTTTCTGTCTCTCGTTAAACGGAGAACACGGCACAGACACAAAGGGATCTGAGGAAAAACAATGTCGCTTAACAAGACATCACTGGCTCATCATTAGCAATTTGTTGTGGGCATAATTTTCCCCTGCCCCTTGCATAATAGGTGCCCTGGGATATTGCCAGTGCTTTTGCATGCTCTCATTTGGCTATTTATTTACTTGGCTCGTGTCACAAAAGAGATCTGGCCACCTCGAGTGAGAGCCAAGATAACGCTGTTATGGCTCCACATCACAGCCCTATTAAGATGGAGCTCCTTTAATTGACTCCCTAGCTCATTGCCTGACCTGGGGTCTTCACAGATCCCACCCAACCAATAAGATGCCCCATCTAACAGGGCAAACTCAGCTTGTTTTGGTTGGAGTTGTATCAAATAGCCTCGCTGTTATAGGTGCACTTGTTTGTTTTGATGCATCATGCTTTGAGGTAAGGTGCTAAAATAATATTCAGCACCGATTATTCTGTATTGTGAGCTGCTCTCTTTTTACTTTTTGTCTTGTGCTCTTGCTGTACTGGAAAAAATACAACAGCTGCATACTGCTGTAGCAGTGTTAAATATGGTGAAACGGCTTGGCGGATATCACTGCCATTAATCACAAAAGCGAGGAGAGAGAGACAGAGAGAGAGAGAGAGAGAGAGAAAGCCTTATAATTTCATTGTGTGTGCTTCCTGTTTACCCATCCCCACAGATGGTACTGCCAGCGCTCCACAGAGCAGCCCTCACACTGTTGTTCCATCTCTCCGCTTTCTGTGGCCCTTTTGTAACAGTATGGACATTGAGCTGTCATTTACATTCAATAGACACATACACTGGGGATGGATGGATGGTCGAATGGATGGATGACCCGAGTCATGGCAACAACGTAGCTATTTGGAAAAACAAATAGCTTTTTTTTTTTTTTCTGGAAATGGAAAGAAATTGATGATGTCTACTTGTTTCAGCACTGACAGATAGCGATGGGTATAATGATGTGCACACACGGTCTTAGGACCCCCTTAGACTTCCTGTGACTTGCCCCTTTTTTCCACACATCCTTCTTTTTGAATGACAGCATTTACATCAGTGTAACTGTTAGACGATTGTGTATGTTGTTGAGGAAATGAAAATCAAGTATTTGACCTTTGTATCTTACAAGTGGCTTTGTGTTACGATGTGGTGGCCTTCAGACTGATGTTACAGTTGCATCCTTTAATGCCACCATTTTCCCTTTATTTTTATTTTTTTATAATTTCTAAGCCTTCACATCAAGACTAAACAGCTTTAATATTTAGTATTCAGTCCATAGCATAGCTGGAATTTGCATTAATTTATCAGGCTTAAAGCCAGGCTGCCTGTTCTTAGTCCTTCATTGCATGAAGTGTGTTAAATGTACGCACATGCACACAACAGCCCCATGTCTGCCGCTTTGACATAAAACTGTGCTTTGGCAAGGCCAAATGACAAGATAGTGAAATCGATTTCCACATTGTATTTCACACCCTTTCATCAGACCCGGCCCTCGTGGCTGGAACGCTTGTGATTTCAAAAGCACTTAACATACGCCAGCCCCTTTGTTCAAGAAGCAAACTACTTCTGAGGAAACATCAATGCAAATAAAACCAACTAGCAGAGCGAAGGGAAACTCGAGCTGAAGAACAACCAAATTACCCGTAGTTAATACGTCTTCATTACAATTTCTCTCTCTGTCTCTCTCTCTTTCTGTCTCTCTCTCTCACTCTCTCCCCAGCATACCAAAGATTCTCAGCGCTAATGATTTTCTGGGTATTAAAGAGGCACCCACTGCTGTCACTCTGGATATGAAACAAGAAAACAGATTATTGTCAAGATCACCCACTGTGAACACCCAAATGATACTTAAAAAATAATGATGTTCTTAACCATACTCATTAACAGCACAGCGCAGGAAAGAACAATACTCTCCTCCAGGAAAGCCAAACAGATTTCAAATTATAGCATAAAGCAGAGGCAATCAGTTTGGAAAAAACACTGAGCATGGAGACAAAGCAGGTGGTACGGTGATATTTTGTTCCCACGCGAGGATTTGTGTACACTACCAGTAGTTTAAAGTTACTGAACATTTGGCTATGGTTATCGGTGAACTCTGCATCTTTTGTATTTTTCTTAATCATAGCAAACACATGAAAGACATGCGCTGAAAATATAATCCCGCACCGTCGACTATCAACTATCTGCACGAATGTGGTTGATGCCAAGCACATCGAATCATAATGATAATTATTGTTCCCCCCACTGTTCTTCACTTCAAACATCTTCTGTATACGCTCTGCATATTAATATACATCTGTTGGTTTTTTTATGCTGAAATAATTGGCACCATACGGTAAGAACAGAAACTAACTGTTCATGTTATTTTGTACACAGTGAGGCATGTAACAGCATTATTTTTATTTGCACTCATTTAAAACTGTAAGTTTAGGAGTTTTTACGGCTTGACAAGAAGTCAATCGCAACATGTTGAATGAATAACTGAAGCCTAATTTCCATTACATAGGAGAACGATTCAAACGTTGGCCTATAAACAGACAGTAAAGGAAGTCCGATGTTCCATAACTCAAGCCTTGTCATGGTGTACTTTCCTGAATAGGACAACTAGGGACACAGTGGGATTGTTCAGTTCTTGCCAAGCCAAAACGATTCTTTGTCAGCCAGGCATAAATAACATAGTGTTGATTGTTCTGTCAAAGTTAATCTGACAGCTCGGGAAGCAGTCATTTATCTAATGACAGAGTTTCTATGACGACAATCGATCCTACTGCAGCCTGGAGTGTAAGCGTGTGTGTGAGTGCGCGTGTGTGTGTGTATTATGGTGATCAGGAGGGGTGTGTTGGTTGAACACAGTAAAACCCATTCAGGAACACGGGAGAGAGATAATTTGTGGTGATGCATTACTTGTTCTTATGCTTAAAGGTGCCCTGTTGAGTTTTCTTATAAATAAACAAAGTTTCTGTTTACATTAAGTATCATTCACTGTAGGAGCCTAAATGAAGTTTATAGATTTTTGACTCATTTGCACGCGATAATTTAAGTTCATATGTAAAATTTACATGTAATTTACATGGTTAATTGATTATGAAGGAAGTGAAGGGGATATTTATGATACTTACAAGTCAAAGTGTTTACCGTTCATATTTACAGTGATGCGATAACTTAATAGTTGATTCCTTGCACTTAAAATGCACATGGATAATTTATAATGTACAAATATGCATATTACATGGATATTATATTTGTAATATTTACTCTTGTGAGAAGAGATGCCAACTCTGAAGAGAACAGCACAACGTTGAGCAACCTGTTACATGTAACTGTGACTGCATTCAGTTTGAGTTCCTTGCTATACGTAGCTATAAAAGAAACAGTGGTTGGTTTCAGTTTTACACCCTTTTCCCAAACCAAGCTGAAGTAGAGATTTTAGAGTAGAGTTGTATTCTGATTTAAGTTTGCAAAGATCCACATAACTAACTCCGGCCGGGCCACCGTTTGTTTTATGATCCTAGTACACCGGTACGATATAACTGGACACGATGAGGAAAAATATTTTGTAAATGAAAATAGGCCTTGGTCAAGAGAAATACTGCTGATCACTACTAACTTTGTCTCTTCTATCTGCATTCTGGACCAGGTGCAATGCACTCTGGTTGCTGTAGGATTTACCCGTTCAAAACAACTGAGGAATCGCACGCCTTTTTATTCAGTTTCCACTGGTCATAGGGCACCAATTTTGAAAATAACTGCACATAATTAACTGCATAGTTTTAAGAAATCATCATATTTATTGCGGTGAAATTCATCTTTAAAAAGAAGCCTCATCTATCATTTTTAGACATTTGGTCCAAATAGTATGAAATAAATGGAATAAAGACGATTTACACCACTAATGTGAAATTTATTTTCTAGCATAGCTCCTTTCCTTTGAGGTAACTCATGGCTGAGATCACCAGTAATTACATTCCTGTCAATAAGTGACACTAATGAAACCAAATTAATGGTGACATTTTTGCAGTTTAGGGTGGGTGGATATTGTATGCGAGAATATGGATGGGAGCAGCTTACACTATATCTTAGTACTCGTCTGTAAATAGAGTCCATTCTTTGGACACTTAGCTAAATTCTCCCTGTTACGTTCTTGTTGCACCAAACAGGTCACCACTATGGCTGTCATATGTCCTTGATGCATCACAACAATGGCTACAAGGTTTTAGGAACTAGAGAAAAGGCAGAGAACAAATTGTATTCTTGGAAAGTGTCCTTGGATGTCTCTGTTATCAAAGAATTGTATTTGATATAAATTCTTCTTTTGCCTTAGAGTCTCCCCTCGGACTTATTGCTCGTCCCCAGAGAAAATGAATGACAGCTAGAGGAAGCACACATGCTATTTATGATGATATACATCCCTCATAATGCAACGCATTGTTATTGTGAAAATGCTGAATATTGTCAAATGTATTTTGGATTATAATGAGTTGAAGGACATTGTGGAGCACTGAATGACCTGGGTAATAGCTAAGAGCGGAGAAATTAAATATTTTCTTGACAAAACTCTGGTTGCATCTGCTTAGCTGTCACTCTGAGGAACTTCGATATAGCATACATTTAAATTCAGAAACAGTAAGACTGTTGCAACTTGTTTAGTTTCTGAAAGAAAATTAAGAAAGATTTACTATCTCTGTCAGCTTTAGCTAATGTCCAAGTGTCCCGATACCTTGACAGAATGTCTCAAATAAGGTACGTGCTAGAAAAGGAGGACGGCTGAAAGAAAAACTAAGACAGAACCTTGACAAATATCATCCATAACATTAAAATGGCCCCTATTGTCATTACGGACAGAGAGATTAAATTCATCTCATCAGACGTAAAGTATGACAGGTGCCTCAATAGGCTGATGCCAAGCGGCAAGCCAAGAAGATTAACAGGGCACTGATATCATTATTTCCGCCTATCAGGGATTCAGCAGGGAGGCAATTGTAATTTCTAGGCTTATTAGTCCACACTCGGAGGAGAGAAAGCCCAGTGATAAAGCCGACTGTGACAGCCATGCATTCCTGCAGCAAGTGCTGTCACTGTGACACTGACCAAATGCCAGTGTGCCTCTGTCCCTGTAATCCTGCCTAATGGAGGTTAACACACAATACAAAGAGGTCCTCATCAATGATCACAACAATTCACATTTGCATTTTTTAAGTTATAAGAGCGGTCACAGAGAAAATAAAAAATTAGAGAGGCGGTTACTTGTGGAAATGAAGATGAGTGGGAAGGGAGGGAGGGGATTTATTGGACACGTACGCACATAGAGATGCATGCGCACACATACACATCAAGTGTGTTTTTAAACTTGTGTGGAGAAGTGGCGCGGCAATCTTGAGGGTGGCAGGCAGGCAGATCCTCTTGGCTATTTGAGACATCTGCCTCTCCTGCCTGGGCAGCCTGTGCCAACGCAGGCCCCTGGAGAGAGCCCTGTTCCCAGCACACTAAAGCCCAGAAGTGTTTGTCAAGCCTAATAAATATTGCACAGCGCTTCCTCTTAATCTCATTAATGTTTGTGCATGTCTGTTGGTGGCTGTAGATATAAACAAGGGATGAGCATTAAGCCCTTAAAAAAAAAAAAAAAAGACGGCCGCCAACTTTGGTCGGCTCCCTTTAAGCCAACGAGACACAGAGTAACAGAAAGACGTAAAGCATACAGGCATTACTATCTGCTTCCTAACACCTGAGTTCATCCCGAGTTAGATTTGTCTCTGTAAATCCAGGCATAGGACTGGGGGTGCTGTCATATTTGGGCCAGATGAAGATATCTGCAGCTCTGTTTGGCAACATGTCTCCTAAATGATGTCTAATTTGTAGACCAAATATCTGCTTATCACTCCCACTGTCTGTGACAGCTTAATAATTTCTAACCTCTGTGTGGGTGTGTGTGTAAAAGAGAGAGCCGGGAGCGTGACCGGGACCTTAATATGATTTGTGTGTTTTGGTGTCATGGTTTAACGGTTTTATAAGCTAGCCCAGTGATAAGTATCATGTTATTAGGGAGTTACATATTTGACTTTATTTTTCTCAAAGGAAGGCACATTGTGACCAATTGCATTACAATAATGCCATTAATCAGGGTCTCCTGGGAGGAGGAGGGAGGCGATTTGCATTGGAGCAGCTGACAGCTCTCTTGTTATATCTTTGTAAGCAGAGTAGACCCGCGGTGTATGCTCTTGGAAAGGTTACTTGGTAGAAAAATAAAAGCAATCTAAAGGGTTTTAGCACCTTCCTTAGACTGTAAATTGTCAATGTAGTCGTGTATAATGACAAATAATTCAACGGAGGCTGGTGATTGCTTTAAAAATCATCCAACATTGTCTTTTCCTCTCTTGATGCATTCCTTCTTCCTCCACCAGTTCTAGTGTGTGTGTGTGTGTGTGTGTGTGTGTGTGTGTGTGTGTGTGTGTGTGTGTGTGTGTGTGTGTGTGTGTGTGTGTGTAAGGAGGGGGTATGGGCTTGGAAGTAGAGGTGGGCGAGAGGGCCCTGATGGCACTGCAATGAAATCTGCCTGAGCTTGCCGCTACCAGCTGCAATTATCATTAAGCCTCCAATGGAACTGGTCCACTCCAGAGACACGTAAAAGCCGCCATAGACCCACACATAATATTGTATTAAATGGGACCAAAAAAATCAATACACAATGCAAATGAAAAGCAGGGGAGTAGGATCCACTCAGTATGCATATTTCCTGTCAAGTACACTTTCTGACCCGCTGAACGTCGTTCGTGGCGGAACTCAGTACTTTTGAAAATTACTGATGATCTCTTGTTATGAGCCCCTATCTGCCTGCCTGGCACTATTTGTGATATGCTTGTCTAGCCGTGTGTGTGCTGAAAACCTGCTCGCTTCCTTGCGGAACTAAAAGAGTTTGTCCGTGAACTGAGGAGAATATGCTGCTTATGTCCTTTTTGTACACAGTAAATGGAAATGTTGTCAAATGCCTCCTCCCATGAAGCACTTGTTTTGTGGCGGCTGTTTTGCGGCGCACAACAGCACAAGAGAGCTAATTATGAGGAGGATGAGCCAGGGTGAGGAGCAGGGTGGGCGGCTACTTATTTTGCTGCCTTTCTTTCCATTGTATGGAGATGTTATTTCTGGGATGTAAACATTCGTGCTGCATTTGTGCGAGTCTGTCTGCACGCATATGTGTGCACCATTGGAGGGTGCATACAGTACATGGACGAAATCCTCCAGCAGGGGGGAAGGAAGCCTCTGAATGCATGTGCTCCGTTAGTGCAAACAGATAAGTGCTTATCATATACCTGTAGCCAGGAGGTCATGTCCAATATAGCCAAGCAATTCCTCCAAGTCTACTTCCCCAGGTTGAGTTTCTAATCTTAACTGGTAGGGTGGTCCCTTCTATTGTGAACAGGGTACACACTGGGTTGTCAACGTATTCTCTTAGAGGCCCACATTCACTCTGTGCCACAGAAGCTATTTATTCGCTCTCATACTCCTACACACACATACACAGGCACACACGCACATATTATTTTAGACACAATTTTTGGGCGCTGTGCTGGAATTATTTTCAGATATTAGAATTTGATATGAGACAGCTTGTGTCTTCGACCAAGTTGTAATAATATTATTTACTGTAGTGGACTATGTGCTGTCTGCAGTTACCGAGGTGATATGATGCTCAATTTCTGGCTGAACCCACTTAAGAAATATTTTATGTTGTTTTTATTATTAAAGAAAATGTAGATAAATCATTTATGTTTCTTATAATGATATTGATAATGATATACTGATAATTTTTTTTAAAAAGCATTAAATGTTCAATTAGGACTGTATACTCAAGTCATGTTTACTTTAATATATATTAAAATAAAAATAATAAACTAGAGCCTTTATTTGATTTTATATGTGATATGTGTATAACTACAAACTGATGACACATTTAAACTGTCCTAAAACTTTTGTCAACCTGACCCGTGCTCTTTTTTTCAGTACAGAGAGAAAATTTTAAAAAAATAACCAAAGAACACAATTAAGAAAAACACAAATCGTTCTTATTCCTATCACTTATTTTAATGATGAGCAATAAGCTCCATTTTTGGTATATAGCCTTTTAGTTTATGTCACAATAGGTAATATGCTTGATTTTTTTAAACAAATATTTAAGTTCTTAAAATGTATAACAAAAGCTGGTAATTGATGCCTTCTGAAAAAGACCTGGACTGACCTGACTTGTGAAATGGTGCTTTGTCAACACCTAAATGTGAACAATTGACGGTCAAATGACTTAACTTCTAAATGAATAATTTCTTCTAAGACTTAAAATCTTTTCTTTTACAAGAAATCTGTAAAATGTAAAATGAGAAACTAAAAATCCTAATGATAAATATTTCAGTTACCTGGTTCTAGTGCTGTGTGCTTATATTCTGCACAGTAAACAATACGTAAGTAAGTAGCAGGATCTTTATCACACACCCGTCATCACAGAGCAGAGATGAGCTGTTATCTAATTAGCCCCCAGCTAACACACTTGTAAAATTGGACTATACACAAGAACAATATTAGTCAAACTCACTGATGTGGTCATTCGTTTTATCTCTCCCTCCTGCTTTCTTTCTCACACTTTTTTTTCTTTCTTTCTTTCTTTTTTTTTTTTCAACTTCAACCGCGACGATGAAGAACATTTGTGAATTTGTTTTAGGTCAGTGGTTATGATTTGAACTCATTATAGGAAAGGTCAGAACCATACATAAATGTATACTAGGCTACTGCAAGCGTGGCCCATCTCAGAGAAGGATCTCAGGATACTTAAAAGGACCTCGCCCTGGGAAGAGAGAAGGGCAGACCTCACAGGAGGTTCACAGGAGCTGACTGTCTGTCTCAACCAGTCAACCAATCGCGTGTCTCAGTTCACTGATTATGCACACTTCCCAGACCGGACTGGAGATACTCCACAGGGAAAGGGGCAAAGAAGCAGGGTTTTATATATTGCTGTGTCTAAATAATGATGTTGGAGCTGTGAACAGGGGTGTTCACTATTCCCCTTGGAGTTTTGGTTCATGACCTGTCGCATCTCTGGTTAAGACTCCTGTCTCTAATGACCCATGTCAAAGACTACCATGCACTGCTGTAATGACATATTATACCTCATCACTTAGACCCCACACTGACAATTATAATCATATATATATAGCTTTTGCTGCCGGATCCAGCCACTATTATGACAAATTGATATGGTGATGAGAGACACGGAGATGGGAGAAGGAGCAGGGGAGTGGAAGAGAAAAGGAGGGCAAGAGCAAGGGGAATATGTCCAGGCACGGAGCACAGCAGTGAGGGATGGCTGAAGACACCTAGTGAGAAATTGCAGTATCAGTGTTCCTTACACAGGATTTCATTCTCCATGCAAGTTATTGTTCATTCACCCCCTTGTCCCTTAAAGAGTCATATCCTGCCCTGTTTGGCTAAAGAACACTTGCTGTCTGTATGGGCCCTGTCGCTCCCCTCTTGTTTCTTACAATGGAGGGTTTTAAGCTGCCACACTAGATGTGTAAAACCCTTCCCTCTCTGATGGGGCTAGGGCAAGGACCACCAGCATACTTGGCCCCTCTGCCCCATGATGCACCCAAAACAAAAGTGCATTGAGAGTCTTCCCAGTTTTTGTTCGTAGACCTTGAGGTACCATCACCCACAAGGCACCGGACTCACTTCCTGTGCTGCACTTTGCTGTACATTTATTACCATGCTCCGTCAATAACACGTCCTTCAAGCTTCGAGATTGATGTTTGCTGAATGAGTTAACCTTGTGTATATTTGACAGTGGCTATTGGTGGTCCATCTCTTTGAGGGTGACTTGGCACAAAGAGGCTTTTGTTCACATTTTTTCTGTGTCTTATCCTTGTGTTCTTCTTGTTGTCCTTTGTTTCCTGATTCCCCATATTTTTCCTAAAGAAAGAAGTACCCTTAAGGGCAGGCTTTTCAATTCACCATCTTTTTTATTCCCTTTGCTACACAATTTTTTATACTTACCCAATATCTCTGGCCTAGTCCCAGCCCCCCGTTTCTATCCTCAGCCCAGCCTCCATGCCCCAGCCCTGCCTGTCCTGCAGCAGATTTTGCTTTTGTTGGCTAGTGTTAATAGGATTAAAATGGGTTACTAGCTCAATCACAGAGAGCTTCAAACCATCCCTAAATGTAAGTATCTCATGGGGGTCGGGGGGCATTGTGGTTCTGTCTTTCCCCCCTCTGGCAGCCCTCCGCATCAGACGAGAAACCCCAGGCCTGATGGGGGTGGCAAAGGTTTGGCCTCCAGGAAAATCCGCAGGATTATGTCAGCACTCATTACAATGTACACAAAGACCACAGGATCAGTAGGAGCACAAACGGAGCAGTTAAGTCAAATAGGGTGGGCCAGGGGATTCTCTGCTTCCACCCTGACATTGATTAGCCTTTGTGCTCCACGACTCCCCACATTCAGGCTACGGCCATTGGGTTACCAGTAGACAGGGTCTAAAGTTATTGGTACACTAGCTTTCATACTGGCTGGAATCTCGATTTCAAGGCTTAGTGTTACAGTGTACAGTTTTCAATTATTAAAAATAAAGTTGACAATGAACTGTAGTATTTAGGCTGATGTTGCATTCAAAGCTGCAGATTTTTACAAAGCAGACAAAAACTGTCAGTCAGCCATGATGAAATCAATTCAGCCTTGGCAAGGTACTGAAACTGTTGTAGTAGTGTACTGTGCAATCACATCCATACATAATTAGACAGTGGATGAGAATAGTAGGGGGATCTATTTTGATAATGTGAGGTCATATCGCTCTTGAACATCAATGATAATGACCATATCCAATGAAGTTGTATCCATTAGCCATGCTGAAGTGTCCAGTACCACATTCACACAGCCCTGAGACTCACACATTCATATACCTTATTTGCATAGTGCTTAAACAAGTGAAAACAGGTAATTAAAAAAAAAAAAAACACAATAAACAGCAGGACAGGATTAATATTCCCCTCGTCATTAAAACAGCACATGAATCCTGAGTGAAGCATGTGCGTGACTACTACAGCATTACCCTCCAAAGACAGACACATGAGCTGTTGGCCAGCAATTGATGTTTGTGTTCATTTGAATAAGTACTCAGGGGCAGTGTTACACCCCACGTTCAGCACACAGCAATGCATCGTGAGCATGCACGCATGCTGTACATTCTACCACATACAGACCGTCTTCTGCCACACATAAATGCTTTTGTCTATCAGTTTGCACACTCGATTTAAACTATGCAAAATGACCACGTTGACAGTTCAATAGTGCTTGTGCATGCTAAAAAGAGCTGATGTGCTAGCAGTGTGTGTGTGTGTGTGTGTGTGTGTGTGTTTGTTCACTATGAAGGCATCGCTGCGGGGACGTTGGAGAATATGCCCCAATGCTATGAATATGGATTAATTTTACGAACCAACAAATGTAATACAATTTCTACATATCCATCTCCATTCAAGCCATTGCACAGATGTTGCATTGCCAATACGTCTTGGCATTGAGGGGATTTTGTTTCCATTTCTGCGGCATCAGGTTGTAAAACAATGCACTTGGTCCACATATAGAGTATAGAGTGATTCCTATTAAAGTAGCTTCTCAGTGAAGAATGCTGAGGTCCTTTAAGAATATTACAGCCACACATATCTGTTTATATATTTACCTAGATTAGATCATAAAATCATGACATTACGCTAAATTGCTTTATTTTTTTTTGAGAATGCACACAGCACACACATGTGTTTATTTATATATATTTATATATATATATGTGTGTGTGTGTGTGTTCCTATCCTCTCCTGTCAGCGTATTCATAAATGTTGCTGGAAAATTTCTTATTTTAACAATCCTCCAGATAGCCAGAGCCCATTTCCATAGCTTTAAATAATGTCAATCTGGGCAAACCCTGGATTGAAGCCCCCTGAGCCGGAAGGCACAATTTCTCTTTTGCCTACAGTCTGATAATTTTCGGAGCTATTGGCAACTTGGGAATTTTGCAGCCTTATCACTTGGGCTCAGCGAAGTTCACTGCCACTAATCGGTGCAGAGATCACTCATTCAAGGATTGCATGATCATGTTTTTTTTTTCCAGGGCATTGACAGCTGTCTGCACTAGGGCATTAGCAATGCAGATGAACCAGCCTAATAGGTTAATGCGTAACACATGAAAATTAGGTTTAATCCCCAAGTGAAATAATCTAACATTTTCAAATTCCTTGATGTGGGAATAGAGACATTGCCTGTGACTCAATTAGGTGCAATGCGGATCAAAGCAAATTTACCTAGAGCATGTGTCCTGGATCCATAACACACAGACATGGGTGTGTGTGTGTGTGTGTGTGTGTGTGTGTGTGTGTGTGTGTGTGTATGACAGTGAAGGATATGGCAGTGTGCCTGTCCTCATAATGCCGCAGGCAAACCCAGGGCGGCAATAACATCATCATGACAGGACCTCTGCCTGCTTATTTATTCCCTTTACTTACCTCACTGCTCAAATAATGTCAATGCACACATGCACACTGACATACACACCTTGACACACACACATGCACACACACACATTTGAAAATGAATAGCCTTAGCCGTGGAACCTGCAGAGAAGTGATAACTGAGACGGTGTGAGCAGCCTCTGTCACAGCAGCAGTGTTTTCAGCCTAATTGGAACTAAGTACCAGACACATGTGGGAGCAAATATATGTGGCGATTCATATGCATGTGGTCAGGTTGGGATATATTTCTTATTCAAATCTAAATTGAATGGGGGGTTGGCTGAATCTATTCTAAATGCGCTAATGTTGGATTCTATCCTGCATCATGGCCCATGATTACTATTAATAAGCTCCTTCCGTGTGTACATCGGAGACCCTATACAGTGCCCTGTAATGGAAATGGAGCATTTAGGGTGTTGTGTGTATGTGTGTGCACACATTTGTGCACGTATGTTTGCTTGTCATTAGCAGGGTGCAGCTGGCCATTAGGGTCCTAGGGTGGGTGTTGTTTTGCTCTTCTCCACACTGTATTCCTGTCGGTTATTCTCTAATGTGTTACTCTGACCACCGGCACTTTGTTAAAGGACAAAAACATTTCCTCATTGCCTCTCACACAAGTGTGTGTGAGTGAGGTCGAGACTGATTTCTCAAAGCAGGTAGCGAGTAATGAAAGACACACTCTAAGCCTTCACGAATTGGCAATCGAGAGAGGAGAGAAGACTTCAGAAATAAGCAGTGTTTGGGGATGGGTAGCGTCAAAACGCACCAATTACTATCCCCAGACAGTTACCCCTCCAAAAAAAAAAACACACACTGAAATCAATGAGGACACAAACTGAACAATCAGCTGCAACTAGCTATCAACAATGGAGTGGAATATGCAAAAATGCCAATTAAATGTGTTAGCATACGCAGAGTTTTTTTTTTTTTTTTTTGAATGATATCCCAACATCTGTGGCATTAGCCATGGCTCTCTTTATGTAAAATAGAAACAGGGAAATGAATACGCAATCTACCACTGTGTTTTCATCATTAGTGCGCTCCAACTCATGGCTCTGCTGCCTCCCGAGCCGCCTGAGTGGGGAGCGAGAGGAACATTTGTGTGCCCTCACTTGCCAAATTAATTCTTGTCTTGACATCTTAATTCTCAGTTCTTGTGTGTGGTCAAATCAGCCTACTATAGAAAAGCAATCAAGCAATTATTCCCAAATTATATTTGCCCAACACACACTGATTGGTTATTCTTTTCTTATTGAGTAAGCTCATTAATTCTGAGCAGCTTGCTTGTTATGCCTCTGCCATTACTCCTTTCCCCTCTCATCCCCTTTCTCTCTCTCTCTCTCCCTCTCGGTCTCTCTCACCCATTGCTCTTCATCATGCACACTCACTCCCAGCTCTCACTCCCGCCTACTCACCCCCCCCTACCCCACCCCCTACATACACACACACACACACACACACTCCTCTTTCCTTCTCTCTCTAACAGATGCACCCTATCTTGCAGCCCCAGCCTGCTGATGTTTTGGAGATGACATACACTACAAAAGCCCCGTGATCTGTGGCATTGTCTAGTCGCCCAATTACTATTCCCATCTCTGATTAACTTTGATGTGGAACCTAATGAGATAAGGCAGCTTATCAAGGCAGCAGCTGATAGTGGTCTCATTTATTCCTGTGCCTGGCACCCAAGCAAGTGACAAAAACTAATGAGGAGGAGTTTGTATGTAAGCTCAGGTCTAAGGGAAGTGCAAAATTGTTCATCTACAGTTCATCAGCTCCCGCCTGAAAAAGGCTCTGGTGTCGTCAGTGTGCAGCGTCGACACACTCCACATAACAGCGCAGTGTCTTGGTGTAGAACAAGAACCACCAAGTTTCTCCGTCTGACTCTTTCTCTCTCTCTCCTCCTCCTCTCTCTAGCATCTTTTTCTTAACAGCTCTTTTTTCCCTTCTCCAGGCTCTAATGGTGCAGCTAATTGCTCAGGTTGTTTAGTTGTGAGGAATGTGAGGAGTGTGTGTACAAAGCTGTTCCCCTTGCCTGATCTCCAAGAGGTGAAACCTTAATTTTCCACTTCTGCTATCTGTGTCTGTTTTTATTTTTATTGTGTGTGTGTATATGTGTGTTTGTTTTTTGTTTTTGTTTTCTAACTAACACTAAGGGGAAGAAAATAATTCAAGAGTAGGCTCTGCTATTGATTGGATTGCTCTGTAACATTTTTTCTGTTGTTTTAAGGATTCATTTGCGATCCGCGTTCTGGTGAAATAGTATGTTTTTGAAATTTAAATGGACAATTCAACAACGTTACCACAGTTAATTATGGATTGCAAAAAAATACACACTGCATCAATGGCAGTAAATAATTGTCAGCTGGGTGGAGGTAAAAAAAAAAATAAAATAGTTTCCTTTTTTTAATAAAATTAAAATGTGGAAGCTTTCTTTCACCACCACAAGGCAGTGTAATAATTATTGTCCCTTAAAAAGGATTGTTAATATTTCCTTATCAACAATACCACTACATTGTTCTGAAACTGTCCTTTTAAATAATACTTTTGTTGTTAAGCAGCAGCACATTCTTGTAATGCAGTTGACGAAGGAGGAGAAGAAAAAAAAAAGAAACCGTGAAGTGAACTGAACTGTGAATTCTCCTGCACGGACTGTGTGAAGAGAGGCAGGAAGTGTGTGCCTTTTGATTTGGAGTATAAAAGTAAATAATATTTGTACATCTAACACATACTCGAAGTGAATGAGCAGCCCCTGAATGTGTTTCTATGAGCAAGTGGAGAGCTCTACAGACTTTAAAGCCGGAGCCCAATTAAGCCTCGCCTCATCGGGAGAGGGAGAGGAGCTGAAAGCTGAATACATAAGATAATGCAGCCGCACTAAAGCAGCCAGCTCCCTCAGTGTAAAATTAGAGAGGGAAGAAAAAAAAATCTTGATAAATAGAGAAGAAAAAGCAGGGACAGACAGTTGAGGGAAGAAGAGGAAAAGAAGTTCCTTTGGGCCAATTTCCTTTGAAACTGGTTAACCAAATACAGCTATTCATATTCAGCACAATTAATAGTGTCTCTTTCTTGTTCAGACAGTACATCATAACAGGCAGAGGGGAAGAGAGAGAGAAGAGGATTTCTTTCTCCCTCCAAATTGTAGCCAATTTAAGGACAAAGCGTTACCCTCTAGTTCCCCAGAATAGGAGTCGCACTCATAAAAGAAGACTGACAGTCGACATCCAAAATCTCATTCAAGGACGCAATTTCCAAATGCTAATCATAATCTGCAGATGTTGGCCACTGATACATCTACTTATTTATTTATTTTAGAAGGATGTCTGTGCCCATTTGGACGGCCTGTGAAATTTGAAACAAAGAGGGAAAATCCCTTCTTTTTTGAGGCATGTTAAACAGTGTGCAGGACTAGCCACAGCATGGACATCTGCACCGTCTTCAGATGGTGTGTGTTTGCAAACACACACACACACACACACACACACACACACAAGAACACAGACAGATGCACAGTTAGGCACATGCACAGAGGGGAACACACAGGCACACTCACATACACCCATCATCCATCTCCCTCCTCTTTTTTTTTTTTTTTTTTCTCTTTTCTCTACGGGTCGTTTTAGAGTACCTCAGATGTGTCATCAGACATTGGTTTTCTGTCTGAACCTGAGGGAAAAAAGAAATACTTGACAGAACGGTATATAAAAAGAGGACACTCACACAATTTTTGACATTCTTTGCACAGCTGCTTCAAAATGAGTAGGATGGAGAGGCAAGGAAAATCAACTCCAAGATGCATTTTTGTTTATTTGCTGCCTTTTCTCCCTTTCCTCTTTCAGGGAGATGGAGGCTAGCATGAGGCCACAGCTCACTCATCCTTGTATATAGAGGGACAGGGCCGTGGAAAAGAAAATGAGGATAGCTAAATGAATTCAGGGATCTGTTCTATTCAGCGAAATAAAAAAAAGGATAAACCTTTTTTTTCAATTTAGATACCAAATACAAGGTGAAACCCAGCTCAGTTTGTCAGTTGCGTGACATTAAATATACTGCTTCCTTTGATAGGTAGATGGATACAGCAGTAACTGCAGCGGCTAACTGATAATTAGATTTATTTAAACCATGGCTAGTGTTGAATCAGGTTTGTTGATGTTTACTTCTGGTTTTATATTGTCCCGGCTTACAGTTCTTAGCATACTTTATTTTCTCTTTTCTGTTTGGGTTTGTGCAATTTGCTTTTTTTTGTGTGTGTGTAAATATATTGATAGTCTAAATGTCCTTGATAAATAATGCATCAGAAAACATCCATTTTTATTGCTGCTTACTATCATTCAGCCACATTCTCTGTGACATTCCAATTTAAACATGAATACTGAATACTACACATAAATGCTTCATGGCTGTGTTGAGAACATGGTAACTCCAAGTCAGGACTGCAGTCATGCAGCCCTCCATCATCACTGATTGACTACCTCTGCTTAAGTAATTATTAATATTCATACTTCTCTACGTGTGATCCATCCTTCAGTGGTCGCCAATGTTATGGAGCTCATTCTGGCTCAGTGGGGCTAATACTCAACTGCAAAAGCCATTGATTGAGGTGGCACTAGAGAGATGAGTATTCTGTTGCTATTTGTAATATTTCACAGCGCCTTGGATGTTCTGTATAGACGCTTGTTTCTTTTAAAGGATGTTTCTCTGGATGGTTCCAGAGCCACTGTTGGCTCCTGGCTCTCTTTGTTGACTTTGTCCTCCCTCTCCCGCAATAAACAATCCCCCCAGCTGATAGCATGCCAGGTTCTGTTCGAAACAATCAGTACCCGTGCCCCTCTCATGCATGCCAGGCCAATCAAAAGGCAGGAGAAGACAAACAGAACTGTGCAGGTGTCCTCTAACAAAATGTAGCACTTCCAGGGCCAGTGAGAAGGACCGTGTCACCGAGTGTGCCATAAATGGACCATTGTACTTGCCCAGAAAAACCTTCAGGATCAATCAGCACCCGATTGTGGGCCAAGTGGCACCCCTCCACACCCACCAACCTATTACCCATACCTATAAATCTCATATTTACCTTCACCCTCCAACCTTTTTTCTTCACTCACTCCCTATCCTGGCTGGTGAGATTTGCTTGTATTCTTTGGGGAGGAAGAAAAGACTGCTAGAAATGGATGGAATGGTTTCAATATCTCCACCCACCCTTTCTCCAGTCAGCAGCAGACTCAGAGTGAGGCAGACTTTCGCATGTCTAGCCGCCAAAGCACTCAACATGCCACAGCAGTCTGACTGGGTGCTGTGAAAGCAGGTCTGCATTTTAATATTCAGTGCACCAATTCATTAACATTCTATTCGAGCCTACAATAGAGACTGGAGAGGCACTGACCCTGCAGTTCCCCCGATCAAGGTCAGTAACTAAGAAAATAAAATCTGAATTGCATCCTGGTACACAATTGGATCCCCCAGCCCTGCCATATCCCCGCTTAAGAAAATAAAATTACCACCCCCAACATGATGAACGCATTCACTGTGTTCTCAATAGGGACACGATGGAATGAAAAGACTGTGCTTCAGAAGTAAAAACTTCTTATTTTTATTTCACAATATGAAAGAAAAAATTCATCTTCAGGACAAGCATTTTGCAAAGTACTTCACTGTCATCACAGTGACCCTTGTAAATTATGGATTTGTAAGGTTTGAAGTTTTCTGTTTAGGCTCCCCCCTATGCCCGTGCGCACTCATGAACGCGCACGTAGAAAGGTCTGTAAAGGCACTCACAAAAGCTCCGTGGGTTTTGTAGTTCACCCCAGCAGCTTTACAACCCATGCCAACTATTCTGTGCAATGTCTGTTAAAGGTCACTCGCTATTTACATCCCTGCACATATGGGAGCACACACACACATAGAGTCAAGAGAATAAATCTTGGCGACCAGTCGATTGTGTGATTGGGTGCTGTGACAAAGGGCGAGCATGTTGCTAACATGTTCCTTGTCAGTATATGTGGGCAGACACAAAGCCTCATTAAAATACATACAGGGCCAATGCTGCTCCGGTGGGTGGGAAAGATGCTCCATCAAGATGTCGTTACAACAAGGCTATCTCCACCCACTGGCATGTATCTCCCTCACACTGTCCTCCCCCATGCCTGGACTGCACAATGGCAGACTCCTTTATAGCTAGTGAGGGCCATTCCCTCCATTCCCTGTGAGGTCAGGGCCTAATCCTAGGGGAGTTCTCACATTGTGTTTTAGCGAACTGGGGTCAAACTGTTTCAAATGAGGGGGTTTAGTTAAACATCTATTAGGCAGGCCCAGTGTGTTGGGGTCCGCTTGATTTATGTGCTCAGCTGTCCCGATACTCTGCCGCGTATTAGGGCTGCATGTTCCACAAATCCTGTATGTGTCACTGTGAACAAAAAAGTCCCACGGCATACATCGCCTTAAATAATACACACTGATCTAATGTTCACCTCAACACTTGTCCACCTAAACATACGATGTGTCTTCCGCACGGATAGAGTGAATCTGTTTCAGAATAGTGTCTATCATCTTCTTTGCCACTGAGAGGCGCTGTGCCGGGCAAAAGAGGGCGGAAAAAATGAAAGAATAAAAGTTGAAAGTGGAGCTGTGTTGTCAGTAGTGCCATGTAGGCCAACTGCCCTGTTAGTGAGGCTGACATTCAAAGAGAGTTGGGACGCCGTCAACAATCCCACAACCTCCTGCTGTGAGAAGACATTTCGCATGGTGGCCCGAGTGCTTTGATATAGCTCTTGTGATCCTGGCTGGCGTGGCTTTGAGAAAGCACACACATACACACACACACATACACGGCACAGAGCCCTGGCCATCACCATTATATACCATTTGAACACAGTGCTTTTTATATATTTGCAAATGTTCCATTATTATTGTCACAAAATCTCCCACTTTCAGTTGGGCATTAAATGTGTGTTTGTGTGAAGATTTAACATATTTGGCGCACTTTGTTGCCACCAGTATTTGGTTGTACTGCTTGTGTCCATTTCTGAAATAGCTAAAAAATATATATATATATACATTTCATGGCAACTATGTATTTACATGAAAATCCTAAGTATTCCCAGAAAAAAGACTACTTCACCAAAATACTCATTCTTGTCATAAGCAAATACAAAATAATAAAAAAAAATATGGCACCATATCCATAAATAGCAAGGCTGTCTCTATAATAGCCAAATGTGACTGCAAGCAATATGCAGTAATGCAGGTTAGTGAATATACAACCCTCTTTCAAGACTAAAGGCAAACAAGCTCCACTAATTACTGAGGCACTATGTAGTGATTTTTCTGAGCAAGGGTTACTGAATGGTTGCCTATTACTTCACTCTCCATGCACCAAATGCTTAAGATAATGACCAGTTACTAATTGGTGCTTATACCTTATATCAGTTTGTGCAGAATATAATTGCAGCTATTATGGTGCTAAATAATCATTGGAATTAGCATCTTTTAGCAAAAAACACGCTAAGTAGAAATACAGAGCGTTTTCCAGGAAGAGGTCTTAGTGTTGATGCACCACCGGTTGATTCATCATTAACTAGAGGGTTCAGGGCAGAGGGAATGCCTTTCCTATCATATTGTGGTGTCAGTGCATGTTCTGCACAAGCTAATGGAGGCACTGATGTAGCACATTCACATCTGTGTGCAGTCGTGTGTGATTGTGTGTTTGTATTTCCTTCAGTAACGTATCAAGGATTTTTTTTATGTATATGTGTGTGTGTGTGTGGGTGTGTGCAGATGTTTGCATGTGCACGCGCTCAACGTGAAGTGCACAGGCCGGGAAGGAGGTCTATATTCTATGCAGATCACGCTCCCCATGCTTCAGCAGTTCCTCCTTTGTGTTGGCCCTTCCGTCAGCTGTTGACTTCCTAAGTGTCTCAGACAGCCGTGTTTCTGTCTGCGCCTCTGTCCACTGCCTTGTCCCGCTCACATTTCTGAAGTCCGCTGACTGCTAATGGCCGTGTCCAGACAAAGAGCCCACTCTGTGGCCACTCTGCAGGGCCAGGCCGGGGGCCAGGGACCACCAGGAGGGGGGTCTAGAGAGGAGGAGACGCGGGGAGGGCTGGGTTTGGGAAAAGGGAGGGTTGAAGCTGGGAACAACACCCGGCACTGCCTGCCTCTCTACACTCATGTCACGCTTGTGTGACAACCACTCCTCTGTGCTTGTTTGAACTGTCCTTCCCAATTAGCACTAATAAGTCACTCTGTAAGGATGAGCAAGCATAGTGTGTCCAATCACCACCCACCCCCATCCCCACCACCACCACCACCTCCCCTCACATGTGCATAAACAGATTCGTACACAAAACACAAACACACACATTCTTTCTTCCCCCCTAAGCTTAGCAGCCCATGAAAATCCCAGGAGCACAACCCTGCTAATAGACAGAGAAAGCCCAAAACGCATCTCGTTCTTCGCAAACAAGTGCCAGTAAAGAGGCAAATTAATGACAAGTCGTTTGAAGGGTTTGCCTAAGAATAATTTTACTCTGGCGTCTCACTACCACTGAAGAATTGATTAGATCTCTGCTCAATCAAAGTGCCCGAATCAATAAAGAGCGGAGCAGGCATGCTCCCGCCCAATTTATTCACAGCATCACTCTAACATAAGAGTCACAGAGAAATGGAGAGAAAGAGAGAGAGAGCATCCGTGACAGGTGACAGTGTGATGGCCCTGCTGAAACTAAAAGCTAGAGTCAATGGCAGAAAGGCAGGTGTGACCTAATTCATGTCACAGCACTTCATCACATTAGCTCAAATGCCTTTCAGCCTCCCATCCAGGGATTTACTACACAACATGTCACTTTATTCATCTGAGTCTGTGTCTCTAATATACATTATGTTTATAAAATATGAAACCTTGAGGAAATAATTGTTGTCATTTAATTTCATACAATGTTCAGTTGAAAGAGCAGATGCACTGCATGGCGAAAAAAAGCCAAAGAACTCTGGAATAATGACTTGTGTTTTCTCAAAGTAAAGACTGGAGGACTTAGTCAAGCTCGGCTGTGCTCGGCTGTTTATTGTTGTTGCTTGTTTATTGTCATGCAGAAAGCAGAGGAGGTATTAAAGGCAGATTTCGCCCCTTATTTTAAAATGTGGTGCTGAAGATTAGAGCGTTTGCCAAACACTGTGGAAACACTTAATTGATTTCCTTTGGACTGTTTACCTCTACTGTAGCCCTCCTAGAGCCCCGCACTCGCTTGCACGCATGCACACACAAACACACTCACACATAGACTACAACCCTGGCCCCATTGACGCCAACACAGGCCTGCCAAGAGCCTCATTAGTATTCACAGCAGTGGCATTTGCCAGCCTGAGCGTTGCCGTGGTGATGCTGCCCACACAAGTGATGATAAATGGTGCTTTCAGCTTCTCTGCCTTCCATAGAGCAGAGCAGGGAGCTGAGGAGTTGCTGGCTAGGACCCAGCTGCAGCCACGGCTAGAAAGGCCTCATCCCAACGTTGGGCAACTGACGCATGACAACACAAGCCCGGGGCTGCTTGAAGGCTTTGGGTTCAGGGGAGTGGTGGGTAAGAGGGGCTTGGTGCCGTATGAGTTTTGTGTGTGTGCGTGTGTGTGTGTGTGTGTGTGTGTGTGTGTGTGTGTGTGTGTGTGTGTATTGAGAAAAGGGGGATGAGGAGGGGGGCATGTTGGGAAGAAGTGTGTGCTTGAACTTGTTATTGTTGGCTGAAAAAGTGATGTCAGCTTCAGTGTTTCTCAAGTGCGATTTGAAACTGTATTTTCCAGTTATGTAAAAATCTGATCAGAAGTTAGTGGTGCAAAATATTTCACAGAAAAATGTATGTATGTTAATTTATATATACAGCATGTATAATGTACCAACAAACCTTGTTTATTTTTTCAATCATTTTAACGTAAAAATATTTTTAACATAACATATAGTGCATACAATTTTATTACAAAATTACCATAGAAATTGTTACTATAAAACAATTTTTAATTATTTAAATTTTTGGTTGACATTAACATTATAGAGAATACTCCAGGTGTAACCGTATGCATATATACAAACATGTATGTTATGTCATAGAAATACAATTTAAATAAAGATCCTACTTGAGTCAAATGACTTGCTGAGATTTAAAAAAAAGTATTTTTTTTATTTTATGTAAACTATACCTGCAGGTAGGCAAACCTAACACTCACTAATCACTACACACTGAAGCAAAAATAACTGATTATTGTGTTGTCACAGCACAGTGTAACAAATTCAGCGTCTAAATGACTATCTGAGCCACTACAGGCTAATTCAGTCCCTTACAGCAGGTGCCACAGCGAGGATTGTTTGAGCCTTAAATCAGCGTAGACAAACAGAGGGTTAAGGTATCCGGCTACACTTGCCTTCCCAAGATCCCACACATACAGATGTGTAAGCAATAAGGATGAAGAAGCTGGCCTAAAATCCTCCTGATCCTAGTTAAACAGAGAAAGAGGGTGTTATTCCCACATTATGGTGCACCGATACGTAGCGCATTAAGGGCCTGGCTGATTCGAAATCACACAGCTGTCATATTAGAAATAGTGTGACAGCGGAGATAGACAGAGTGTCTTTATTTGATGCACACATCCAGTTTTAGTATCAATAACGGTTATTTAAACTGTGTTACTTTAAGTGTGTCAATCTGTTTATGTCTGTGTGTATGTGTGTGTGTGTGTGTGTTCTCATTGTAAAAAGTCAGTATTACTTTTTCTTTATTGAATCTACCTACATAGTAAATATACACATGGGCATATATTTTTTTTAAGTGCAAAGATGAAAACATTCATCTTGGAGTCAAGATAAATATTCAATGCATTATGAAAAACTGAATGATCTGCATTTTATTTTATTTATATATTTATATATTCTCAAGGCTTCACAGTCAATAACAGATCAGGACATTTCTTCCACCATCAAAGTTGAATTCAAGCAAACACAATATATCCACATCTTACATTTAACCCACGGCCGGCATTTCACAATACACAAGCAATCCTGCTGCAATATTCATAGCACGACCAAGATCCTCCTCTTCTTTTTTTATGAATCTCTTCAGTTCCAAACTAGTGAATATATCTGATGAAATTACAGTATTTTTTGCACAGCCCTTCCTGGTCAAACTTGGGGATGACCGCCCCTTCAAAAGATGACCTGACCCTTCCAAAATCAAGCCTGATTACCCATCTCTAGGACACTAAGAAGCACCCAACTTCAAAAGGAGCGAAGACAATCACGGGTTGGGTGGGGTGTTCAGAAACCTCAGCGCTGTGCTGTGGCGGTCCGGGCCAGACTGAACAGTCTCAGCCAGGGGGCCGGGGCTATTAAAAGATAAATGTATTTCTCTGTTCCATTATTCATGATGTGAGGAGATGGGGAGGGCGCAGGGAGCCAAAGGCTTAGCACAGCAGTGGATCCCTTCTCGGCCTCGTCAGGGCCAAGGCCCCCACTGCACCCGCTGCACCCACACCCTGATGCAAGAGGGGGTGAGTTGGATGGGGGAGTGGGGGCGACAGCTGTGAGGAGAGAGAGGGAGGTAGAGAGATAATGCAATAGTATGTATTAACACACACACACACACATATTAACTGCATGATTTCATGTAATTGTGAACACTTGTAACAACTGCATATAATACAAATTTGTTGCATATATTATGATGTCATCTCATGTATATTTTAATAATTTTATTAATATCTATAATCTGATCAACTTATGTTTTGTTTTATTTAGTTTCTGCAATAAAATTGCTCATGAGTGTTTTTCTAGCTTTCTCCTTCACTTACCCACACACACCACACACACGTATCAAAAACCTGGAAGGAGCATCAGACTGTGGTGCTGAATAACCTCTCAGCTGCTGATTAAGTAAAAGGGTTTGGGCAAATATTTTGGAGACATATTGGACCTCTATACCGAAGTGAATGGGAAAGTGAGCTTTTGTCCAACTCGTCTCTGATCTGCAAGAAAAGCAGATTAGGATGACCTCAGTGTCACTCATTTAGAGATGAGTCACTGTTGAGAAAAGCCAAACACACTGGAGTGAATGTCAAACAGCACCAACAGCTAAACCTCCTTTATTTGCTGTTGCTTTTTTTTTTTTTTTTTTACAGGCATTATTACTCTTATTTTCAACCAAATACAAACACGGTCAAATTATTATTTAAATTCCCAAAACAAGACAAAATAAAGCAAATAAAGTAATACAATTACATATAAATATGTAATGTTTATTTTAACTATTTTTTTCTGTATAATATTGACAGTAAAATATGTATTTTAAGTGGAGAAACAAAACAAAAAAAATAGTTACATTGTGTTCAACAAAAACATTTATCTCACAAACCTCATGATGGGAAAAACTACCTGTTCATATTTTAATCAAATGCTTTCCAAATTGTTTCATAATTGCCTATAATTGAACACACACTGTGCAATTTTGCTGTTTCATGCTAGTATCTATTTTCCGCACTTGGTAAAATCATGCTGGCATTATGCTTGTCTTAACAATGGTAATCACTGTTATCGCTGTAATTCATTTCCAAACATATTTCCATAAATCATTTTTTGGACAAGATCACAAATGAAATATAAAACATTTGAATTGTATTTGCAAAAAACAGGATTCAAAACTAACCTCTAACCATCAATATCTTTTTTTTTTTTTTTAAATGTAAAATTCACTGATTTAATTTAACCCAAGACTAAGTGTGCATCCATTCAACGCAACTATTCTCACAAAACAGACCAATGTAGTTGTTGTGTCCATTAAAAAGTACTTTTCCCTCCACACAAGTGGTCACCATTGCTTATATTTACAAATCTGAAATACATTATACCGGCATAAAATGCACACCAATGCTTGGGAGAAAAAGACGAGCTCTATGACAGAGTGGAGGGTGGTCTGAACGCATCCGTACTCATGACTCCACGCTGGGATCATTTGTTTCCAGACAAGAAGGCACAAGGGTGGGAAAAAAAAAAAAAGAATATAAGACAGCCAGGAGATGCGGGAAGGGTGGTGCAGGCTGGGAGTTGGGGATGAAATGTGTGTGTGTATGCATGTGCTCTTGGATAGATGAGTGTGTTTTATCTGTCTCTGTGTACTTGTTTATGTGGATCACTATTCTTGCTTTGCCACTTTGCGCATTCTGGTTTGAATTAGACACAAGAGACAAAAGGCTTCATATTTGTGCTAGCATGTCAAGGATTACTTGTTCTATTGAATGTGTGCCCCCATTATCTGCTTATCACTCTCTATGCTCTTTAATCTCTTTCTTGTCTCTGCTCAATGGCTTCCTCTCACTGTCTCCCCATCACAAATGTAGCCTTTCTCCCCTTCTATTTTTTAACACTTACAAAACTGAAAAGGCCTGGCCTGGTCTGGGCCACCTGGAAGCACCAGTGAAGCTTTCTCCCAGGCCTGGCTCCCTGCCACTAGCCAGCTGTAGCATTGTGAGTGGCCCATCTCAGTTAATTCCATGCATTGCAATTGTTGCCGGGCACTGTTTACAGCCACCTCCTACTCCGCCTGGGTAGCCACTCCGATTGTCCTGGGGCCTCCCTTGTTTAATACTGTTTTGCAAGTTATTAAGCCCTGGAAGTCCATTAATCACAGTTCACGGGCTGTGTAAGCCCACACAACGCAGGCAGAGGTGGGGGATGGGGAGGCACACTCGGTTTCCTCAATGGGCTTAGACGGTGGTCCATTCAGATCCCTAACGAGATCATTACCACTAACTAAATACAAACCTGACCCCACGACCCGCTGGGAAATTACGTAGGAACTCCCTGGTGCAAGACATTAATATACACCCCCCTCTAACTCCACCCCTCCCGTTTTCCTGCAACAGTGCGTAAACGCCCACCCCCAAAGTCTCCCAATGCAACCTAAACCCTGCTCCCCTACCCCCCTCTTGTCCATTCTCACTTTCTTGCCAATGGACAGAAAACTAAACCTGTCATCAAAAGGGGCCTAATCACTGCTGTGATTGTGGTAAACCAAGCCTGACAGACATTTCACTGAGGCCTCAATGGCCACATCAGTGCCACCTCCCTATCCAGCCCCCCTTCTTTCTCTCGCTTTCTCTCAGTCCCTCGCTCTCTCTTTTTACCAGGCCTCTGGCCAATGCGCAACAAACACCCGGGGGCTTTTCAGATTACTTGACACACTGTGTCCACTTTTGGGAGGGAGACCACCTGGTAAGCTCATTTTAATACAAAACCAGTTCAGTCTCCTCTCCCTTTTCCCTACTCCTCCGCCTCTCAAGCCAAGCTACCACCATGAATTCTGTCTAATCCAGTGACCCCCACAGAACATTCCTGGTTTTACACTCCTCGGAAGAGGCTGGATTTGGGCGGATTACATGCTTCCAGTTCTGTTTGGAGGCACCTGTGACTGGAAGTGGAAGGATGGACCAACGACGACAGTGAAACCTAGAAAGAGAGACAGAGAGAGCTTCCTACTTTCCACTCAACCTTTCACCTTTCATTTTCGCTTTTGGAATCATGAGCAGTTACTTGCTTGTTCTCTACCTGCAACTTTTCCATTGTGGAAGGCAGGTCGGATGTCCACAGAGCCACAGCATGGTAGCTGTGTGGCACTAGTGGGGGTTTGAGAGGGATGACAGAGTGGGAGTGAAGGATGTGGGTGGAAAAAGAGGTTGGTTGGGGGTTCGCACTGACTTTCACTTTAGCCCCTCAGCTTATGTTAAGATGTTGTCACTTTCACCATCTCAAGTGTTGCCACTTCAGATGCCGGAGCTTTGTGTTCCCATAGTGTGTTTGGGGGGGGGCAAGGGGGAGGAAGTCTGGGAAGATTTCCATTTTAAACAAGTGCAACTTTGTCACACTGTCACCTGACTACCATAGCACCCCCCCTTTTCAGTGTTTCCCAACTTCCTGTCTCCTCTTTGCTCCTTTCGTGTCTCCTTCTCTTTAGCAGCCTCTCTTCATCTTTCTCAAGAACTGTTTAAGGCAGTGTTTCCGCCCCAAATTCCTCTGCCAATTTAATGAATTGTATCTCACAGCCTTTTGAGCTTTGTGGGTAAGGCGCTTAATTGTTTCACTCTTTTTTTTTTTTTTTTATCCTTGATATGGCGGATGCTTAAGATGTGCGTGTAGTCGTAGATGTGCATATTTTAAATTAGGTGTAATATCCCCACTTTAATCCATGATAAGATCTCAATTGTTCCATGATGTGAAATGGAGATGCAGAGACAACCAGGGCTGAATTAAATCGAAATCTTAATTTACCTGGATATTATCCTCCAGTGAAATATAATCACTGACTGAATAACTGGGCACACTAGCAAATTCCTAATTGACTCTTAATGAGTGTCATGGAACATATTCTTCAGTGTAGATGCAGAGATTAGGAAAAGACAGTTCAGTAAAGAAAAAAAAAAATATATGAGCCATAACATATGAACATGACCACATACAAACAATACACACATAAACGCACTCTAATTTTCAAATTATCCACTCTGGAAAACACAACTATAAATACAAAATTACACACAGAATCTCGCAGCATCGGCTGGTTGTAGAGTGTCTACCTGGCGCTGCATTGATTGTTCATCAACACTGACCAATTGTAAGCTCATAATGATGATCTCTGGCATGACAAGTGATTTTAACCTGCCTGTGGGCCGCCCCCGCACCGAGTCACAGATCAGCTGCCCCGCGTAAACAAAAACATTAGGAGAGCGTTCCACATTTAAGAGCATGCTAATTACAGTCATTCCCATCTGAAGTACTTTCTGCTGCAATTTGCTCAGATCTCCAAACCTCCAATCCCTCTCGTGTAAACAAATAAACTCTCACGCAACAAAGAGATAAAGCAAATAATAAAATAGACACTGGCGCTATCGGAACTCGCTGGGGGCACTGCGTTTGAAGTAGGCTTCAAATAGTATCATACTACTCTACAGTGTTGAGTCCTAGTGTTCTGCACATCCCCAGTGAGGAATAATTACAAAGGTTGTTGTTGATGCGTTCAGGAAAACAAATAATTTACTTTGTAATGGCAGCATGGAGATGAATGCAATTGCAATACAGGGAAATCAAGATTTTTTTTATTTTTTTTTTTAACAAATAAATTTGCATATTTTATACACAGAGACACCCTACTTTAGGTCATATACTTATTTCTTATGACTTGATGTGATTAAGTAAAAAGATTTCAGAGTTCAGCTAACTGGTATACACCCAAAAAGTGTCAAATGAACAGTTGCTTCATGATAACAATTACCCAATTATCAGTTCTTGCTCAGCATCCCTCCACTGTTCATATTTGGTCTCAACCTCTCACCTCAGCCCATGGACACCAGGCCCGATCCACCGCAACAGATAGGGGGGTTGAATGTCACCTCAGCCCTCTCCAGCCCTCCAGGTGAGTATGTTTCTCCTGTGATGGAGGAAATGAAGCAAAAATGATGGAGTGTTTGTTTTCTGACATTTTGTCTCTCTGCGGCCTCATCAGGGCTGAGCCTCACAGACGTCAAGTGTTAATTTAGGGCTCCTGCCGAGCGTGAGCCTGTCAGCGGCGATGCTTGGAGGAGGGAGGTGAGCTCTTGCAGAAAATGACCCTTCTGGTCTGATTGTCTTCTGGCCCGCAGACTGGCACTGAGAGGAAAAACAAAGACACGGGGAAAAAGAGAGAGAGAGAGAGAGAGAGGCGGCTGAGTGCTAATGCACCTCGCAGCAATTAGAGAGGTTTACCTGACTGTGTGAGCACAGCACGCAAACACGCACAAGGTACACTCAGTAAAGTACCCAACACCCCCCACCCTCAAAAAAAAACACGCACGTACTACACACTCAGGTAAATACATACACACCAACTGATGTCAGCACACACACTAACAAAATAAACTGCTTTTGAAAGAACGTATTCGCTCAACCAAACACACACACACACACACACTTTCACCGTTGCCCACTCCCAGTGGATGACTTCCTGCCACCTTTTAGTTCAGTGATTAATTGGCCTGAGCTCACGATAGCGCAGCCCTTTATTCTGTGAAACTTAAACAAAAAAAAAGACAGGCCTCTCTAAAGATTACAGCAGCACATTAACCACAGAGTGAACCATGAAATTGCTTTTTCCCCTCCTGCAGTGTTGTGACTCTATAGTGGTCACTTCCAGTCACAAGAAAAGGTGCACAGGCATTAGTGTTACATCACTGATAGACAACAAAACATGGAGGAGCTTAGTCTACAAATGCAGATCAGCTGACTAGCTTTGACCAATTGTAACAAAGGCACAGATATGGCAGTGAGAGGGAAAAAGCCTCTGTCGAGATAATAAGTAGTGCTGTTTTATTTGTCAAAAAAGTCAGGTTTTTTCCAAGAGAGTCCAGCACATCAAATTCATTGTGATAAAGGGGGTTAGAGGCTTCCTCATTGGGAAGAAAGGTTAATTCCATAATTATTTCAGTGTGAAAAATAAATAATGTACCCTTTGCTGTTTCCATCATTTCCTAATTTGCTTGGAAATTCATTTTCTTTTCTTTTCTTTTTTCTTTTCTTTTCTTTTCTTTTCTTTTCTTTTTTTCACTCCACCAAGCCCAATTCAATCACTTGAGTTCATCTGTCTGTGTTATGCAAATCTGAGCGGCTGAGATTGAACCCATTTGAATACCTGGTTCAGCTCGTGAGCAGAGAGGCTGATAGAAAAGATGAATTCTTCCGTTTCAATGTGCCTCCCTTTTCACCCAGTCGTGTGGTATCAAGGCTACCTTTTTACACGGTGCTCTCATTTATTTTAGCCCATTGCACAATGCTGTTCTGACAGTCAAATGTATGAATAAGGAGAGCAGAGTCTCTCTCTCTCTCTCTCTCTCTCTCTCTCTCGCTCTCTCTCTCTCTCTCTCTCTCTCTCTCTCTCATGCTTTACAGAGAGGCGAAGTCTGTATCTATGATCATGGACACTAGCAGAGAGGGTGGAGACAGGAGAAGATAATATTGACAAAGCAAGGAGGTTCATCCTGGACTACCCAAATTTCCTTAATATCTGTCATAGACTTCCTATATATATATATAATCCATTTTTCCATTTGAATTGTTTTGTGTGTATATCAGTGGTTTGCAACATGACGCCCTGTCTCTCTGGTCAGGGTTTTGATTGACAGGCAGCCCTGGGCCTGAGCAGGGCTAAGGCTGGAGGCATGCAGCCATAACACTATTATTCCAAGCTATCCCCAGGAATAAGTCCAGGCATCCAGGGGCACAGCAGGAGGCTAATAGACTAGCCCAAAGGAGCCCCCCTGAAGCTTGATGCATTGTGTCAAGGCCTTGTCTACTTCACGCACATTAAGGATCACATGCCACAATTTCACAGTACAGCAGGGGGACCGGCCCCCATCCCAGGCCCTGATTGGCCAGTGATGGATGGTGTTGACAGTTACAAGCCGAGTACCAAGTGGAGCAACACAAAGGTCAAGGTTGAAGCTGCCAGTGTGGTCTGGTTAACAATGAAAGGTCTCCATGGTAGGAAAATGCTGTTTATACTAAACACTAACTATGCAGCGTGTTATATGGGTACAAATGGCTTTAGTCATTTGAAGCCGTCGTTTTTTGTTAACCACAGTAGTTAGCATTTAGTCACAGGACTGCTAAAACCCCCTAGTGAAAACATAAATGCTCATTAAAATGACTCGGTACAGAAGACTACAAAACAAATATATTAATATTTGCATGAGGAAACCACCCTGTTCTTATTACAGATAACAGTGGCCACTATATTCTGTGCACCATCACTCTGAGTAGAGGGGAGTAAAACATTTGTTCCCACTGCAGTGTCCTGCTGGAGTGAATTTTTTTCAATATAGCACTTCAGGTTGAAGACATTTCTCCTGTCATTTTCCTCCAGTACTTCAGTGTAATTCTTTTTTTTTTTTCTCTCTCCCCTCCATTTTTTCCCCGGCGACTGCAGTATGTGGCAGTCTGAATTGTGTGTTATTACCCAGCAGGAGACAATATCATTACCACATATTTGCTGTCAAGGGTCTGCAAAGAATGGTGCTGTCTTGGGCCTCAGTGATCTAACAACCTCACACAGGGCTCCAGAATTACCCACTCCTGGCTCGGGGAAGTCAAACACTACCAGTTAGAGAGGGGAGTGAACAAAAGAGAGGTACCCTCTCTCTCTCCCCCTTCTTTCTTTCTCCTTCTCTCGTGAAGATAGAAGGGGACACACCTCCTCTGCGCAAAACGGAGGATGCTATTCTCCCCGCGCCTTGATAGAAATATATGTTTAGTTCAAGTGCAGAATGATATGAAACTGCGAGGTAGATGTAGACGGGCTGTATGTATGACAGTCTGTCATTTTAGATAAAGAGACAAATTGTAATCTCTGTGGTGTACTATTAGTGTCGGACGAGTAGCTCATAATTACCAGCACTTGTATCAAGTTTTTGCCTGATACTAGCTCTAAATTCTACATGCAGAAATAAAAGGGCAAGGTGTCAAACTGTGTTCAGTCAATAATAATGGAGGTGTATACAAAATATGTTTTTTTTTATTTTATTTTTTTCGGTTTACATTTTATCATATGACATTGTGACAGGGGTCCCGGTATTTTGAAACATGTCATATAATGTCTCAGGAAAATATCTTCAGAATGGACAAACAGCCCCTTTCATGAAAACTACTATTCAGACTTTGTAACAATGTCTTTCTCATAAGACAAATAGAATTGCTATCATTTCCGCTGACAGCATACAACAAGCAGACCAACAGTTTATGCATACTGAGTGACAAAGCCATCTATTTTCTTTCCGGAAAAACAGGCAATACACACTCTAGCAATTGAACCACAAATGAGGAGTGAAAAATTCAAACTTCCTCTCCCATCCAGTATCATTTATACAAGCCATAGAAATATTTGATTGCTCTTGCATATCTCCTCACGCTTAAGGAGGCAGCCAACCAATACACGGCCACGTAAACAGAGTCTGGGGCTCTATATGAGCCTATCATTTAAGAATCCAAGCGAATCAAGCTTGCAAGCAATCAGGACAGAGAGGAAAAAGAAACTCTGAGAGCTTGTTCTTCCAGTGCTTTAAAGGTGTGAACAGTGACTTTTATTTACGATGTGGCTGTGCATCCTTGATACACCTCTGCACTGAAACAAGGTAAGAGTCCTTGATTTCTCAAAACAATAGGGGCCAGCTCTTGAGAAAGACACATTCATATTCATGAATTAAATATCTGTAGTGGAAAATTATGCAGCATGCAGCTTTACTTTTCTTCATGTGGGGTGGAACGGCTGAAACCTCCCAACCATTTTATTAGTAAAATCTTGCAGAGTATTCATGGTAGTTATTAGAAAGAATATATACTGTACATTTTGAGTCCACCGTTGACATGTCAGAATTTCAAATTAATTAAAATTGATGAAATATAGTGCCCTTATAGCAAGATATAGTTTAGAGAAATATGAATACCAAGAAAGAAAACGCATACAAAATCAAGCCAATACATCAGTGGTAAACAACATTTCATTGTAGTACAAGGAACTGCAGTACAGTTACATTCACTTTATTCACAGGCTTATTACAATTTCGAGTTTAATTAATGTGCCAATCCTACATTCACCGTTCTGCAAGTGATATACAAGATCATGCATCAGTCAGATATGGTATCTGACATGATATTAAATTTGAACAGTTACACCTTCCAAACAGAGAGCACTCAAAGACACGAGCAGATATGGGTGATATGAAAACGTTTTGAAATCGTTGCCACTAAATTAACCTGATTCTAATAGGATTTGAGGTAGATAACATGGAAAATTACTGTTTTCTTTTCAAGCCAATATACAAAATGGAAGCGCTACAAATTGATTTTCTATTTCCTCCCTAGATGCCCTCCCCCATCCACACATTTTCATAATTTGAGATGAGGCGATATGGCATTAATATTCCCCATCTTATCTTGTCACATCCTGAAATTGTTGGAGAGGATATGATTAGCTGAACAATAGCATGAGAAATGCACTTTATGAAGGCTATCCAGGTTTTTATGACAAAGAGAGTGGAGAGGTGCAGGATGGGCCAGGAAGCAGACACGATGGCAGTCAAATGCCCTCATTTCTGGATCTTGATTTGTCACAGCAGGCATTCAGAAGAGCCCAGGATTTGAAGATACATGCATGCCCACCGGTGTTGGCTATTCACACATGATTAGCATTTTATTATTGTTTATAGGCCATTTAGGAAGCAGGAAGACAGCCCCAAACCAATGGTGCAAGGAGGGCTCCAAAGCACAGTGTTTTGGACCAGTTAAATGCACCATTAAGCCTTTTAAAATGAGCTCCACCCGTCAGAGACTAAAAACAAACGTGGCTTTCTGGCTATCAATGGGCACCACTTAGAGGAAACAATGCCCTGTTGAAGCCCACCAGTTTCCTCATCAATGAACATCAAAGATGAATGAGCCCTGGCTGACAGCTTTGTTTTGACTCTGATACCCACAAAGCCCTGCTCAATATCATCCCGGTCCTGCTCCTCTGGGCTGCCCTAACAGGTGCGACCCCTCTTCTCAATGCACCGTTTGACACGACCACGGATGGGCAGGGGAGGTGGGGGGGCTTTGGTCCACATCCGCCTTAATCCATCCTACTATAAAAACACTTTGAAAAACAAACGTTTGTTTGGCCAAAGTCAAAGCCCTGGAGCCTGGGGCTCATCCGTCTGTCTGCCCAGACTTTCCCCCTTTATTCCTGGCCATTTTTGTCAGAGCTTCAATTCTTCCCTGCTCATTTGGACAGGACATTAAACAAGACCCGAGAGGATCTGATTCCCAGCCATTTCCCACAAGAGGAATACGTACAGCCAATTGTTTGGACTATGATAACAGCGCCTGAAGAAGAAGAAAGAGGAGGAAAAAGGAAGGGGGGGGGAAGTCAGCCAGTCTCACAGACCGAAACATTGTGTAAAAAGAAAAAAAACAAAAAAAAACAGTGGCATCAAAACATGCAAAATGCAGATCAAACCAGATTATCGTTCACGTTACTCTTTGGATGGGGAGCATTTTAAGACGGTTAATTTCTGAGCCTCCCTTTTCTGCAGTGAGAACTGTATGTTTTTTCTGCCTGCGATAGGCTCCTACTACTTCATGGGGAGATTAGAGCTCCTCCACTCAGGGATATAGAAAGGCCTTCAGCCCGGAAGAGAGAGAGGGAGAGCCAATGTTGAGCATTTTAATCTAGAGTCACAAAGATAAGATGCAATGGCAGATCAATATGTGCTCTATGGCAGCAGCTCCCTGAGACCTTGTCTTTCTGACTGTGTACTGAGAAGCCTTTACCCTGTGTGCCCCATGGGTTCATTTCTCCACAGACTGGCTATCTGTAGTGACTGTCTCTCAGTGACATCTCACACCGGGGCATGTTTAACCCCAGACACCACGCAAAACAGACAGTGAATATCTAAATGGGATCGCCTGTGGAATATGCCGTGATAAATCTCTCCAAGGAATCACCCAGTTTGAATATTTGATATCGCATCTGTCCTTGGCTACCTCAGGGTTCGAGGCAGGTGAGATAAGGGATATTCACGGGAGTGATTAGATAAAAGAAAGTTAAATTCTTTTTTGATTGTGGGAGATGCATAGCAATGGTATTTGCACTCTGCCATGTCTGTGTGACTGAAGGAAAGTGTATAGGTAACATTCAGGATGTCATTTTTACTTAATTTGCTCTTCTTTGCATCAGTGCGGCATTCCATCATTCCTGTATCATCAGATGCACTGTCAATGTTGAGGGAACATGAAAAGATAAAATAGAAATTCATCTATGCTTTTTTAGATTCTCCATACTGAAAAGTGAGACACCTTGAACTCCCTTAATTTTCAGCCAAATAAACTGCTCCCACAGCATGCCATTATGTTTTAAGGAGACACAAAACTCTCATTCGCATGCACTCATACAGACATCGTTAGCACACACAAGTGGGTTACGACTTCTCTCTTTCATGTCGGTTTTTCAGCAGCCCACATCCCTCCGTGTTTATCCCCGGTCTCCGCGTTTCAGCTTTCTGCCTACGATGATGCTTTTGACATTGCTGTGTTCTAAATAGAAACAGATCATTAAAGGGAAAAATGCAAGGCATTGTCATGTTTGTTTGTGTTTCATTCTGGGCAGCAGTTCAGATACGGCAAGGACTCCGAGCCAAACTCAGCCCTTACAATTCAGAGCAAAAACACAGCGAAAAGAAAAATAGGAAAATGCCAAACCGAATCTGCATTTGTGAGCACAATACATGTACTGTAAAAGACAACTGCAGTGTTTTGCGTTTGGATGGATGCTGCAAGTTGTTAGGGTGTGTGTGTGTGTGTGTGTGCGTGGACAGTTGCACGCGCATTTGTGAGTGTTTATATGTATGTGTGTTATGTGACAGCAGACCTCCCTGAGGAGGACTAGCAATCACTCCATTCAGCATCTGCTGCCACACAGCTCATATTGTCATTCCCCAGTTTAAAGGAACCTTGAACGGCTTCAAAGATCTTTTCAAAGCCTTAATCCTAATAGGTCGCGGTTTGTTCTGTCACATCAAAAGGGGGAGAGAGGAGGTAGGGGGAATAATGCATCCGGGCTGGCAGAGATTCTTAAGGGTGGAAGATTGGCAGAGGATTTGCAGTGGACTGGGAGGACTGAAATCTGAAATATCGGACGCAGAATGCCTGCTGTAATAGATATGAAATAGGTCTTCTCAACAGCATGAAAGGCTGACATTTCCAGAAAGTTTGCCATGAGAAGGCCCTTTTATTCCCTTTCGTCTATCTGCGTTTGTACTGCCACCTCGTCCATAGTGGAAATTCGCAAGTGTCACTCTAACAGGTTATAGAATAGGATTGGACATTTTAGATTTTTTTTTTTTTTTCCCACCGCTTTCCTTTTTTATTTTTTATTGAATGTTTAGAATTTCCTGTGAGAGACCAATTGAGTCAGAGCCATTTTAGAAAACTGCCTTCTGCACGACACTCAAGTTAAAAAATACACATTCAGCATTTGTTTTCTGACCCTTTTGTTGTAGCCAACGGAATAAAATATCAACCTCAATAAACGGTCCTTTACAGCCTTATAATATATTATTACATGCCTATATGAATCACAAATATCACTGGAGGTATCTGCAAGATAAGAAAGCTTACTTGATAAGCACATTTTGCCCTCAGTGTGAAATGCTTCGGTGACACGGACGATAAAGTTCAAATCAAGTCTGCCAAAGCATATAGTGGGTGGGAGACGTGCTAGACCATAAGTGTCACTTATGTGTTTACTCCTCACCTCCGTGACACTTTATCAGTTCTGAAGGTGTCTCTCATGCATTTCACCTGATCGACTCAGCAGACAAAGAGATCTGGCCCGTGTTTCAACAGTGCACAAGTGTCCAGCTAATTGGGTGCTCATGGGAAACCGAGCATTGATTTTCTGTCAGTGTGTCTGCACCCCCCAAAAAGAAAACAGGGCTATTTGTCTTTTTCTAATGATGCACCGTGTGCCGCTGATAACAGCGATAAAAACAGGCCAGGGGTGTAACATAAGCAAACCTAAACGCACTATACCCGTGGGAACCCATATGTAATGATGGTATTTAATTGGATGGGGGGTTTTTCGGTAATAGGTAGGCAGTGAGTAGTGGGAAGTAAACAAAGTTTGTCGGTGATGGAAATGGACTGAGTTGTCTGACTAAAAACATGTCTTTTTTAGCTCTGTAAAGGCATGAAATCCCTCTTGTGCTTGTTATTTCACACTCCTGTGGCTCCGACTTGGGCCAGTGGTGGCACGGTAAACAAACACATATGAATTCACGCAAACCACACACACACACACACACACACAAACAAACGTACACACACGGTATACTGAAGAGAAAGAGAGAGATTTTGACAGAGAACTTACTAATGACCTCACATTTTCAGGATCCTCGCTCACACTGCATATGAATCCTAGAATCACACAAGACATGTCCTCATCTTAGCATTACATCTCTAGCATAAACAGAGACATAATCTATTTTTTTATTTTATTTATTTATTTATTTATTTTTGAATCAAGAAATAGCTAAGGATCTACTCGCTATACATTCTGTCTGAGGTGGGACACATGGCTTTGCCGAGCCCACATTATGTATAAATAATGGTTTCAGTATCATGCTGGACAGTGTGCCAGCCACCTGCTGATCCAAACACACACAGGTAGAGCCAGCCCAGGGTGACACGGGGTGGTTGACGTGGGCATTCAATCTGCCAGCAAACTAATCAGTGAAAGGGATGAACTCCAAGCTTATCAGAAGGGGTCATTGATGTAGGTGGAGGAGGCTGCAGTGGGAGAGCAGGGATGTTTTGCACAGCCACAGCAGGGTGACACGGACCCAGAATGAAAAATTCGCAAATCTCAATGTAGGAGGTTTTAGAGAGCGCAACCCTAAAGGAGGTGAAGGAAGCTTTGCTGCCTACCACCCACACATTACCCCAACATGTCAGAGTCTGGTGCTGAAGCCTTCAGCTTAACTATGATATCATGAATGCCAGGTTCACTAGCCTTGCAATGAATATCTGTATCATTGGTAATGGGTATTTGGGGGTTTAAATACAGTGTCAGTGTCAGTCGCGAGCAGTGCATATGATGACTTTAAAATGTTAAGAGTTTGTTTAAAGATTTGCAAAAGCAGTCTCACCAGAATTACAATGAGATGTGTTGAATCCCCCGTCTGGTGCTACAAGAGCCTTCTTAGGTTCTGTATTGTCTCTCAAACACTTAACTATTAAAAAAAAAAACATACTGCCTTTGAAATGCAAGGCCCCCAGTTTTAGCAGACTGTCTTTACATTCAATAATGTCCTGTTTTTGCTTCCACACAGTGATGCACAGTTGAATGGAGGCATTATTTCAGCTCCGTAACTGATCACTGCTGGAAACCAGTCTGTATCAGCATTTAAAGGTACAAGACTGTAAATCTGGAGGTAATTTCACATCTTAACAGAATCCAATTAAAAAAGTATGGCCATTTCAATAAACAACCCCTGGCTTCTCGATACAGTGTCTCACACAATAAGTGAAAGTGGAATCAGATTACGGGGAGAACCTGAAGAACTATTTTCCAGCGTAATATGGATCATGCATTCCAGATAGAGCCCCCTGTCATACATACTGCAAGGGGGGGGAAAAATGCCTTTCTTTGCCAACATTTAATTCTCCCTCCTTATTCATTTCACAGCAGATTACCTGAGAAGATACAAAATGCTGTCAGCAAAGAGTTTTAATTAAAGTATGGGATATGTTGCAGTAAGTACCTTATGTGAAACTGCTGCCTTATAATGCTCCTGTTTTAATTACTTCAGAGTGCCCCCTCATTAACCTATGTGGAGATGTGCTCCAAACTACAGTGTGTATTGCCGATACTAGACACAGAAATTATATTATATTCATATACACAGCTTCAATTATACTAGTAATAAGTAATGTGAATAATTCAATATAGGGACACAAGACATGTCCTTATTTTGCTGTTTGGAATAATGTAGATTTTTTATATAATTTCTCAGTTTAATAAGGGATATCGTGCTTTGAACTTGTTAATTGTGAGATAACCTTGGTAGCAAGGGCACTATGACGACCCCTGCTGGGAGCTGTAATCTCAAATGATAGACTCTTGTTTGTGCATTATTTCTAGGACTTTTGTTAACAAATGGCACCAACGTTTCCATAATAATACTTCTAGCAGTGGGCCCAAAATATGCTTAATTATTTAAATATGTATTTTTAAAAAAACCATAAAGTATAATTTTTCATGATTACTCATCTAAATAGGCATACATCCATAGTAGAAGCAATCTAAAAATCTAAAAAGTGATAGAAACTGTGAGTCTGCTTGAGTCAGAAGCATGATGAGTTTGTTTCATCATTTCATTTCTTCGCAGCTCATCTGTGTCAAGCAGCTGTGGGTGGTCTCGCAGCAGGCAAATCAGAAGCACTGCGGACACTTTCCCTTTGATCCTTTTCATCCTGAAGTTTCTGAATGGCCCAATATAGATTTCAAAAAATGCTCAGAACGTGGGCTCCTATTCACAATATGTGGATGGATAACTGCGCCACTGTGCACCCCAACACCTTAATGTGGTTTAACAGGATACATTAGCTTTTAATAGCACTTAATTGTACAAAAAGGAAATCCATAACCACATAAGGAGAAAAGTCAAGTATTTCCAAGCTCTTTATAAGAACAATTTAGAGCAGACAAGTGCTTTTCAAACCTTGGATTGGAATCAGTCCGACAGACTGGCCATGAGAGGAGAGGTCTATATTTGTAAGGCTACAGTGCCACCATTTGGTCATCAGGCACTCATTTCATTGCCAGGGCCTGAAAAATTATCAATTCTAGGCCTGTATGAAAAATAATAAATGATGTTGTTTTATACTCTGGAAATCCCATTTTGAATGAATGATCTCATTCAAAAATAATGTCAGAATTGTCCAATTCGCCACCGAGCTATGTTTGAGAAAAGAGGTGTAGGGCTCTATAACAGACAATAAAGTTGAATTGTCTTAGCCTATGGTTTCATAAATGTGATTTCATAAATTAGCTGGACCCGAAATACTTCCAGGTGCAGGAGTAGAGAGGGAAGAAAATATTCAGTCTCATTGTTATTGTTGATAGTTTATCGTATAGGTCCATGCCATCTTAGATAATGAGCAATAACCTGCACTTCAAGAACGGGGAGGTTTGCCTAGAAGGAATGGTGATTACAATCAATTAAGACTGATGACAAAGCACCAACAATAACCCTGTGTGTGTTTGTGTGTGTGTGTGTGTGTGTGTGTGTGTGTAGAGAGAGAGAGAGAGAGAGAAAGAGAGCTTGTGTTTTATTCACGCATCCTTCCAAACTACCCTGCTTTGTGTAATCAACATCTGTTGTGACAGGCAACCTCCTCCTTTCTCAGAATGGCCTACTTCAGATAATGAGTGTCATACCAAACTGCAGGGCAAAGGCTGATTTAACTCCTCTTTTTTTTTACGCCTCCTCTTTGGCCTCTGCTCTCACTACCCTCTGTTCCCTCTCCTGTCATTCAAGATCTCCATTGTGGAGAACCTTGAAAAAGAGAGACACAAATGCTCTCAAAACATTGTCACTGCTCAATGTGTCGGGGTGGAATAGAAGATCAAATATAGGATCCTCTTCCTTATTATAGGATTGTATACAGTCAACTCATAAACATTATCAAGACATTATTGTGAACAGCATTTTTTTTAACTTTAAATTGAGTTATTAATTGACTCCTTTATGAGACTTCTCTTACATTTTTATTGGTCATAGTTTGTTCCCTCCTATTCTGCTGCATTTATATCCCTTTATTTGTTGGCCCTGGTCAGAACAATATAAGTAATCAATAGTCATTAACAAATCAAAAAACAAAAAACAAAAACAAAACAGAAAGACAATGAAATGTGTAGCCTGTCTTGGTTGTTGGGTTTATTTTTCTCAATTGCCATACCAATGGTTTAGGCGCCATCTCCTGGTAAACACTTGGTAAATTTGCTTGTCTTCAAGAGGCCAGGATGAGCCTCACTTGATGATTTTGTGGCTAAAATTAATAGAAAATATCTCTATTTCTTTATTATCATCTAGTAAAACAAGGTCTGAAACGCCTGTTTTTTTTTAGATGATGTAATATGTAATAATGATGGAAAGTGGTACTGTTAGTTTATGTGTCTTTCTTTATATTAGTCGACCTTATCAATCGCTAAGTCTGAAAAGATTTCTCTGTCACAAACCTGAACATTTTAATGCTGCAGTCGGAGTCCTGTCTTCAATGAGATGTGTCTATGATGTGTAAATAAAATAATTTTCCCAGCTTAGCCTCAAAATTAATTGCCTGCCACAAAACAGATCGGTTCAGACAAGCAAAAGTGTGAGATTGCATGGAATGTCAGTTTAACAAATACATCCAATTTCTTCCAACTTAAGATTCATCTCAGAACATAAACACTTTTTTTTTTTCATGATGGAATTTGATGTCTGCACAACCATGTAGAACAAATCACTTTGAAAATCCATTAAAGTACACCGAGCTCTGTTCAATTTGGCATAACCTTATGTTTACTTGAACTGTAGGAGAGCTCTTCTATTTCATAATTCCCTTGTATTCTTATAGTCATTCATAAAAAAAACCTCCAGTTTAGAGTGTCAAAGTGGCAGCAGCTTGAATGAAGCAGCAGTGAAGCTCCTTTACCTTTTTCATCTTTAAAAGTGGCACCACAGCGCGGTGTGAATATCAAAAAACACAGGTCTCTTTAATCCGCAAGTTCGGTTCTCTGGTTCACTCAGAACTGCTTTGTAAAAATGGGTGCACTTACTTGGCTGTAAGACTTAGTAGGAAGACACAAGAGTATTTTTACTTGGCTTTAATTGTGACATAACCAGGTTAGTTATGTTATAGCATTGACAAGGGCATTTTGTATGACACTAGTCATGCTACGATACAGCATATTGTTGTTTCCTAGACATTTTTTCACAGTGGATATTATTTTTTTGTGATAATTGGTGTTACTAATAACATTAAACGATGACTGTGTTCCATTCAGATGTCTCAGTGCGCCATGTCAGTGAGTCAATATGTACAGAATCATAGACCCAGAACTGAATGCAGCCGTTGTTAATATTATTAATTACACCTGTGCTTATAATGCTTCTTCATCTTCCATGACATTAAACTACATATCTTTAGGTTTTGGTCTGTTGGTTGGACGAAACAAGCATTTAAAAAATGAAAATTTGTGATGGATGCTTTTTACTGTTTTCTGACATTTATAGACCAAATACTTAATCTATTAATTGAGAAAAAAAATCATCAGATTAGTAGACCATGGAAATTATTGTAAATTGCAGGTCTTGACTTATCGCAAGCAAACCAACTACTCTCAAACTTGTACTTAAATTGAATCACTTTTCCAGTCTCTTTGTCTGTCCTTTTCATGTATGCATTTAATAAATTCAGTATATAAAAAGGATGCATTATTTGAGGGTAATTTGTATATATATAATGTTCTCATCTCGTGCTTGTTTCAGTTTCTAGACGCCAGGGGGCGCTTGGGAGTTACTACAACCACCAGACCCCAACCTCTTATTATGAAAATGCTGTGTCAAAGCATTTAAAAAGCCTCTAAATCCATGTTTTAGACTGAAGTTGGCTGCCAGTCGACTTCAGTGTGAAATTTCATGAAGTGCTTCAAGTCACGTTAGTTCGCTCATACGAGTCTTTCTTAAGTTCTCATATGACACTTTAAGGATGTTTATTTCGGTTACACAAGTACAATGGTGTTAAATAACTTACTTTGCCTGGAAGCTCTATTACACAACAACAGCAAATAAATATTTATATATATATAAAAAAGACTTAACTGCTTAAAAACTTAAAATATAATGTCAAAATATAAAAATCAGTAAATCATGCCCCAAAAGAGGTTGTATACAGCTGCATATACGTCAAACGAAACTTTTATATGTCACATTAAAATAACTTGACCTTTAGCTAGAAGATGTAAGTATAGTAAACCAAAGGTGAAGTAATTCATCAAAACGCATAATAGCGCTAGCTCGAAGGGCAAGGTGAAGCGTTGGTGTATTCATATTGACATGATCTGACCACTCCTCTCTGTCAGGCTTCCGTGTTTACACACCCACCACACACACACAAACATACACACGCACGCACACACATACACACACACATACATATACACACACATAAAAAACAAAAAAACAGGACACTAGCTGCCGTCGAAATGTTTACCGAGCAAGCATAGAGTGGTGGCGAGGAAAGTGACAGTCACACTGGAGGCTCGGTGTGTGGTTGCAACACAGGTGATTTCGGCTTTCACGGTTGCATTTTTACAGCGGAATGTTCACTCGAAGAGGGCATGGAGACGTCAAGAAATCTACACAGAAAGTTCTGGACCCAAAGAAGGATGTACTGACCCGGCTGAAACACCTCCGGTCACTGTTAGGTGAGTGAAATGTCACAACACGGGGCTTTTTTCACGCTGCATCGCCGTTGCTTAGCTAGCCGAGCTAGCTAGCTGGCATCAGCCGACAGCTAACGTCAAACAAGCTGGCTGTCAATGGGTTTAAAAGGAAGCGAGTTGACAGTTAACATTTATTACACAAATGACAAAACAACTGCCTTTGCAGTTTTAAGTATTTGCCCACACTTCACCTGTGTTCATTGATTTCTTTGACGTAATAATATCAAACAAGTCAGTGTGTTGATAAGGCATGTAGGCTAGCTGCTGTGAGCTAGCTCCCCATTGGCGGCTAACCAACTAGCCAGCCAGTGCTAACTGATGCTGCCTCGTCAGGGCATCAGTCGATGATCAGCAGATCAGATGCCCACCACAAACCGTTGTTTTCATTTAGTCCTTTGTCATCCTGACTATTTCAAAAAACGTAGTGGGGGCAATTCTCTAGCTCAAAGCTGGGAGCACCGTTTATATACTTCCTGCTATCGACTTACTCTAACGTTACCCTAGAGATATTTGATTTGAAAATGATGAAAAGTATAAATATGTCATACTGGTCTCTGCTGGCCTTTCTTTCTTTCACCAGACAAGGAAGTACAATATTTATGACCGTCATAAAACAGTTGTGTAGCCTTGTCTTCCTTCCTTATGATCATACTTTTATATTACACATAATGGAACCTATTTCCAATCCACTTTCAAGCTTTTATTCATTGGCCAAGTATCATAATGCTCTTAAGTGTCTATATTATGGTCTAAATGCTAAATCTACTTTCCAAAAAGCTTTCAGTAGAAAGCAAAATACATGATTAATGTCCATTCTGTTGACTGAACCTGAGTCTACATTACTAAAGAAAAGCAATCCAAATAAAACAGAACTCTTAACGTATGTGATATTTTAGTTATACAGGTATGGACCTTTCATTGGATCCTACTAGAGTACACTCACTTTACACCCAAGATGACTGTTAAAGTGTTAGTGACTGGAGTATATGTATGAAGTTGTAACAACTATTCTCTAAACCAAAATCAGGTCAGTGGGTACTTGGGAAAAGTCTGGAGTGAAAGAAAGTTGTCAAGAGGGAATTGGAGGAAATGGGGTGTGGAAGAAAAATGCAATTAATTATATGTAAGTGCAACATATGATGTGCCTTCTCCTCAGAATCTCTGTTAAAGTAGGTCAGGACACTAATGCTCAAGAACATCTACCGTATATGTCCTCAGACATATTTTGTTAAGCTTGTCTCTCGTCAAGATTAATATAAGTAATGCATTTCATTATGTATTTTAATCAACTCAGCATATCATTTACTTTCTGAATAACTGGAAAACATCTCTGAAATATACAAAATCTGACAGCATTGAAAGGACAAATGGTTTCTGCTTGAGGTGTACAGTAGAGAATGGGAATTGATATTGTGGTAATTATTACTACAATATATATCTTGTTTAATATTTACAAAAATGTCCACAATGATGGTATACTCTATACAGCCAGGTATAGTGTCAAAATATGTAGGTTAATATGTTAAGATTCCATGCTGTGACTGATTTTGACAACTTGCAAAATGTCAAAATTAACTGTGAACCACACAAATGTCACACAACCGTACTTCAAGGACAGTTAAGAGACATTTCAGCAAAGCTTGACAGGTGCAGGTGTTGCAGTGGGCATCGGCACAAAAGAAGACCGTTGCATGCCAACTTTTTCATTGTAATATGTTTGCCGTTATATAGATTTCTACAGAGGTAGCAGTACCCCTGCATACTATATGTGACAGCCACTATCAGTGTAATAGTAGCTTGGAAGTGTGTGTAAAAGTGTTGGAAGTTAATTTGGTTTTCTGCTTTTATTGCACACCTTCAATGTCAAGTCTAGTACAGCCAAAGTGAAGACCCACAGAGAGTTCTGGCAATCTGCATGTCCTCTGTGTTTTTCTTTCCCTCATGTGTGGTTAAAGATAAGCCTGTTCTGTTTGTCCAGCAGCTGATAGTAGGGCTTGCATGTTGACGCCTCCCAACCTCCCTAATTTCACCATGCTTTTCAGCTAAGGAAGGATTTCCTCCTGGTGGTGCTGGTTCCTGTGTGGACAGGAAGGAGTGATGAGAGATGGGGTGTTGTGGAGGACAGCACATTGACTTGAGGGAAATATAGCTTGCCTCCTTTCATTGCTCATAAAATTTTGCGTATTGGCAAGAGAAGCACTTTTGTTGATAAGTATTATGTGTTTAATTTACTTTGGGCAGGATTTTACACCACATCACAGCTCATCCCTGCACACTGTAGCCTGTTTACATTTTTCTTTTTCACTCAGCGCTACATCACATGTTTCCCTACTCTGATTGGTTGTAGGTCAAATCTGTTGCGACCAGAGGCATTTTGTTGTGCACCCGCTGATAACACTCCCTCCCTGGAAATCGAAAATGAACCGAGAGACACTTGCTGGTAATGCAATGTTTACCAGACCAATGTCTGTACAAATGTTGTACAAGTAAGAGCTTTTGACAGCTTGTTAACTTTGTTTCAGGCCTTAGATTATATGAAATGTGACTGTCTCTGTGACTTTATAATACCAGGGCCAGAAATGTGTTAAACCAGCTTGTTAAAACTAGTTGTAGTGTCAGTGGTATTGTAGTTGAAAGGACAATCTGTGGTCTGGGCTATTTTCAGAGTGGCCCTGTATTGGTTTTCTGCTCACTGAGCAGATCTGTGGGATAGAGTGTGAAAGCTGCTGCATGTTAATTTGATGGTCATGCCTGGCTGGATTTGGCTGAGGTTGTTAATTACAGGAGCCCAGCAAACCACCTGATCACTCGCTGCTTTGCTCACTGGAGGCACAAGTGGCTGTTACTGACTCTCACCAGCTCAAAGTCATTTTAATGCTCGGCCTCAGGTCGTTCTGTATTCACTTTTGCATGCGACCGCTCCGGCTCCTCCGAAAATACGCCTGAAGTGGATGGTCAAAATGCTGGCATGTAGTGTACGAAATCCATCACTGGATGATTGGATCATGCACAGGAGCGTTTTTCTCAGGGAATACACATTGCTTCTCAAAGGACATATTTCTATTTTCAACTGTTCCCTCCACAGGGAGGTCAGAGTACCAGGTCAGCTGTAGACCAGTCAGTGCTGCTTGAGCTAGTAGTGATTCAGTGTCCAGCTCAAAGATGCTTTGCAATCTGATTTCATGGTTAAAGGACAAATAACTACATCACCTAACAACTTGGGGGGGGGGGGGGGGGGGGGGGGGGGGGGGGGGGGGGGAGTATCCTTAGTAGGTATTGTTTGTTTTCTTTTGTTCTTCTCAACTGGTGTAAACACGCTCATCTTGAAACAATCAGGTGTGTTTGTTTTTGTGGGTATAGGTATGTGAGTTTGCAGCCATAGATAATTTTTTGGGGGGTTGTTCTTGAGAAAAAAAATTAACTATAGTCAGTGTAATTACTTTTGACCATGTGTGGGCTCTAAGTGTTGTTAGGGTCAGGATCAGCTGAAAGCGCAGCCGTTATGAGAGGAAATCACAAGGTGAAGCAGCAGAGGAAACAATGAGCACGATATTGGAGGAGCTCTCAAGAAGGTCCTCTGTGAGGTGAAGTGAAGGCTGAGATCACTCGACTTTTGATTCAACCCCTTTGTTGAACACTCAGGATAGACTTGTGAATAACTTTATCTTGCCACCTTTTAGCCTACACTGTGTAGACATGATATCAATGCTGAATGGCTTTTCTCCAAGTGTAGTTCAAACTAGCAGAGGATCACAAATGGTTTCTGGTAAATTTCAGTTAAAATCCTGTAACTATCCTGTAAAAGATTATCTTCAATGTTGGACTTGAATGATGCTGGATAACACACACACACACACCACACACACATAACACAGCAGCTTGAGACTTTTCTTCATGGTAGAGGGCATTAAAACATCAGTATTTATACTTTTGTCAGTGATGCTGTTAACAGCAATTTGAGCAAGCTTGTCAACTGACCATTAATGGGTCTTTGCATGGTGTGGCCTATTACGATAACAGCTTCTGTCATTATGATTGTAGCATTAAGCATTTCGGCTCTTGCCCTCATAATTAGATCTGTAGATCTGCTGGAAGATTTGAAACAAACAAATGAAGAATGAGGCAGAGAATGAGTTGTTCTCAACATTGACATTATGGAGTTACAAGCCAACATATGCCAATACTATTATCTGTGATAAGCCAGTATAGGCTGATAATATTGGACTTCTCATATGATTTCAGTCCTACTTACAGAATCTACAAAATTAAAGGAAAGCTGGCTAACTGTTCGTACTCACTGCCTTAAATTATTTGAAAGAGGAAAAAAGTGAACACAACACATCACAGGTAGAGATGTCCTACCCGACAAGGAAAGGCTGAATATAAAATATGAGGACCCATCATTTTAAGACAGATTCTCCAAGTCCCAACGAGGCTTTGATATCGTGCAAATGGCGAATGCTGACAGGATATGTTGTTTAATCTCTGGTATGATGTCAGCAAACCTGAAGGATATATATTAAAGGTTTTTAGAAAAAACAAATAAAAGAAACACGCCAACAGAAACATTATGGAGAAACAGATGCTAATAAGCCAGAGGTTGGTTAGGAAAGGAGGTGAGAGCCCTCGTATACCAAGAGTGAGTTACTAACCAGCACTAGTCAGAAAGCCTGTGCATTCAAAAACTAGTATGTTACGGTAACATTTAGTAACTGGGAGTGATGGATAAGTTGTTTTTGTTTTGTTTAGTAGTTCTTTTACAGTTGGATTAATAAAACTCTTCAGTGAGGAAGTAAATAGCTGCATGTGCCAAGAATAAAGGGGGGAATTAACTTTTATTTCTCAACTTCTGTCTACTCTTATTCCTGCTATGAAGGTGGCGTGTGTGTGGCTTCCTGTAAACTGGCAGCAGTTTCACGATAAGCATTCGGCAGTATAAAGAAGTCCTGTGCCACAATCCCTGGGCCAATTAGAATTGCAAAGTATGCCACGATAAAGCACAGTAGCAAGCAAGTGCACATTATATTTATTACTGGTGCTGGAACAACATACCTCATAGTGTCTGGTGGACTCGTTCTGGTATTTTGTGGATTCTGCAGTGCATTCATAAATTATAATGGCTGTCTTGTCACCAGTAAACATACAGATACAGATTCAGCAGGTATCTGATAATTTGCAGTAATGGTTTGAATCTTCTATTGGTTTGGTATTTGCTCCAGGAGGCCAGCTGAATTATTTATTACCAGTCTCCGTATACCATCAAAGAATATACTGTGTAATGGGCTCGAGCCTTAAAACAGATGGGAGTTGAAACATGTCAGTGACTTCTACAAGGAGGTCGCATGACAAATACATGAATCCATGTCACTATCTCGTCTCTTTACTTATATGCCCTTAAAATAACCAACTGTTTTATAACTTTTGCTTACCAAGTACTTAAATACCTTTTTAACCTAATATTTAGTTTCTCTTTCTATTATTTTAAGAAGGAGTTCAAGCTAACTGATTTAAAATTTGTAGTTTTTATTAGGCTACATATTGTAACATAACTTAAAAATCTAAACAACCTAACCTAATGCTATCTTAACCTCTAGCATGTTTTTTTCATATCTCAAAACTATACAAAAAACATTAAAGTTCTTATTTTCCTGTTTTCACTCGTATTATTATCATGCGTTTCAGTGATTCCTTAAAACCTCAATTTCAAATACAATATAAATCACATGGTGCTGAATGACAGGCTTTTTTCTCTTAGCCGCTGGGCTGCTAGAGATCTAGAGTTAGGCATACACCAGTGCTCTGTGTTCTGCGGTGGATGATGTCTGTGTGATTTTACACAGCACATGAAAAACCGGTTTGTCTAGTTACACTGTTTACCTGGCCTGCTTTAATAACAGCCAAACCTAGCCTTAGACGTAGACAGTTTATTCTAGTACTATTTCTTATCAAGAGTTAATCTCACAGTGGATTTACATGTTATGATGCTTTTCTGAATGTCCAAGCTCCCGCTAATCTGCTAAGGGTTTCTAGGTTTAAAGCTCAGGGAAAATAAACACTTAGCCACACAAGAGTTGCTACAGCGCAAACTTGAAGTTGGCAACGCCTGTGTTATAGGCTATGTGTTTTTTAAAATAATGTAGAAACTGGATTCAAAAATCTCTACAGTCCCAGAATGAGAAGGTATGTCCGAACGTTTGACTGGTACTTTATATTTGACACTTGTTTTGTTTTTTGTTTTTTTGTTTTTTTCTAGGTAGCATATTTGTCTTTCTTTATGTATGTGTAAATGTGTTATGTAAAACAAGTGCATGCAAGGAATGAGCTGAAAATTAAATTAGTGTTGGAATGGTGGATTCATAAAAATGCCAACAGGAATTGTTGGCATTAGAGCCTCAGCAGTCTCAGTAACATTAGGTATTGTAAATTAATTGTTTTTGAATTTTATGCCTTTTTGTTGGAAGACATACTATACTTGTGTCACTGTAGATTGAAACTGAATTCCATTTTGTTTGGACTCGAGCTTCAATTCAGCACATTATCATCCCTCCAGTTGAAGGATGAAAATCTCTATATATGGAAACAATTAAGAGGAAAACCAAAATGACCCCTTCTGTTCATAAAGATGGGGATTTTAGAACTACCTGAAAAGTGAGAGTTTAAAGTTGCCAGTTTAGCAACTACTCTAAATTGCCAAGATAATATACTCTAATGTGTGAGCTCAGACTGGGGATAAGGTCAGGCTTTGCCAGTTCTACCATGACTGTTTCCTACTGTGCTCTGTGAAGACCCATAGGCCCCAATCTGTTACACAGCTAGACACTGACTGCAAATTGAGAGGCATTCATGCAGTGTTTGGCACACTGGCTCCATAATGAAATTATGTGCGACAAAAGTGTTGCGAGTGCTGGAGAGGCCCTTTTCATAAAGATTTCATTTCTTGGAATTTAAAAATGCTTTGTTTTGTACTGAATCAAATCATAAATAATATGATGACAATCCGCTGTCGCATTTATTTTGAGCATTGCATTCATTACAAACTTGTTGACATTTAATTATACAGACGGGCACACCTTATATGAATTGTAGCTCATGCAGTGCATATGTGACTCTGAGAGAGCAGCATGCTTGGCTCCATTACTTTAGTCTGGCAGTATGTTCATCATTCTCTGTGAATACATTGCTCAGAGAGGATGATACATGGCATGGCCAAGCTAGTTGTTAATGATCTTCTCTGCTGACTAGCTGTGGCAGCTCTAAATTGGCCAGCCCACTGCAGAGTCCACAGTTCCTCTGCTGCACGCTGACAGCTTTATAAGCTAAACCATCTCATAAAGTCTCATAGAGTCTCTTGTCAATACTGATAGAGAAACTAAGTGAATTGGCTCCAATCGACCCCCTGATAAGGTACATCAATCTAGCACAGTGAATGCTGGATTATGATTAATAACTCCAGACTGGAACAGCTTGGAACACATTCAACAGTATTAGAAGCAGCAGTGTGTTATTAAGCCCTCCAATAAGGCTCATAGTGCCTGCTACCTATTGTAACTCTGCATCATGTGACAGACTTGCTCTCCTCAGCTGGTTGCATCAGATTTATGATTAACCTCCTTTCACTGTGGACAACTATCGAACTCCTCAGCTATGGGCCACAGAGCACTGTTTGTATCTTATTTTATTTTTTGTGAAGTTGTATTCTGCAGTTGTTGTTGTTGTTGTAAACAACATAAATTTCAGTGTGTGAATGTGCTCGGCAAAAAGAGCAGAGTTTCTTCTTTTTGATTGCTAGAGTATTACCACCACCACCACCGTCACAGCTAAGGGGTCGACTCAGTTTAACAGTGACTGGTAGCTATGTCAGTCAGTTAACTTACCTTTTTTGTGTTAGTCATAATTGAGCACAACTTAATAACAAACACCTAAAATGTATACAAAAGCATTTTATTACCTTTAAACAGTGCATGACAAAAAACAATAATTTAGTGATCAGTTTTTTTTTCTGTAATTTTTTAAGTGCTCCAATCATGATTCTGTGCTTGCCCAGCTATCTTTATTGTGCCCTTTGGGTTCTCTCTCATGCATAACCCCCCCACCCCAGAAAGAGAAAACATTGCTTATCTTTCAAATTAAATGATCAATCTCCTGTTGTCTCTGAAATGTTCCTCATGGTTCCCTTTTTCTTCATTTAGTCAACCATTTATAGAGAGAAAAGTAGTCCCTGGTGCATCCATCAGCTTTCACATTAGCTGCCACCTCCATATCTCTTCTACGATGTGTTGGCGCCCTCCAGGCATCCCTCTGCTGGAACCCTTAAAGAGTCCTCTGTCTGTTTTGAGCAAACTGCCAAATAAAACATATCAGTCTCTGCTCTCTCCTCATCTCCATTCTGGCAGGAATATAGTGCACCTGCCGTGTTAGCTAGCTAATGCTAATGAGGGTAAGTCTGATCAAAGGCCTGATTAAAGTATGACATGGCATATTAATGGTTCTGCTACAGGTGGTATAAATGGCATATATTGTAAGTTTCCCAGGGGGGTAAATATGGTTTGAACATTACATGTGGACTCCTTATTACTGCGTGTGTTGTGTGCTGATTGCGTTTGAACAGGGAGCTGTGGCCAGAGAAGCCTGATCTCTGGTTTTGATTATGCAAATATACTATAGGCTTCAGCCAACTAGGTGACCTTCACCCGCTTGGCTAACAAACTCAATGTGCACACTACTGTGTGCTCTCTCTTCCTGCTTGCTGGGTAAACCCAGTTTAAAGTCACTTCATTAGAATAGCAAGCAACAGAAAGAGACACTAATTATTCATCTGAAGTTTAACGTCATGGAAGTGGCTACTGGTACAGTTTCTTCCATGTCAATAGAAAAACTGGAAACCAACCGAATCACATTCCATGTCAGTTGTCGGTAAATTATTGCACCGGTTCTGTAGCCGGTGCCTAAAATTATAATGCTTGGACGGTGTCCTTCTTTCCTTGGTTACCTTATGTAAAGTTGTTTTGCACCAAATACACGTTATAGAGTTAATACTGTGTGGGACTCGGCAGTCAAATTCACCCTTTTACCCTTGGCCCCAGAAATCACAGTCAGAGATCCGCAGTGACTTGGTGACATCTGAAATATCAGAATTTTATGTTTCTCATGTCAGAGGTTGGAAAATAACGGCATAATCTTTGCACTTTGACATTTGGGTGGGATGTTTTTACTTGGAGTTTTTGTGAGAATGACAGTGAGCTGATAATATCTGCCTCCATAGAACATTTTCAGAGGATGCTGTGATTTTCTGCACTCCAAAATATGACATTATGGCCCTCAGCTCAAGCTGCATGGTATTATTTTCCAGCTGGTCTTCTCACATGGGGGTGGAACATCTGCCCTTCCCTGGCAGTTAACAGGAAACGTATCACAATAGAGAACAGTGTCATCCAACCCAAACCTGTCAAGGCTGGTCTGTTTGGCATGTGTTTATTAATTCCACTATAGAAGATTGTAGGTCTATGCATCATTAAGTTGTCACTGTCAGTTTCATCGAGACCATTGTTCATACCATTTTTTTTAGTCCGTTAACTATAAGGCTGACTTAATCATCCCCTTGCAGAATACTGTAGGTTAGGCAGTTGATGGGAACTGAGTATTTAGCTTCAGTCAATAAGAAGTAGTCTTATTACAATGTACAACTACAATTAACCCCTGGTTTGTACTGGTACTGAACCTGGCTGTTTTTTCTTAGTACCGGTCCATTCCTGCTCTCCTCTATTGTATTAGTTCTTCACCCCGCTGCCCCCCATGAGAAATGCCTATGTGTGTGCATCAGATCATTAAGTGTTGGCATTAACATCCCTTTTCAAACAGAGCATTTATAAAAACAAGAGAACCAAGCAATTGGCTCTTTCTGCTGCAGTCATCAGTGTTAAGACAAAAAGTTTCCTCCCACCACACCAGCTCTGTTACAGTCACAGCTCTCTACAGCTGCTGTTGATCCAACAGTGTTTTCCTGTCTTTGACATAAGAGTCTTGCAGGCAGAGGGGTGTCAACCGAAGGACACAGTTATCTCGTTAGGCTCAGAGGATTCAGTGTCGTCCCGTGCATTCCCAGGACACGGAGAACAGGTTCTGTCTCTTTCTGATGGCATGCTGTTACCTGAGAAGTCAGCGAAGCCTTTTGAGTGAAGGGGCTCGCTGGGAATCTCTCACAATGTTGTTAACTGTTGTACAACGTCATTCTTTCAGCCAAACATGGCCTTTAGAAAAAATAGGACCAAAACCAGAGAGTCTGCAGATGACTACTAGCACAATATATCATCAGTAACTGACAACACATAATATATAAATCTTATTCCACTGGCCTTAGTTTATAACTAACAATTCACACACAAGTTTTCATTAATTACTAGCTTTCATAAGGTTACATATTACATGATATTGTCCCATTTAGTACATATTGTCTGTATTAAAGTGATTTTGCTCATGTATAAGGATCAGTGCTCACTTTTGACATATTGTATGTAGCCTAGACAGTAGGTCTGTTGCTACTGGGAGACTGATCAGTGTCATGTCAGCTGTTTTCTAAGAAGGTTAGCTTCTTATTCTTATTCTTGCTTGCTGTCAAAGATCCTGTGATCTTTTTTTTTTCTCTCTCTCTCTCTCCCTACGGCCTCTCCCTCCAATCTGTCATGCTCCAGTGACCCGTTAGGGTTATTTGAGCAGATGGAAAGCAGTAAGTCTGAAGGCTGTAGAGAGGAGATTGACAAGCTCTGATGGCTCTGTGACATTCAGCATGGCATATGAAATGTACCCCCACCCCCCATCAACTCCTCACACCCCCAACAACATTCAAATTAGAGTTGCATCATTATTTTACAGACTTCCTCTCTACCTCTCTTACACACACATATTTACATTGAACAGGCCTGTTTTATATTTCTCGATTGTTAAATTAGACATGTTCTAATCTTGATTGGTATTAGACACAACATTACTTTCCTTGGAAGTGATCTTAAAGAGACAGATTTAATAATGGCCAAAGCTATTCCTTACACATTCGATCTGTATCTCTTCTCTGGGCGATTTTGTGTGAATGCATCTTATTTTTCGGATTGTAAATATTAAGGAAGTCTGCAGTAATTTCGCTCAAACTTGTATCTGAAGAGCAGCTATTCACTGATATGCATGATAAACAGGTTCATACTTTCTCAGCACTTACACTGACCCTTGCACCCTTTCAATGTGCATTTTCTCATTCTTCCTTTCCTCCTCTCCTGTCTTTCTGTGCTTGCAGACAAACCCTCCAAAAAATTGACCAATGCTTTTTTGTCACATTTAGCAATTAAGCAACAGTTTTTGTCTTTGGGATGTGTTTTCTGGGTATATGCTCTAATCAGTTGGCTGCACAGTGTCTTGGGTTTTTTGGCCAGCGGCGTTGTTTTGGTACCTATAGTGGATACTCTCCAGCTGGGTTACCTGATGCTGCCAGCTCAGATGTAATCCCAAATAGAACAACGTCTATAACAATGGGAAGAAACGAGCATAGTTTATGTTTAACTGATAACCATGTAATTGGTGTATATATTATGTGTTTTTCAGCCAAGCAAAACTTTGATAACAATGTAGCCACAACAGTAGTGTGGCTTTGCCAGCACAACACTACACACAAAAGTCCACGGTGTGTGTGTATACGTGTGTGTTACTCTTTGTGGATGTCTATAACTTTATCTATGGTAGATTTAGACACTGGCTACCTGTGAGTTTTATACTAAATGGTAAGATGTTATTGATCATTCTTAAGGCACATCTGTATCAACCTCCTATTTATGTTATAGACCTTAACATTCAAAGAGCCAGTGTGCCACTTGGGATCCTCAGATGACGCCTTGCTGGTAAATATAGTCATGTTTTTGACTCGATCAGCACATTGTGTGTCTTTATTATCTTTGCTTTAATCTCAGGGCAAAGATAAGTCATCTGAGTCTTTGTCACACTACATCATTCCAGCCCTCTGCATTAGCTGGTCTGATTCTGGGACTCTTCCAGTTTGCCATGTGGTAGAGGGGGAATCACAACAGAAGGTGAATCTTAATTGCTGTTATTGTGCCAGGACTCCTCCTGGCCCATATTTGAGTATTCAAACCAGACCTGTCTCATTACCACAGTTGTACAAGTACAACAAATGATAGGGCTTCATTACATGAAAATTTTGGGATTTTGTCATTGCCAATTGGTTTGTGGCTGTACATGTATGCCGTCTATTTCCTTCATAACTGTAACTATTGCAGCCTGAGCTGGTGTGACCATCAATGTACCTTAGTCTGGCCTCGATCCAGACCACCCCTCTCCATTCTCCACATGAGATAATGCCTCAATTCATCCAGGCAGAGATGAGATGCTTTTGCTTTTGTTAAAATTGTGGAAAGTGTTGCAGAGTGAGGAATATATTCAACACTAAAGTTGAACACACAGTAGGTTCACTGGCAAATTGAGGAGATATAAACATGGAGTCTGAAATTATGCCTTTCTTTCCACCAGAAGTGATATGAATTTAGGATGGGGTCATTTACACTGTATCACACCATCGACAGAGATGGGATCTTTTACAAATCTCAGCACTTGGTCACAGGGATGGGAATTGATAATATTTTATTGATAACAGTGCTATAATAGATTCTGCTTATTGGTCAGTTTCTTTATTGGTTCCCTTATTGATTCGTGATCAATTTTCTGTGTGGGGAAAAAAGTAGGCCAAAACAGTAGGCCTACTCAGGTTTTCCCATCTCATATTTGAGTCTAAACACAGTAGAAAAAATCACATAGGCTGGAGCCGGTGATTTTACTCAGAGAAGGGTTTGTAGTTCCCTTACCATTACTGTACTGCACTGCAGCATGGTGAGCCAGTGGCCTGCTAGCCTGTTATCCCCGGTTGGTAATAGCTCACAGTCCGCCATCCATGAATTAGCTCTCTTACCTCTGTTAGCTTCAGCAGCAGACTGACAGAACAGTGGCTCTCCCTGTGTGTTTTATTTGCTGCTATAACTTCTTCTTGGTGCAAGTTTTCAGGAGTATAGAGGCATGAGTTTTGATGCCATTGCTTTACAATGCACAACTGTCAGAAAAACATGCCAGCGTCAATCAAAGGATTTGATCAGCTTGGATGTACACAAATCTGATGGATTGGACAAGTTCTCAACTGGAAGCATCTCTACTTAGAGGTTGTGAGATTATTAAATTGGGAGGCAAAGTTGTTTCTTGACACCTCCAAAAAAGTCAGTCATCATTCAACCAGTGATTACAGGTGAAGGGTGGTGGAAGTTGCACAGGGTAAGGAAGTGAAGCAATTCGCCTTGTTTGCAAAAGGGGAAACAAGTACAAAGCCAACAGTGACATTAAAGTGTCTCTTTGTAATGATAGAGATAACAAATATGACTGGTAGCAGTTTTATTAAAGAACTTAAAGTATTATTGAGAAGGAATCACATTTGCTGATCATTCAGATTTGTAGTGACGTATTCAATCTTCTGTACACTGCAAAACCCTGACACATGGACACACACAGTTAACATACTGACATAGATAACAGTACAGCTGAACAATAATGACAGAATCAAGTATTGCTGTATATATATCATTATGTGATGTATGCTGATTATGTCTACTGGTCTACAAAATAAACATATTTCTGAGAGAGAAAATCATGTAATATTTGACATATCTACAAAACTTTTTCTCATATCAATCAATGTGTATATTTTATGTTATTGCCCAGATTCAAATCTAAGGCTTGTTTGACACCTGGGTACTACCAGTATTATCAAATGTTCTACTTCCATCCTTTTGCATTCAAGATTTCAGTGTCTTTTTTTTCTCTATTTTGCAGATATCATTGAAAAGAGTGAACTGAAGGCATTCTTCGAGAGCAACTGTTCGCAGATTTATTTTATCTTCTATGAAAATTTCATTACACTGGAAAGCAACTTAAAACAAAAAGGTGAGTTTTGTTTGCTTATTTCTGTAAACTTAATACTCACTGTGGTTTAATAATTAACCCTTTTCCTGCTTTTTATGGTCTGTAAAGGTTTATGCCCCATATTTACAGAGCAATACACGTAGGCCCATAGAAAAGCAATTTCTAATCGTGTCCAATGTAGCTCTGTTTGTTAACCCTGCCTCCAACATTGTGACAGGTAGGGGATTCACTCCCACTGGGAGTAAGCTCTTATGGTTGCACAAGTTGCTTTGAATAAGTGTTGACAAAATAGCCCATATCACTGTTACATTGTTAATGAGGCGATAATGCAATGATAATACATCATACCTCCCGGTTATGTGTTTAAAAATCTAAGTACCTTACTTGTCTTGCAGGGAACAAATCTCAAAGGGAGGAGCTGGACTCTATCCTCTTTATTTTTGAAGTAAGTCATCTTTCTTTTTCTGCGCCGGTGACTGCATCTCTAATTTCCATTGAAAGCTGCTACAGCCTCAACCTGTTTACTAAACTCTGCAACACTGGGGTGGGACCATAGTTTCCATGGTGCTATTCTGCAACTCTAGTTACTTCCTGAATTTGCCTCAAATAGCCTAGAAATCAATTGGAGGTTGTGCAGGGAGAAAAAAAAAAGGTTCAGCCCAATCATTTATCAGGTTTGTGAGGTAGCTTTCAGGTCCTTTCTTGTTTTTACAGCCAAGGTGTGTATGCAAATCAGAAGAGATATGTCTTGTTTTTGCGTGTGCAACACAGTACTGGCCTGTTTTTCTGAACACTCTTGCACATGCGCTTTAAAGTCCTCTACCTTGTTTTCCCACCTGACTGCAAAGGTAGCTCTAGTTTCCAATACAAACAGTCAGCTCTCCAGTTACATTTGCTCAGGGCAGGGCTGTAAAGATGGCAGCGGATCAAAATGGGGGGGCGGGCAGTCTGTTTTTGTCCCTCTTTGTACAGTGTGTCTTGTCCTAGTTTTTCTGATCACCTGGGAGTCTGTTGGGGGTGTTCCCTGCACTAAGTCAAACATAAAGTAAGTCATTCCAGCTAAAAAGGCATAGAAGAGGATCCTTAACTACTGACCAATTCATGAGTTTGTTACGGTGTAGACGCCAATGTAGTCTGTCTTTAGCTATGGATTCCTAATTTGCTAGCCAATCTATTTTTATGTTATCATGGTCCATTATGGTTCTGTGTGGGTGATGCATCATGCACTTTGCAGTGCAGTACAGAGGATGCATTACATCCAATTTATTTGATTGTCTGTGTTGACAATCTTTGGTGGAATTTAGCCTGTATTATTTAGGTTTGTATGTACGACCTTCTTAACCTGCTGCTGGCAATATAAGTTTAATCAAAATGAAAATTTTCATTGAGATTGCCTCACCTGCCTAAAAAAGAAATTAACTAACTAGGTTTTCCAGTCCTCAAGAAGATGGTCTCCCTGCCTGTCCACACACATCCAGTTATCTGACCTGTAAATAAAGCCTGGATTCATGCCTTCTACATATTTATGGAGTCATCTTTTCAAAAAGAACTAATATTGAAAGCAGCTTAACCCTCATTTGTCCCCTTTTAGCCCCTGTCTGTGACAACGTGTGCTTTTACCCGTGCACTGAGAAGATAAGCTTGCTTTGACGCATACAGGGTTTGCTTTGCTACACTGCGCAGACTTTCTCTTTATGTCGTATTAGATTAGGCTTGTCGGATCGTGTGTGGTTGTGAACCTGAAATCAATGGATACATTTGTGCTCACAAACATGCAACTACTACTATATATCATGTTATGCCAGAGGTTATATTATGTAACACAGTGACATGACAAGTGCAGTTTCAGACAAACTAATATGATATTGAGCCAAGTAGATTGTGTATCCTAATCATTTTTCTACTATGAACACCGTTAAGCATATCCTATAATGTATTAAATTTGGTGTCATTTTTATCATAATGGCTTTTATCCTGTTATCTTTCAGGATAATGCCTATTGTAAATGTGTGTCATTAGTTTTAGTCACAGAAGTGAACCAACCAAAAAATAAATCCTGGCAGCCTTTGTCCAACAAGCCTCAGAGCTGTGTATGTGTGTGTGCATGTGTGCATGTGTGTGTGTGTGTGTGTGTGTGTTATGAATGGATGGCTGTTGGGACATAAGCCATTTTCTGGCTCTGTTCTTTGTGACACACTTTAATGCTGTATAATGGGTTAAGAAGAACAACGCAGCTCAACATCACTGCCCCTCTTTTTCTGTTGTAAGAATGTCCCTGGAAAGCCACAGTTAAGCCAGGCAGATGGGGAATATGGACCCCCACACATCATATAGATATAAACATATAGACACCATCACCTGGGTTCCTCCTTGCCTTCAAATGTGGTTGACGTATACGGTACATGTCTGCAGTGTATGCTTGCTTTGAGCTCACTATGTGGGGATTACATTGCTGTCATGATGAGGTATGTGACCCCTTTTTCATGGGCTGCTGTGGGGGAGTACGGTCCCCCATGCTGAGCCGGTTAGAGTAATGGATATCTTTTGTCCCTCCCCCTAAACTCTGCTGTAACACTCCACCCCCACCACCACCGGCAGCCATTGCTGTTCCCTTCCAGGATCTCTTTGTGTCTGCTGCCACAAAGGCATCCACCACACAGCTTGTGATGCTGCACCAAAACTAACAGATGAGAGACCTGATCTCTGTGAGAATGCAACAACACTGCTGCATTGCAGAATAGAAAGTCCACTCTGATCCTTTACATCACCTCTTATATATTTTCACACATATTGCTGTATTGAAGCTTGTGTGTCCTTTTGCAACACACACATCAGACCAATGACCATGTCATTTACTGTTTACCTATTATACTGTAACATAATTTAATTAGTGTATTATTGACCTAAAATGAAAAATTACTGCATTTTACTGAGACACACCTAAGTCATCAGTATTAATTGTTTTTGGAAGTCGCCTAACAAGTTCAGTGGTTTAATGATTGTAGTCAAGTCAATTACTTTATTTATCCCACACTGGGAAAATTCACTTATTACAAGCAGCAAAAAGAAAAAATAGAAAACAAGGAGTGTTTTTTTTTTTTTTTTTTTTTTTTTTTTTTTTTTTTTTTACTTTTATTTAAGTTAAATAGACTAGTATACTGAACTTCCTGTTTATTAATTCTTTAGCAGCAATTACCTCATGAAGACAAAGGAGGAACATTTAGACAAATGAGTAGCAGGGTTATTAAACAATGCGAGAAAATATCCAATTCACGAAATATCTCTCAGATTATAATGAAGTCAGTCATAGAAGAAGGCAGGAATATGCAGAACAAAATGAGAATGATAGTAGAGAGGGAGGCCACCATCTGTCTAGACAGCTGAGGTGTATACAACAGCTATTGACTCAGTACTGGCCAGTTGCATATTAATGGCAGACATGCAAAAAGAAAGCTACTGTTTAGAAGACATGATATCTTGCCTAATGTTCTCCAGAAAGCGCATGTGTGTTGGTAATTCGATAAAGGCTTTATAGTATGATGAGACCAAAACTGAGGTGTTGTAGTGATCATATTAAGTGCTACATTTGCAAGTGTGTAAGTACAAACACTGCACACCAGAAGACACATGGGAATGCTTGAACGCAGCACTTGTGAATGTAGAGTGTTAAGACGTGCAAATTGGAAGATTTTCCAGGAAGACAATGACCCTAAGCCTAAAGCTGAAGCCTAAAATAAAACCTTTGTATCTAGTCTTAGTACAGACTTAAGACCCATTGAGAACTTTTGAACACTGCTGGTTTGCTCATGGTCCCCCCCTATATTTGCTGCCATAGGGGCCTTAAGTAGATATTGACTTAAAGAGGTCGAATACTCGTGCAGTCAAATTGTATTTGATGGATTACTTTAAATCCCCTGTGAGCATCAGTACTAGGCAGGTGTGTCAATTGGTCTGTCTCCATTTGGCAGCCATTAACTATATGTACTGAATTGAACTCAAGATGCATTCTCTAATCGCTTCTTATGTCGCCTTGTGCTGCTGTACAGCAAGCATATGTAAGTACGTGGTGAGAAAGGTACTGCTTTAGACGACCAGTCTGTTTACGTTCCCGTGTGATTGTAGATGACCCCTCGCTGTCTGAAAGCATTTCGATCCTGGTGCCACTGAGGTTATGGGACAGATTAAGAAACAGCTCTGGGACCAAAACATTTTTGAAGGGAAGTCTGTGCATATCCACTTCCCTGGACTTTCTCTCCAGGATATGACCTCCATGACCTCTTGTATGTCATCTGGATCTGAATCAGCATTCTGAATTTCCCTTGTCATCGCTTCAGCAAAACAATCTAGATTGGAGACTTGACTGAGTTGAATATATGGGTAAATTATTAAATCTAGTCAACCCTTTTCTTTTTATCAAGAACTGTGAATTTAACCGTATTCGTGGGCAATGCAGAAGCTGGTGTATTTTGTTTGAAGCGCAAGACCATTTTTTTTATTTTTTGTTGTTGTTGTTGTTTTAGAAAACTGCAGTTTACATCAAAATCTCTGCCAAAATGGCAGCACAATTATCTTATAGAAACCATAACAGATTCATCATACACAGTAAGCAGAGGAATTAAGAAAACCTAAAGGCATTTACCTATTTAAGTCAGGCACTTAACATTTAAAAATGAAGATCAATTATGGAGGAGTGAAGCATATTATTGTCCACCTGCCAAGGCTCAAACAGACGATTCATTGTGCCTGATTTAAATGCCACCATTAAATGCTGTGTGTGTAAATGGTCAGTCATTAGTAAGTAGGTAATTAATTAAACGGTGTCACTGTATCATGAACAGCCATCAATAGTTCTCCTGTCTTTTTCTGCTTTTCTACCTGGTATAATAGCCTTAATATTCTTCTTGATCCACAGCTTTCATGAAATCACTAAAAGTCTGCTCTACATGCTGCCCAACATGTTTCTGAGAAATTTACCCATTAGCTAAGTGATTTTTCCTCTCTCCCTTTCCTCCTTATGTGCTCCTAGTTATTACTAACAATTCTCCAGCAGGGGATTTTTGGTTACTGCATAAATGCAAATATACTACAGTGTAGCTTGGGCCTGCACATGGAACAGGTTGAGTAAATTATGATGTCTGAGGCTATGATTTAACCTCAACTCATGTGTATCCTTCAAACCAGAACTGCATTTTACAAACAGTTCTGATCATCTTTTCATCATTTTAAAATGTTTGGCTTTGTTATCATACAACTGAAATACCATTTTCCCCTGCAAAACAATGTATGCCTTAAGTAATTTCATGATGGTCTTAGAGCAGGCCTGCTGCAGCTTTCACATAAAGCAAAGAGGAAAACCTCATGACTAAGCAGACATCGGGAAGCCTGGGAAGTAGTTTGTTTGCACTATGCTGCTGCCACCTACTGGCTACAGAGAATTAAATCATCTCCCAGCAATCCAGCTCATGGTTGTATTGTATCTTAGATGTTATGTGAGATATGCATTATCAGCATTAATTTTCCGAGGCCTTTGCCAACAATTGTTGGGCGGCCTAAGAAATTTGGTTAGCATGTAAATAAGTAGTCTGCTTTTGTCCACACTTTTGGACGTACCATACAAAATATTTTAAACAAAGCCGCTATAAACTGAAGTCTGTCCGTGAGGCTTAGGCCCTTCTGTGAACTTACTGTAACATTAGGGTCTCATTGACGTCATAGGCCAAAATGTATCTTACACAGAAGAAACATTGTTATAATATTCCTTACACTGTTTACTGTATTTGACATTCCAAGTTTTGCACATATCTATTGTGACATTTCATTGTTGTGATTTTTTTGTAAGTAGGTTTGCCTATTGTTAGAAGTTTAGTGCTTTGTCCTTAGAGGGTTTAATCATCTCCATCATCTCTTTTGCTGTCGTCAAAAAGCCCTTGTGGACTACCTCTGGGAGAAAGTGTATTCTCTGTCATGTTCAGACCCTGCAGCTGGAAACCTAAGTGCGGATCATGTAAATGCATTAAGGCTGTATTTGTACCACAGTAATGCCCCCATCTTTATGCTGGAGTATGGCTGCAGATTAGAGTAACTCCACCAACCTCCAGTCCAGCAGACTCTGCATTCGCCCCGTATCAGCCAGTAAATTCCTCATTGTTGCAGCTCCCATTCGAGCTCTGCGGGGAGTCTTTCTGAGCTAGCTTCTCCATCTCATTCCCACTCTCCCTTCCTGGTGCTCTGTAAGAGAGAGAAAGGAGATGTTATTGTGTCTACACACACACACACACACACACACACACACACACGCAGGAAAAGGCTTAAGAAGGCTACCCTGCTGTGTTACTGCCTAGCATAATGTATCTGCTGCCCCAAGGAGACGGAGTGAAGGAGGCCAACACAGAGCCTGTTCAGAGATGTAATAATCCCATATGGGATCAATAGCAAGGTGCAGCCACACGCCTGCACACGCATATCATCACGTCCGTGGATAAGAGAGAAGTTGAACAGCACAGATAGTCATCCAGTGTCCCCTTAAAGTGATGTATGTCTTTCAGTATCTCTGCTGTCACTGATAATGACAGGGATTTAGTCTCAGAGGACAAGAAGGGAAAGTTAAAGATGTAAGATGACAAGGGAAGAAGGAAGTTGTTGACAAACTGAGACACTCAAAACATGAGAAGACTTCTGGACAGCCACAGCCAAAAAAAGAAAAGCATGTACATACACATATGTATTTAAAATCTTAAATAATAGGAATATGAAATATTGTTAGGTATATTATTTAAAAACTAAGAATTTCACCTATATTTTAATATGTCACATGGCAGTTTCTCAAAACTATGCTGTATAGTCTTTAGTTTTCTCTCATACTCTGTCATCATTCTTTTAGCCTTTGTTCTTCTCACTCAGATGCTACAGTGAGCTTTTTATCATACCGGCAAGAGTTGGTTGTCTGGGTGAATGGGTCAGAGCTGAATACGTATAGCAGCAAAGAGCAGGCTTGACCTCTACATTACAATTATGAAATCTTATTGGGTCAATGATTAGGATTTGATGAGTAGTGAGCCATTGGGGCATCAGTTGCTCACAGTGCACTGACTATTAATGAGCCATGCGTGCATGCACGCACCTGCTATCCCCCAGCCTTTTTCCCCATCTCTCCAGAGGGGCCCAGTTAAACTGTCACTGCATTCAAGAATAATGATAGGCTGCTGAAAGGTTAGGGCACTCTAATTGAGTTGTAAAGCGATTGTTGGTAAGGTGATGACATTTCACAGTACTGTCCTGTGTCACAGGGATCTGCAGACATGCAGGGCCAAGTGGAGGGAAAGGGCAGGAACATTGCATTCCTTAAATGTATACTTTACTAAATGGTGGCACTTGCCAAAACAAAGTCAGTTGTTGTTTCTTCCTCCTTCTTTTGATTGACCATCAAATAAATAATTTCAAACCCTGTAGCTGGTCTGTATTTAGTCACTTGATTGTAGAGACTTTATTGGGCTTTCTGGTTGAAGGAAAAAGGCCATACTCTCTAACCTAATGCAACCCTAATCCTGAGCTTATTACTGAAATTCCCAAATTCTGCCACTTTTTTTCTGGATTCAATTATTTAAATTAACCTAATCATAATTTTCCCTTTTTTTTCATCAGAAAATTCTGCAACATCTGCCAGAGAAAATCTACAACCGGTGGCAGTTTCACAGTATAGGTATGTATTGCTAACTCTATGAAATAGAGCACTACCTTGAATGGTAACCATTGTCTCTCTATTAAACCCGACAGGTAAGTTACAGTACCAGTCAAACGTTTGGACACACTTACACATTCAAAGGAATGGGAACATGTACATGTAAATAATGTGTCTTTCCTGCTTCTATAACCTCTAACATAAAACTTAGAACAAAAAAAGTCACCGCAACCACGTCTAAGCCTTCCATAATGAAGAGAAAATAATTAGTCTTAAAAGGGAATGTAAATAGGAAAATGCAAATGAACACTTCATTTGAAATGCAAATAAGTAATTGAATTATGCTGGCGTGATTTCAGTCCCACACAAAAAGAAAAACCCTTGCAAGAAGCGATAACCCCAATTATAACCGTTGTTCGTCAGCCGTTGGCAGCTAAACAGTCTGGGTCTAGATCACTGCTGTAGATTGGTCTTCCCCTCAGGCTTGTAATTCCAAATATTAAAGCTCATCTTAGATTGGATGCTCCAGACAAATTCACCATGTTCTAAATCACTGGAAAGCAAATCATCAGAGGTTTAAAGTTGCCTCTTGGCCTTTTCCTGAACTCGTATGGAATTTCCTTTGCCGTCCATCTTTTTAGATGAGGATTACAAGGTGACAGGTATTTGACACAGACCATTAAAGCTGATGAAAATCTTCCCACCTTTTATCATCCTCTGTCTGCTTACTTCTGATTTCCTGTCTCCTGAGTCCAGTGTCTATGGAATGATTTCTTACTGCCTTTATGTGTCCAAGATAGAAATATGACCCTGATGATAGGAGAATGATAAAAGCACCAGACACATGCAAACTGGTCAGCTTTGCCAGACTTTCTTAACCAGCTACTCATGGTCACCACTTAAATATGTCTGGGCCAGATTAGTCAGTTTAAAAAAGTCCCTAATTTACATACTCTTAGAGTATCCTGACTTTTATCTTAACATAACCCACGTTTTAACCCTAATCATAAACTTAAAATCACTGGGTACACGCCAAAATTGCTTAACAGCCTGCCATGTCCTCATAAGAAATGCTGTCTGCAGGCTGTCATGAGTATGTCCTAACTCACACATAGACCTCCTCCACTCAAGGTATTTAGCAATCAGAGCAATGTCTCATTTGATTACAGCGGAACCAGATTGCCTCCATGAATGCATGTCACTGCCAACTGATGTTAATTTTCATCAGGAAAATGTGAAGCCTTGCCACTCTCCCCACTAGTTTGTCAGGACCACCCATCAAGGTCAATTTGCCTCAGTGTAGATGACTAGCGAGTCCCTTTCTATCAGCTTTGTGCTCTTTGTTGTCTCTGTGAACATCAGCTGTAGGACGTCTGTTGAATATTTGGGGATGCTTTGTCTTTGACAATTGCTCTTTCTTTTTCCTTTTTTTTTTTTTACGTTTGCCCAGGTTCTATTCTGAAAAAGCTTCTACACACTGGAAATTCATTCAAGGTAAACCCTGTTTTCACTTCAACAAGATATGAAAAAAAAATCTCATTTAGGCACATACTTCTTTCATTTTTCTCACTTTGTCTTTTCCTGTGTAGATCCGTTGTGAGGGGATCCGTCTCTTCCTGCTGTGGCTGCAGGCCCTGAGGGACAACTGTGCTGAGGAACAGTTCCTTATCTTTGCCTGTCTGGTGCCAGGATTCCCTGCTGTGCCCTCCTCCAGAGGGCCCTGCACCCTTGACACCATCATTTACAACCCCTTCTCCAACCCCCCTGATGGTGAGGCAGGGCACACTCACATGAATCTACATGCATGCACATTTACAGTCAGTGACTTTGAATTTTGAGGTGTTGTTACAGCCTAAATAATTAGTAATTAGGGTGGTCATTGAAGACATCTAAAAGATACTAACTTTTGTTTTAGTTTTAATAAACGCATATGCCACTAAACTCGGGTCTTTTTATCTGTTAATCTGAGCAGCCAAGGTGGTGCCTGAAGAGATTACCCCGCTGGTTCCAGCTGTGGTAGGAGAGAAGGTTGCAGATGACCAGACATGTTACATCCTCGAAACTCTGCTCAAGTTCATGGTTATCCAGGTAGTAACCATTTTTGCTTGAGGAAATACTACACAGCTATTTGCCACATAATGCAGAGTGGCTACAATATGGTTATCATAACAAAATCTTAAGTTTAAAACCTTTGTTTGTAGAGATGGAAAGTTTGTAAGATTAAAAACCAAATACAATAGCAGTTAAGTGTGTAAAGTTGGAGTCTGATCTTATGTGTATTTATCCCAAACCATTTCCCCTCTGTATAATGTGTCTTAAAGAAACCTTCACACTATTGTGTTGCAAACAATAAACTGTCACTGACTGAGTGATGCTGGAAGTGTGTCCTCCCACTGTAGCCTGACCTTGTCTGCCTTTATGTTGTCTGTCTGACAGGCATCCAGTTTAGAATGGAAGAACAAAGAGAACCAGGATACAGGTTTCAGGTTTCTCTTCAGCCTGTTCAAGAAGTACTACCTTCCACATCTATTCCCCTCCTTCACCAAGCTCACAAATCTCTACAAGCCTTTATTAGGTAAGCTGACATAGTGTGTAGCAAACATAAAGAAAGTAACATTTCATTGAAAAGCATCAGAGACAGTATTAAGTAAAAGGAATAGACATACTGTAGCACATGGAAACAGCTTTAAAGTTTGGAGATATTCAGCAAAAAGCCATTATTATTGTTGTTTCATATATTTACCTTTAACCACAGAGTTGTAGATCATTGCATGAACGATTTCCACTTTCCTGTGGCTTTATGGTATACAAATTCTAATTCAACTGGAAAGACTTTAAAGTTTCACAGGCATTCATCTGAATCTCTCTCTCTTTCTCACTCACTATTTTTTTTGTTCTTCTCCATTTTTCATTCTCTTGCTGTCAACATCCTCCACTTTTCTTACTGTGTCGCTCGATCAGACCTCCCCCATCACAGACCAAAACCTTTGTATGTGCCAGTGACACGGAACAATGAGAGCACCTTCTGCACCAGGGACCAGTACCTGGCACCCCGTGTGGCCTTCATCACCTGGTTGGTCACCTTCTTCCTGGAGAAGAAGTATGTCAGCAGTGCTGCTGCGGTGCAGAGCGCCAAGAATGGCACTGAGGTCATTCCCAAACTCATCCAGGTGAGCATGACAGTACCCTTCTGTTGATTTCTCATTCTGTCATAATCCAGGCAGGAGCTAGACTGCTATAAGTGTTTTGAAGCAAAACCACTCAGTACTTATGAGACGCCATTAAAAAAAAAAGTCTTTATGTGAATGTATGTAATGAGAGAAGCAAACCTGTAGAATACATGCCAACAAAAATGTGTTTATTGCGCAAAACAAGCCAGTCTCTAAAATGAAATCACACTTTGTTGTTTTCATTGTTACAAAAAATTCTGTCACAACATCCTGCAGTCATGAAATCGTGACCAACAAGTCTCATTATTCTATAACACTTTTAACAGTAGTGTATAGTTCTTGTTTGTGATTTTCTGGGAGGCATTTGACAGTGAGAGGAATTATGGTGAGGGAAGAAATTCCATTAAAAACACCTCAATCAGTCGATAAAATAATTTCTAATCGGTAACACTAGCAACCAATTGTTTAACAGAGAGTGGGCAGCCATGTAACATAGTAAGAGACTGATTTCGCACTATGTGTTCCTGTGGTGCCCAGACTGTCACTGCAGGCAGTAGCAGCCAGGAAAAGGAGAAGGATAAGACATCAGACGGGGATACGAATGGTCCATCGGGGGAGCCTGAGAAGAGCCACTCCAACAGCAGCACGCTGTCAGATCGTCGGGCCAGCGATTCCAGCTTGTGTAGCATTGAGGAGGAGCACCGCTATGTCTATGACATGGTGCATGCCATCCTACTATCCACAAGGGACAATGTGAATTTTGTCAATGAGGTCTTCCACCAGGTACAGATGAGAAACTGTATCCAAGTAACATTATTTTATTTGATGCTATATAAATAAATTGCATTGTAGATGTTATATAGTTTTCATAATTGGTCATGATTATAATGCAGACTAGGTGACTACACTGCCATTACTTATACTATGTTGCCCTCTGCTGGCTGTTTTGTTAACATATCCTAAACATCCTTCCTACTGAACTGTACTTGTAAAACTAGTCAAACACTGCATTAGTACAACTTGAACATTCATGTCCCCGCTCATAAGGCTTTCCTGCTGCCATCCTGTGAGGCATCAGCAACCAGGAAGGTGATCAAAGTGTACAGGAAGTGGCTCCTGCAGGAGAAGCCCAGCTTCATGACAGAGCCTGACAAAACTACACAGGAAGATGAAGTGGATAACAGCTCTGAACAGATACTCAACACAGAGACCAACAACATGCATGCACAGGTAAAGACGGCGATAGTCTCCATACTTTGATTGTAACTATAATTTGACTTAAATAATTTGACAATGATATTATTAAATAACATACACACCCTTAAACCACATCATAAGATACAAACACACACGCTATGGTAATCTCAAAATATCGACCATAATCAAGTTAAGATCATGCCATGTTTTTGTCTCACCAAACATGGGAGGTCCTCTCTATCATAGGTATATGAGTCCTAGTATCTTTACTTATTCCTACTGAGTCAGTGACTGACCATGTCATTTTCCAGATATTGGAAAGTCACGGTCACAGACGGACGTCTAGCTGGGGGAGGACCTACTCGTTTAGCAGTGCCATCAGTCGGGGCTTTCTCACCGAGGAACAGAACAGGGATATCAAGGCTGGCATTCAGCCCACACTACAGGTCTGTCTCTATGTTCAGAGCTGTGCTTTCATCCTGAGATCACAGCATTTGGCGTTTGAAATCAACAATGCTTACTGCATGCACTTTCTCTATTTTTACTGACGTCTTAATTACTATATTTTTACTATTTGTTCAGCTTAACTAATGTCTTTATTGGTCTGTATGTGTATGTGTAGGTGTTCCTGACCAACTCATCCAATGTGTTTCTGTTGGAGCCGTGCCAGGATGTACCTAAACTCCTGGATAACCAGGTTGAGGTGTGCAAGGGTGTTCTCAGCATCTACCGGCACATGATCATGGAGCACACAATGGACACACAGACATGGTGAGTGACATGAGTTTTTGTCATGTACTCATTCCTTTTGATGATTTCATGATCATTCCATTTTTTATGGCCATAAAATTATTGAATATATAAAAATGACAAATATATATATTCTGTTTCACTGTGTGTGTTCTGCAGGGAGCAGATGCTGCAGGTACTACTGAGGATCACTGAGGCAGTGATGAAGAGGCCCCAGGAAAACCAAAGAAAAGACAGCTTTGCTGAAAGTTTGGCATCTATACTCTTCAGGGTATGTCTGCACTTGTTTAGTTTTACATTTTCTGATGCACAGTATTTTATTAATCAGAAAAACAGGGAGTGAGTGAGTGCAAATGTGTCGTCGGACCTTATTACTAATATTATTACTCATTTTTACTCACGATGCACTTACAGACTGTACAGAAAATGCACATAATTCTATGTAAATTAATTGCCAAATGCTAATACTTGTGTTTGTGTGTGTGTATGTGTGTGTAGGATGGGGCATTTGTTAAAAGGCAAGGAGACTATACCAAATCAGATATATCAGCATGACATTCCTGCTGTCACATCTTATTAGAGGCTGGAATTCATAGCTGTAAACCTTTCTGTCAATACTAATTCATCTCTTGTTGTCTCATCCTGTATTCAGACCATTATTGTGGCATGGGTGCGAGCCAACCTGTGCGTATTTATTTCCCGGGAGCTATGGGACGAGCTGCTGGCAGTGCTGTCCGCTCTTACCTGCTGGGAGGAGCTGGTGACAGAGTGGGCCAGCATCATGGACTCGCTGACGGCTGTGCTGGCACGCTCGGTATATGGCCTGGACATGGCCAGTCTGCCTCTGGATAAACTTAGCGAACAGAAGGAGAAGAGACAACGAGGACGTGGTGAGGGGGAGAAATGGGAAGAGATGGGGAATTGGGATAGCTAAAATTTGGGTAAGAAAAGGTTTGAAATTGGAAACATAAATCCCTGTTAGTTTTAGCTGAGATTGAAAATGGAAATAAAAATAAAATAAGAGTGTGGAAGAAGAAAGAAGTGAGGTTACCAGACCTCTGTAGCACCTCATCTCTGCTTGAGCTTCTACCAAAAGAACCTCAGAGGTCAGAATCAAATTTGTGATTCTTCTAAATGCTCAGTTTTATATTATTTATCAAGTACCTTTTTAATCTTGAATATTGGTCAAACAAAACACTACTTTTCGATTCTACCACCCGTACTCGCCAAGTCAGAAATATTTCAATTGCTAGACACAGTAGCTTTAACTTACTAATAAGAGCTTGTTCAGATAATACCACGGTCCAAGTTGAAGGAGACACTGCACAGCTACTACTGCAGTGTAGGGGAATATTGTATTGTTATTTTGGTTCTGCTAAATCCAAATATATAGTTGATTGTTACTGAAAAATATACTCAGTAAATGCTCAGCAAGTGTTATTCTCACTTGCTGCATGTCAGGAGTTATCCAGGACTCCCAGAAGGCAGCAGCAGTGGCACGCTCCTTTTCACTAAGTTGGAGGAACCAAGGGGAGCAGGGAGGACCAGGAGTTCAGGAACCTATGAGGATTCGCTCTGCTACCACATCAGGAGCTCCTGGTGTAGAGAAGGCCCGTAACAGCGTCCGACAAAAGGCCTCTGGTAAGTACCTGTGATATAATAGTGTTGCTATATAAACTGCATATAACTGTACCAAATAAAGCAGGCAAAATATAATGCAAAGGGATACTTTGTTTAAGGCATACTTTGTTTAAGACCCTCTACATGTGTGATATATGCTTTATCCATGCTGTATTAATCTTCTGCCTTTGTGTGGGCCAAGACCACAGCACTGATAAGCTGCTGGAGTACAACGTCAGACCATGGGGTTTATCAGATGTATTGACTGTGTGTGAAAGCCTCCAGACAGGTCCACATACAGTATATGCCAGCCCAGGTGCCGTTGAAAGGCAAGGACAAAGAGCTCCAGCAGATGGTCCCCATTGTTCCTCACACATGTCACTAGCCAATGTCAACATGTTTCCATGTCATCTCGATTGCAGGCATAAAACACAATCCCCCTGACGGCATGTCAAAGGCCAGCTTTGGACACTCATTGTCATTAGCTCAATTAAGACACAGCAAACACCCCTTATCTGATGGGAATGTGGCAGGCTAATTATAAGTTGAGCTGAAAGGCAGGAGAGTAGTAACTAGCTGCAATGCCCGTCTTGCGTGTCTTAATTTTGTCTAGACAGAATCTTAATGTGGAGGATAAAAGGTGGAGGCGATCCCTTTTCCTTTGCTTTCCTGGCCTCGCGTCTTCCCAATTACCACTAACGTTCTGAAATGAGGAGCTTGTTGAGCTAGGAGCAGATGTATTTGTGCCTGAAGGATAAAGTCTTAGAAGGTGTGTGTGTATATGTGCTGACACATCTGTTATGTGTCTTGGGTGCTTGTTTATGCACCTATTCAGTTAGTCCATTCATTTGTATCTGCGCGCAAGCAAAGATGGACATTAAACACAACTGCTTTAAATTCCCTTCCCTTTCTTTGGCCTAATTGGATTTCTCCCACATTGATCTTCAAAGGCCCGACAGCCCTCCTCCCTACTCCTCAAGAGAAGACCCACACATCAATTGCACGGCAGTTTTTGATAGTTTCATTAAGAGTGTAATTAATGCTCATTAATATGCATAAATGGGACACAGCGGCGGGCTGTAGCAGAGATGATGTATCTCTCTCACTGAAAGGCGTAATTAAAGTGTGCTGAAAGCAGAGAATAGAACTGTCCTCTTTCATTGCTCTCTTTGAGATTAAGCCTGAAGTGCTATCCAGACACAATGCCAATGCCCCAGCATTGACAACTGTCAAAACTTGGCCATACTTACGCATGCAAATACAAACTAATATTGTTCTGAGATATTGTCTTGATAATGGACAAAAAGGCTGGATATTTGATTATGGTACTCATTAAGCTTCTCTACAGGGAACCGTAGAGAACTACAGGGACCCAGTTAAACCAACTCATTGCTTGGATAGTTATCAGATCTACCTTTACTAATTTGTGTCTAAATTTTTATACTATGAGACAAAATAGTTTAGAAGAAAAAAAGGTAAAAATGTCATTGGTATAGTCTGTACATGGTAAATTCTGTTCTCCTTGGTTCCAAACATATAAGAACTAATTACTAGTCTAGCCTAAGAAATAAATGCTGTACAGTATGTGTACCTTTAACAGAGGGTGTTTTGATAGGTTAATGAAAAAGTATAAAGTTACATCTGACTTGGTAGAGCTGTATTTCTAAGTAGCAAAGTTAACTTTGCTTAAAGGTTTATATGAGATTATTGTTGTGTGATTTTTAATTTGATAGATTTGTCATTTTGTGGATCTGATACTCTGGTACTGCAGTATTTTATTAACTGTTAATCAATGAATTAATGAAAACTGCTTTATAGCATGCTGTTTTTTGCTGTCATTGAATACTGTCTTCTTTCCTCTACTCTTTCCTGTTTCCACTCTCTTATCTTCATCTTCCTCTTCTTCCTGATGGAAGCTAAGCGAAGCCAGTCCATCAGCAACTGTGTTCATCTATACGAGGCTTTGCCCACTGCTAAAAGTGTTCCTATGCTGCTCCACACTGTGAGCTCTTTCTTGCCTGGTATCTCTTCTGGTAACTCTGCTTGCTCTCACAGACTCTCAGGTAAAGTGTATTCTGGGAGCTGCATGTATTTGTGTGTTTGTGACCTCCGCCCTTCCTCTTCCATCCGCCCATCGGTATCTTGTCATATGCTGCCAGTTTCTGTGTCTGTTGTGACAGTACTTGGAAGCACAGAGGTTTATGCTTTAACACAAACTTAAAATTGTCTTGTGGTACAGCCCTTCTGCTGTATGCAGTGCATATGAATATAGAGAAATATATAATAACAAGAGTGTCTGCATCACCAGCATGTGTGCATGTCTGATATGTCTGCAAATCACTTAGAAATAATAATAAACATCCAAGTGTGACTCCATTTAAACATTTGCATTGGTCGTGTCGCACAGGCTTTACTATGTGTCTTGTTTTGCCCTGTGTGTCAGATGTAGAGGAGTGTCAGCTGTCTGAATGTGGGGCAGAGGAGGAGCTGGGCGGAGATAGTCCTCTTCCACGTAGCAGCAGCACCTCAGACATCACCCAACAACTGTCTGACACTTTACCAGGTATATACAAACACAAATCTAATTTTAATTCTCCATGTTTCTCCTTTGATCTTGAATTAAATTACATACTTGCCTCCCATCAGGATTGTGTTTAGATACGATATAACCGTGTTACATCAGGTGACTAGATGGAAAGAGAAAGACGCTAGTATACTTTAACAACACAATGCAGTCCAGCACAGTTGCCTGGCAATATATCCTGTCTTTGTAAGGCTTGTTAAGTTTAGTTTTTGTTGACATTGGCTTCAGCTATTATAGGCCGTAGTTGGTGGTGGTGGATTTGGTTCTGGAGTCTGAGGATCTACATTCACGGATAAATATTGTGCATTTTAAAATATATGTTGCGATATCTGCTGAAGACTCGTTTTTATACAGTGCATGAAATTAAATCAATATTGAAATCTCTTTAGTTAACTTTATTTTTGGTTTTTTTTTGGCCTCTATGTAACATCGCCTGTCACACTTCAGCCCAGAAGAGAGAGTACTCCCCTACTTCCTGCGGCTCTGATAGTAGGACATCTGAGGAAAGAAGAGAGAGCAGTGAGCCACCAGTGGTGAGAAGAACTACCTTGTACTGTGTTTTATGACAAAGTATTGAAATAAGAAGGAAATAGTATTTGTGCAGGCAAGAATCTCTTACTCAATGTTTGCTTCTGTGTCCCTAGATCCTCATTCAGCGGAGCAGCAGTCCAGCTGAGGCAGAGTGCAATTCTGAAGGACACACAAACTACACAAAGCCCAAGTCCAGAGAGAAAAGTTAGACATTACATCACCTTTTTTTATTTTTTTTAAAAATGACAATGATTCTGATATTTATGTAGATATTTTTAATGTATAATTTATTAATTAAATCAAACATCAAAGTACCAAATACAGCCTGTTTTTGCAATATTTTTTTTCACTTAACCATACACAAAACTACAAATCTTATACTTTTTGCACCCATTGTCATCATCATTCACTTACTCTTACCAGGTGAGAGTATAAGCAGCGAGACATCTAACGGCTATCTCAACGAAGCTGAGGTTACCTGGCAGGCCTTTGATGAAGAGGCTGACACTCAGTCCACCCAGTCAGCCCACATGGACGTGACAACTGACCCCCAGAGCCAAGGGAGTTTGCTGCTCAGCCACAATGAGGCTCTAGCAGGTATAAAACCTAATGAGAACTCAGCCTGAGCACCTGAAACACACTTTCATGCTGTGTTTATTGAAGATATTTATGTATTTTGATATCTTTGCATGTCTCTGCGCTAACTCCAGTCTTTTCAGGGCTAATAAGTAATGCAGACACTTAAGTACTTATGCTGACAGTGTCTTTAATATGTCTTTAATATAGGAGTAGTGTGCTGTGAATTGGAGTTAGTACAGGGTTAGAAATAGAACTGTTAAATCTTCATGTGTTGTGAAATAAAACAAATTAGTTGTTTGGAAAGCAGACAAAGAAAAACCTACTTGGGGAAACTGGAGGGAAATTAATGAGGGTAAGAGGGTAGATGTAGATTTAGTCTGTACTGATCTTTCAGCTTCTTGGTTCAGTAAACACAGTTGATATAGTCTTGTTTATCAAGGGACCAAATCCTACATAGCAGTCTTTTGTAAACATGAGTTGAAAGACTTTAGCTGTTCTTCAGGTTCATGTACTGTGTGTTCCATCCAGCTGGGGCTTTGGTGTCTCTAATAACTCACTCTCACTGGATTAGTCATAGCCAGGTAGAGTGAGCCGGCAAGGAAACTTGACCTGCTATCTGCTACAGTATCTCTTTTGCTAAGCCGTTAATTCTGTTAATGCTGCAGACAGCTTGTGTGTCTGTGGCGTGTGAATTTTGTGAAGGGAAAGTGACCTGTTTGTTAGTGAAAGTTATTAATATTTTCATTAAAAAATATCAACATGTTCTCACTGATTTAAACCCTTCAGGTTTTCCCCCCTCATCAATATTAATGGAGAGGTTGTTCTTACTACTTCCCACCCTTGTATGTGAACTTCTGTCTGTGTTGTCCTACATCATGATCATCATGAAGTTGTCAGTCTTCCTTTGCCCCCGTGCTCCCTTCCTCAATCTCAGTTTTATCCCTTTCCCCTTGTCGTTTTTTAGGTCCTGAGTGTGCCCTTTCTCCCCACTCTGCACCCCCGTCCTACCACCACCACAACCACTACCACTACCCCCAGAACCCCCCCGCCTCACCAGCCCTGCTGGTGCACACTGAGTGCCCGCGGGACTGCCCCCTGGACGACACCATGCATCAGTCTGTCTTACACATGCCACACCACTTGGGTACTGCTTCCTAGCTGCTACTCATCATACAAACAAAAAAGTCCTCATTTTCCATTGCTCTATATATATTTTTCAGCCTTAACTTGATTACCTTTCTTACATTATAGTTTTCCATGTTTTTTCTTCATTCACCCATTTGGCAGATCCTGCTTGGTTCCTTAATTTAATATATATTACTTTTTCAGTTCTCCTTCAAAAGACAAACTAATTCCTTAATATGTTGCTTTAAACAGTCAAAAGAATCTGATCTGCTGCACTCATACAATCCATTTCTGTGTCTTTTCGTGGCCTTTAATCCCGCTGCTCCCCGTCATTCTTCTGTTGTCCACTATGTGGCACTGTCCTCTCACAATTCAACCTGGGTTCACTTTGGGTGTTGCATGTGACTTGTGCCTGTTTCCCAAAAGTGTTTCAGTGCTTTGATCACTTTTAGCGGACAAAGATCTTGGATGCATTTGGGAAAATGCACAGTGAGAATAAGGATTTGGGCTTCAATATTTTTATTCATTTTTTTTTATGTGTGCAAACAAGAAATTTTAAACAGTTTTTCTGAAACATGTTCTGCACTTGTTGATTGAATCCTATGTACTCAGTAAAATTAAAGTTGGCTCATTTTTTGTATTGGGTATCCACAGCTACAAATATCGGTGCTACCAAATGTGTAGTTTATAACCCAAACCACCTCAAACTCTGCTTCTCTCATGTCTTTGACCATACAGACAGCAGTGAGTGTCTGGCTGATGATGTCAGCATCATTGCGGGTGGGACCCTGACTGGTTGGCACGCTGATTCGGCCTTCGTCCTATGGAGGAGGATTTTGGGTATCCTCGGAGATGTCAACAGCATCCACTGCCCCAAAATCCATGCCAAGGTTTTCACGTATCTCTATGAACTCTGGCACAAACTGGCCAAGGTAAGGTGGAACAAAAAACCCCCAAAACACATCCATGTGAAGTATGTCATCTCAAATAAGAAAAACAAAACACTTTCTCACACACCAATGCTTGCAAAGATTACGCAAGATGGTTGCTTTAACTGACTGAAGTTGAATATGTGCTTACAGATCCGAGACAACCTTGGGATCAGCGTGGACAACCAGTCTTCTCCTCCCCAGCCTGCCTTCATCCCTCCTCTCCGAATGCTCGCCTCTTGGCTCTTCAGGGTATCAACAACACATAGCCACTGCAGACAACATTTAGAAAACAGCAGTTGCATTAAAGATGACTTTGAGGCATAACATGAATAATGTGCAAAAAAAACAACCAAGGAACTGAAAGAGTGTTGTAGTTAAGCATGTTAACAGCATACAGAATACATTATGATTCTATCAAACTGTAATGGAAATTTAATGTAGTTTCTGTTGGCCACATCTGCTGTCATGTCTTAGAAATTATAATCCAAAGCATTTTCATATAAATTATTTGTCTGATTTAGTCATCTCTTACTAACTGATTGAATGTTGCATTTCCATCAAATTTTGTAAACAATATCTAGTGGGGTTTTCCCTGAGAGAATCCTCTAATATGTCGGGGAATAATAAGATTACTTTCGATCAGCAGCAACAAGAGTTTGTAATAAACAGAACTGAATGGCAACAGACACTGCCACTAAACAGACAATTCAATTAGCAGTATCAAATCATACTGTTTCAGCAAAACCATAAGAACAAGTTATACACCACTCTAAATGTTTACTTCCTCTTTGATGGAGAAAAGCAGCTACGGTCACATTGAATTCACATTTGTTTGAATGGATTCCGTGGGTTGAAAAAGATTTTCACTGCAGTAAATACTGACAGCTTCTTGAGCCACTCCTGCAGCATAGTGGATGTTATGCATGTCAGTCTTTAACTGCTCGCAACTACTCTTTCTTTCCTCCACAGGCCACCAAGCTACCAGCTGAGTACAAGGCTGGCAAGCTGCAGGCCTACAAGCTGATTTGTGAAATGATGACCAGGCACCAGGATGTCCTCCCCAACAGTGATTTCCTGGTGCACCTCTACCACATCATGCACAAGGGCTTCACTAGTGCCGACCAGGTACGACCAGCAGATGGTACCAGTAAGGCTGCCTGTTGTTCCTTTGTTTATCACTAGATGGCGCACCAGTCAAACCCATGCAATGTGTGTGTGAACAGATTGGGTCTAAATACTGAAAATCAATCATTTGTAGTTACCAATATTTCCATCTCCTTTTTCATATAGTCTTAAAATTCTGTTTCACCTGCTGGCTCTTGATCTGTTTGTAAAGTCTAAGTATATTGGGATCAACGTGAGGAGTGTTACTGACAGGAATGATGAGAGGGGTCATATAGGTGCACTGTAATTTTTGATTATTGAGGCTTAGTTTTGAAAACTGCTTGCCAACCAGTGGTGCTACTGTGTTTTGGCATTTTCCACTTCCTTTAGCCACACCCTTCCTCATATTTAAATCTGGCCTAGCTCCACTGCTTCCAGACGAAGCTGAGAAGAGATGAATGGAGTCCCCCCAAAACAAAGAACGAGGATAAAAGTGTGAGTGGGTGGGGGGGGTGTTTTGGATGTGTGTGTGTGTGTGTGTGTGCGCGCGTGTGTGTGTGCGTGCGTGCCCTCCTGGCTGGGTTTCTATTGCGCCTTGGCAGTGCGACAAGCTTATTAGAATGTTTTCCATGTCGTTAAATAATGTTTTGAGCTCCTGCCGCGTATACGTGATTAATTAAGGATTGACGTCTGTCGCGCTCCGTTAGACTGACACGTCGGCCAGGGGCCCAGAGAAGGCTGGCCTGCCTGCCTGCCTGCCTGCCTGCCTGCCTGCCTGCCTGCCTGTGTGTATGCGAGTGTGTGTGAAGGAGCGGGAGGGGAGCCTGGGGAACGTAGTGTAGAGTACAGCAATGAGGGGGGCACATTGAGGGACGAGGCAACATTCTCCAGCTTTTGTTGTGGCTCTGTATAATGCGTCAGGGGGCCAGAGCCAGGCTGGCCACTGAAGCATGCTCAAATTGGCCGGAGAAAAGAGTCCTCATGCTACACAATAGAGGACAGCCGCACGCCTGCTTAACATAAGAAAGTGGCTCTTACTCTCCCCCTCCTCCTTCCTCTCTGCCTTCACCCCCACCCCCAACCAAAAGAGAAAAAAAACATACTTTTATAAATCCATACTTGCATACCCTTTTTTTGTCACATTTTTACACGTATTATTTCTTCACTTACCTTTTGTGTTGAAAGTAGTACAGACTGGGCTGCAGAATATTTAATGTGGTTGTGTTGTGCATTTAGTGAATTAAACATTGTTTAATTTTGTTTAGCTTTTACATGCATACAGTAATTTCATTTGTGTCCTAAAATACATACATCTTACAGGTTCAGCATTTTTTAGACCACCTGTTTATCAAGTAATGAAACCTGTGTTTTACTGCCATTGTCTATAGACAACAGGGGGGAATCCCAGTGTAAATCCTCACCATTAAATTGAACTAAGCTTAGAGGAAAATGCCAGTTCCTTTTGGAGGGACTGTCCTTTTTAACTGACAGAGTGCCAAGGTCGGGGCTATTGTCCTGATTGTCCCTCTCTGGTCACTGGTATCATAAAGGCATGGCTAATCTATCTAATAGATGTACTGTACAACTATTCCTTTTCCATAAGTGAAAGAAAACATTATTAGTCATTCATATACACCCATTAATCATATAACATATAACATGCCTGGTATAATTGGTTAAACAGTTTATGCACACCTGCGCTTTCAGAGCAAAAACAGCTGCTCCTTCTGTTCTGTTCAACTATGTTCATCTTATCACTGAAAAAACAGAGGTCTGGTATAATTTATATACTGCCAGATTAAAATGTGACAGTTGACCCCTGAGCCACAAAATGTGGCTGTTGATTAAACTTGATACCTCCATAGTTATGCAGGTGGGCTCTATCCCTTCCAATCAGCTTGTGAAGGGAAACCCCCACATAGTCATACTTATGACAGTGGTATTGAATTGCAACAGGAAATCTGGTGCACGCTAAACTGTAAACATTCATGTTTAGTAAATGAGAAAAATGTCCGCCAACGTGAGAGTAGAGTGTAGCAGAGTGAACCCTGTCACCCCAGGGGCCAGCAGGTGGACAGTGTGTGCAGATGAGGCCAGATGAAAAGGTCTGAGGAGGCTCTATTCAGAGTTACGTTAATGCGTCTTTTGTTAATGCAGGGGCCATTCCTACTGGCACCACAGAGCAACATGTGGGGCTCAATTCCCATTTCTATACACACACCTCAAATCAGGTTCCCTCTACTTACACATACAAAAGAAAACACTTTGCATTCTACATTTGTGGCTTCCTCTAAAATGCTCATGTCAGGCAATCAAGCAACAGTTTGTTGCTTGCTAATTACCTCTGACTGCACTGCACATTATGCTTCAGAGGTCAATTACCTACAAAATGAGGGTAAAATGGGCCCTCAGTCCTAAAGCTCTTCCCACCAATTTTCTACAAGCAGGGCATCGTGTTGGTTTGACTTTCTACTTATTGCCTCTGCGTGTTTATTCTATGTCTCCTCTGTTCACCTGCATTCTCTGTTTGACAAAGCTTCAGGTGATTAATGTTGTAGATAGATAGGCGGTACACTACCGTGTGTCTGTGTGTGTATTTGTGAGAGAGCAAGAGAAAAATTGTGTGCTTGTATGTTTGCTAAGGTGCCCTTCGGTTCAGCTAGAAACAGGCTGATGTTTGAACTGTCCGATTTGCACGAGTTTATGGCCAAGAAGGCAGGTGTTTCTAGTCTGGACCTTGCCTTTGTACACAAATATGCACGCGCATGTCTAAGATAAGAGCGAGAGCAATCTTTCTGCCACACTGAGATGCTGCATTCTCATACCTATATGTTTTTTTTGTTTTTAAATGTGAGTATGTCTTTTGTCAGTGAAGAGTAAATAAATCAACCTCTTTGCTATAGCTTTACCATCTTTATAGCATGAAAAACACATTTTGTTTTGTTGTTGTTTTTTTTGTTTCACATGGTATTATGTTGTACATACTTAAGCAGTTTGTCTAGAGCACTCTGCAGCACAGCATATGTCAATGTTGAAAGAGCACCCATCTGCCACTGAGCCGCCTGTACCTCAGCAAAACAATACCTTGTCTCTGGCTTTAATTACAGGTTTGCTTGTGTGTGTATATACAAAGTTGAGGTCTTTTGTTCTCTCTCTTATCCTCTGTGAACAATCCATCTGCTGCCTTTTTTTTCTGTCTTTTAGTGACATATACTGTTGAGTGCATTACTCTCCTCAACACACTTAAAATACTTAGCCTACCTGTTGGAGGAAAAAGCTTCCCTTCTGCCATATCTTTCACACTGTGGCCCATTTACAAAATATTTCTGTCACTGTCCCCCTCCAGGCATACTACCAGAAGCTATGCACATACGAAATGCAAAATACGTGGGACAGAGATTCAATTTTGTTTTCAGATGATGATAGTTGTTTATTTTTATATAAAGTCATTTAGTTGTTGATGTCTATTCACATTAATATCAATGAGGAAGTAGTTAAAATTATTAACATTTATGTGTTTGTGTGTACGTGTGCACATTTGTCATCAGGATGTTTTGAACACCATCGTCCGTTCCTGCTCCCCTCGATTCTTCTTCCTTGGCCCTCCAGGCTTCACCATGCTGGTTGGAGATTTTATCACTGCTGCTGCCTGCGTTCTCAGTTCTGACTCCTCAGAGGTACGCACACATTGACAATAAAAAAACCAAATGAATTCTGAAGATGTCCATCTTTGGGAACTAGATACATTTATTGCACAACTGACATAAAACTAGCTTTAGGTTCATGTCATGCTAGAATATATATTACATTTTAAGTAAACCTTGATTTAAATGTACAGATCTTTCATTCAAAAGCATGCTGTTGTATTTGGGAAACACCTGACTGTCATTCGTTAGTTATTAAACGCACAAGACTAAATTGTTAATGTGACTCTCAGTAATGTTTAATTAATTGTGGAAAGCAACATCTGATTGCAGTTATTATGGTCTTAAAACACAGGAGATGATGTCGCCTCTGTCATGAAATTAATGCAAACAGGTGATAGCTGCGAGTCCTCCTGCAATTTCCTCAAATTGTGTGTGTATGCCTGTGTGTATCAACACACAGGCTTGTGATGCAAACTTTTTGCATGACTGTAGCCCAATTTGGAGCAATTAGTAGCGATTATGTTGACCAATAAGATAACCACTCCCTGTTACGTCATTGCAAGTGTGCGCAGATGTAACCTTAACATATCTCTTACTTCTCTAAACTGTATATGTCAGGCACAATTTACAGGGACATTTTGCCATCAACTGTAATTTATTTATCATTTTGGTTGCCAGATAGTTTAATACTTCCTAACATACGTTTATTGTCTGTTTTCAGGTAAACAGTTGCCTATTAGGTAGAACGAGATGTGCTCTAGAGCTTAATTCATCATGCATTAAACCTTATTGTTGTCCAGTGCCTATCTAAGAGTTTCAATTTCTTATTAGCAGAATCATGAATAAAGATGCAATTAATTCTACCTCCAACCCTTTTCCCTTGGCTAGCGGATTTCCTGTTTCCTGGAAGTGAGTTGTGTTTATGTAGCTTGAGGGAATTAATGATAGCATGTTTTTTATCTTGCCAGGCTCCCAGGATGGAGGCTCAGACAATTCTGGGCTCCTTAGTGTGTTTCCCCAACCTTTACCTCCAGATTCCATTACTGCAGACTGTGCCTGGCTCCGATGACGTTGTTGTAAACAATGAGGACATCAAGGTAGGTCAACACGTGGGAAAAATAGAATGGCATTTAAAAAAAACTCTGGTACTGTTAGTGGATAAGTCATCTACAATATGAAGAAAAGTCATTACTGTAAAGGTTTGACACATTTCTACTAAAATGTGAACATCTTAAGGATAATTTGACTTTCAAGTTGCATGTTAAAATCAATGGCATGACATTTTTTTTTCAGGATTATCTAGTTAACATCCTGCTGGAGACGGCAACAAAGGAACACTGTGAAGGGGCCAGGTATGTAATCTTAGATTACATTGTGTTTATTTAATTGTATTAGTTTAATATTAATGTGTACATGTGTATAATAAGCATGCAAAAATAAAGATTTCTAAATATTTACCTAGATAGTAATTGCATGTTTTTGGATGAATAACATTAGTTTCTCTAAATCAGCTTTATTGGTGCTAAGTTTGTAATTTTGGCATCCAGGTGTATTGCTGTGTGCAGTCTGGGTCTGTGGGTGTGCGAGGAACTGATGCAAAAGAACATCCACGACCAGGTCAAAGATGGGATCAATGTCTTGGGAGTAACACTAAAGGTCAGTGACACACTGAGGCGAGTGAGCTCCATCTCACCATATACAGTATCCGTTTACAGTTTGATATCTGCTAACTTATGTGGACAATGTACAAAATACAGCTATACTTCTTTCATGAGCTTTCTTGACTGTCGCAGCTGTGCCATAAACGAAATTCTTTTCTTTAATAGAATAAATTTCTAATGGCCATAGTGTCTGTAAATGAATAGATACAGGAAGCCTGGATTTTGTGTTTTACCACGCAAGCCCTACAGTGTTTAGCTCCAACAAAAATGATAGTTGATTACATAAAAGGACTGTAGAACAAATTTCAACGTAGCGAGGGGAGAAAACGTGTGAGAATAAAACATATCCAGTGATTCGACTCATGGGTATATTTTGGAAGAGCCCTTTTTTCTCCCTCAGTGAAGAGATGCAGAGAACCAGTGGAAGCTGTATTTTGTTTTTTTCTCCTTTTTTTTACCATGGAAAAGGGTTTTATGCAGTGGCGTAATTTCCAGGCTGCTCGCTCTCAGTAGATGTGGGCCAATTTAAGCAGCTACATCTCCCAGCTTCCTGCTCGAGCAACCCCCCCTTCTCTAATGGAGCAGTAATCACTCCCCTGTACAACTTGACACACAGACTCAGCCAGCCCCTAAATAGAGGGTATAGGCTGGGTGGGGGATCTAGGGGGAAGAGTGGCACTGAGAGTCTCTTTTCTAAAAGCAGGTGCTGAACTCTCAGGGCCCCTTTTTGTGTTTGGCCATTTCTGCACTCCCCACATTGTCTGCCCTTGTTACATGTTGAGAGGCATTCAGCTGGAAGAAATGGGAAATTCTATTTCTCCACAAAGAATTTCAAATCACTGAAGAAATCCACATTTGAAAGAAAATTGTCAACAGCGCAATTTTTCCTCCAATAATTCTGAAGAAAATGAGCCATGGTTTGTAGTGGAAATGAAATTATGCTGATTATCTGCACAGTAGTGAAAAACTAAATTTAAGGGAAATTACTCAGAATTTTGTCACAGTCAGTGTGTGCGTAAACTTTTGCTCCCTATCTTCGACGTCAGCAATGCCCCTCTTCCTTTTTGGAATTGAAGTATTTAGGTGACACAATTTCAACTTAATTTTAACAAGGGAAAACCTAAAATAAACAAACGTTGAAAAATCTGAAGTGTTACTCTTACAATTTGGGAAGATACATTTAATAACTTTGAGTTTGCAAAGTCTGCGACTTGGCAAATATTAAGCCTCATAAACATATTATAGAATACAGTATACTCTCTTGTCACCTTGTCCTTGGATTAAAGGTTGTCCTATTTTGACAGATTGCATGTGTAAGAGGCTCCAGTATTATTTATGTGTGCATGTTTATGCAAAGTTGCAAATACAAAAGCACATCATCGTACTTGTTATTGCCTTTTCGAATTGTTAAGATTGAAAGTGGGTGGGCCAGAGTACATTTGTTTTCATGGAAATAAACAAAAGAAAGTAAACACAATTGCTTCTGAGACTTGGATTTCTCCAAGCAACTGTCCTCTTTTTACTGCCATGAGGAACTGCTCTCAAAAAATCACATTATTAAAGAAACAAGCGAGCAAGATAATCTGATGATGGCCAGTGAAAGCAAAACGTTGAGCCATGGATATCTTCATTCAGCCAGTAAATAGTTTTGCTCACAGGGTGCTTATAGTGTGATAGTCACAGCAACATTGTCCAGGCAGTAGAAATAAAAACACTCTACATTTATAAATGTTTCTATCTTGGTTCCTCGTTGCTTATTCTACAATGAAACAAGTCTACCGCATCATTGATCATTTTTTGTCCTGCCCTCCTGTTTGCTTGTCCAGTTTGGGAACAAAGCAGTAGCTCAGGTAGCCTGTGACGCATTTCAGCTGCTCATCTCTCACTGGGAGCATCTCCAAAGGTTGGATCCTACTCTGCCTAAGAAAATAATTGAGGTAAGATATGATTATACATATGTGCACATGCGCAGTTACCTGGCTGCTCGACATTAGGCCCGAGTGAGAACATACAAAGTCACAAAGTCACTTTAGCATTTAAATGGAAGTTCACATGAAGTATTACTCATGCATATTCTCCATCCTGTGTTATCACATCCATTTTTTCACGCAGCCATGACTCAGCTGATGAATAGGAGTGTGTCATCCATTTATCGTTCTCCTTGTTTTGTCCCAACACAGATCTTTGTGGCCACAATAGCCTTTTTGTTGCCGAGCGCAGAGCACTCAACAGTGGAAGCAGACAAAAAGGTACATGTTGGAAAGGAGGGGACATGAAATGGCTGAGATCTAAAGGCCTTTGATCTAACATGTAGGAATGGTGCATTTGCAGAGGAATGTTTTGGCCGAAGTGATTTGTTCTCTTCTGTTTTCCTGTTTACCTCTTTTTATATACGTTTCCTCTGTCTTTGCAGTTCTTATCCACAACCGTTTATTTTCTGGAACAGATGCTCCCCTTTTTAAAAATACTGAATATTTGTATCCAAAAAAAAACTTTTCTTTTCTTCCACAGTTGATGGTGTCGCTGCTGCAATGCCTGTTGGACTGGTGCATGGCCGTTCCCCTGAGTCTGCTGCTGGAACCCATCACTATGCCTTCAGTGGAGGACCACACATCCCACAAGGCTCCTCTACTGGACTACATCTACAGGGTGGGTAGCCTCACCGGCAGGTTGGAGGTGGGACAGCAACATTTAGCAAATCTGAAGAAAAGCCACTTTTTACTACTGATGGATTTTCAGTTTCTTCTGAAATCTACATAGCCTATACCAACAGACACAACAACTTTATTTTGACACCTCCCCTCCCCACTCCAAAGACTTGCCACTTTAATTAGACTCACCTCCACCATGACCTCATGACTATGCCTCATTTAACATCATAGTGGCACGACAGCACAGTTATGTTTGCCATTAATCAAATACAAAACTACTACAAAACTTGTTTTGAGGTAGCATATACAAGTTTTTTGCTACTACATATACTGTACAAGTTTTCTGTATATGATAAATGGCAACCATTACTACAAAACAAGTTTTGTAGTAGCATACTGTGTTTGTTAAAAAAAAAAAGAGACAAATATATTCACTATTCAATATATTTCCCTGTATTTGTCCCTCTAACCCTGTATTTTATGGTCTGACCCTGAGGATGAGGGCCAAGCTTCAGGCACAAATGAATGAAGTATTATTCATTCCCTCCTGTCTGGGCAGATGCGGTCAACGGCAGATCTTTGTAAGGATGTCACCCCTGATAAGAAATGGTCCAATTATTCAAACAGGACCCTTTGTCCGCTTGATAAGCTCAGGCTATAAACGCTTGTCCTGGAGATTTGAATGGAATATGTCTTAATATGAGAGCGACTGCAGCTGTTATGAAAGCAAAGACAATTAGGCATGATTGGTTGTCTATCAGCACACAAAAGGCATGGCCTCTCTGGGTTTCATTGAAAATAATATATTAAGCAAGACATCACAAGGTATGACAATATTATTGCAATATCAAGACCGAAAATCTATACATTTCCACAGATGTGTTCGCTGCTGATTATTCTCAACGCCACACAGAGAATAGTTTCTCTAATAGAAGAAATCTTCCTTTTATTCCATTACTACCCACAATGTGACACTGACAAGGTAGCTGCTCATCCCTTCATTTTCCATGGTTAACCTTCCCTTAATCACAGTTTTATATTTTTAAAAAACTTGAAATCTGTTTTTTTTTACCAAGCCATCAAACAGTAGCACAATACATGTAAGCTCTTAAAAAGTTTGTCATATTTTTCATCCTGGCATTGAGAAAAGTTGTGAGTTTGGTGACTGGCAGCATGCAGATCACTGGGAAAGCAACATTTCACTAGACCTCATTGGTTCACTGGAGTTCTGCTCAAGCTTCTCCATCTGCTTTCTGTGCCTGCCTCAGCAACCAGCTGCACCACCCTTCTGCGTGCGTGCGTGTGTGAGTGAATGAGGGAGAGAGAGAGGGAAGATAGGTAAATTGGTGCATCTGCGCTCCAGTATGTCTCTGTTTGCCTTTATTATTTGATTTATGTGTGTGTACATAGGCGTACTCACGTATCCATACATGTGCCCCTCTAACTACAGTATGATTTTTTTTTCATTGTGTTCTACCTACCAGGAACTGTTGCTATGCGAAGTGTAGTCACTTAGTTGTCAAGCACAGCCGTGGGTTTCCCCCCTCCCTCTCTGTCTCTCCACCTCGCCACGGAGGGAAGCTCTTTGGGGCTTTGGTGTAGCAGCTGTTTGGTTCAGGTCTTTTCAGCATCAAGCCTCCACCCCACCCCCTGCTTGGTAGAATCATCCACATACTGTCTACATTGCCCCACACAATACTGTTTCAGATGGCAGGGCCAGCCTGCCTCTCCGAGTGTCTCTCAGCCAAGTGTGAGCGTATGTGTGTTCTGAATGGGATTAGCCTTTGCATGGCTTTACCCAAGTTGCTCTACTCTGAATGAGAGGCCCCCTCATTTACATACATTAGGCATATGTTTTGTCCTCTCATATGCAGCACCTTACTTCCACTCAGATTATACAGTATACAGGTGTGTTTGGGTGTGTATGCATGTCTGTGTGGCTGAGTATGCATGTTTGTGGTGGGAGCTGAGCGCAAGGATACAGTCTTAATTAAATCAAACAGTGTAAACCTGTCCAATGGCTATAATCAACTGCCCCAGTGCGCCTTATCTAGTCCTGCCAACGGATGCTCTGCCATCTGTTATGTAGATCGATACACTCACACATCACAGGAGAAATGGATTAGTGGCAATAAAGACCCTCTTTTCTCTCCTCTTTTCCCTCCCTTCCTCCATTGCCTTATGATGTAAATGACCATATATTCCCCTTTCATATGCTCCTGGATCATGTTAGTCTAGAACAGACCTGCAGGATCGTCACTGTACATCGTCTTGCCAGACACCATCATATCCAAGAGGACGGTGTCTTTACAAATCAGAGTTGACGTGAAGTAATCAAAATGCCTCTCAGTGGCATACTCTAATAACTAGCCAGGCACACAACATCTGGACATAATCAAGTCCTTCTCCTTTGTACTATTTCTCAGGTGCTGCACTGCTGTGTGTCCGGCTCCACCCTCCACACCCAACAGAGCCGCTACCTCCTCAGCCTGTCAGACTTGTCTACTGACTACGACCTCATGTTGGGTCAGGTTAAGAGCTTTGAGCCGCCACCCTCCCAGACCAACACCAACGACTTTGGCAACTTGCTCACCGTAGCTGAGGGTAAGGACACATGGGCATGGCATGTCTGCATTCACAGTGGGAAGGCAGGAGCCTCCTTAATGCCCCTTTTTACTACCCACTGTGTGCCAGATTGCACTGGGCTGGCAAATAAAATGACAGCGCTGCTTTCATTAGGAGTATAGTACATGTGCATGTGTCGGTACAGGTACACATGCGTGAATAATGGCCGTTAGTGATTATTGTCAACCGTTATCGTCATAGCTTATTCCTGGATCTTTTTTTCACATTGCTTCATTTCAACTCCATACTGCACCTCTTACGGACCACAGAGACATTTATCCACATCCCCTAAAACTTATTTTAAAAAAGATGGCAGAGAATGCAAACTCTAAGTAGCCCATCCATTTGGAGCCTTTCCATTAAATGTCAATATCTTATTAAAAGTATGAAAAGGAAATCAACCATCACAGGGAATGGAATGTTCGCATTAGTGCTCAGCCCCAGAGAGAAGACCCATAATGGGGTTTGGATAAAAATGTGATTATTTTTTTCCCTTTTTATGTGACCTTGTGATTCCATTAGGCAATGTATTACTACTCTCCCTCTGAAAAGTCAGTAGATAGTAGACATATGTCTACTGAAACAATGTAAAAAATTCAAACGGTAACTTTTACCTCGAAAATTTCACCACACCTCTGTTTTTTCACGCACAGCTACACAGTCTTAGTAGAAATAACAAAACACTATCAAAAGGGCAAACCAAAGCGTGCCGACCTAGTTATATTCATGTCCCCACCTCATATTGATCAAGTCACATCAAAGGACCAGCGCATCTCTAATGCAGCTTGGCCTGCTTTCTAAAGAGCTTTCTCCACTTTGATGGGGGATGATGGTATTGATAGGACTGTCACAATGCAAGAGTGCATCTTCTTGTTTTTTCCCACATCACTGCAGAATAAAGCACGGCATGCCTTTCACTTGGGAGTAAAAAACCCAGCATTTACATAAATGAAATTTGCTAAGTAGATTTCTATTCAGCAGCCTGTAAAGATGGTGGTTCTCATTAGCACTCGGCCAGTCTCAGCGCTTGTCTATTGTAAGAAGACTCAATAGGCTTTTCAACGTTGTCTCCCGTGATTAGATGCTACCTATTTATAGGTGTGATGGCCAGGCTTTTGTGAGAAATGAATAAAGTACTCCTATTAGTAATCATAAATGAGAATTGGCTTTGTGTAAGAAGAGCTAACGGAGATGGTAGCATGTCTACACATAAATGTTGGGCTTTTGAAATATGGTTAGAAAAGTCAGAATTACACGTATTATAAAAGATAGCCCCATCTGCAGCATTATTCTAAAGTCATCAGTAACTTTTTACCATTGTTCTCTTTTTAGACTGTCTCACATGTATTTTTATCCAGTGATTGTCTCAGCTGATGGTCAGTATATGCATCTTCTTGCCCCCATTCTTTAATCAGAAAAGCGGCGTCGCAGCATGGAGCTGATTCCTCTGACAGCACGGATGGTCATGACACACCTGGTGAACCATCTCGGCCATCATCCACTGAGCGGTGGCCCTGCCCTTCTCCATAGCCTAGTGAGCGAAAATCATGACAACCCGTATGTGGAGTCGTCCGAGCTCTCCTCCGAGGTCTTCAAAAGCCCCAACCTGCAGCTATTTGTCTTCAATGATAGCACACTGGTGTCCTATCTGCAGATCCCTGCTGAGACCCCTACTGTCGGACAGCCCCCCCATCCTTCTTCCCAAGTGCGTGTCATTGTCCGTGACATCTCGGGCAAATACTCATGGGACAGCGCAATCCTCTACTGCACCACCCAGGAAGACTCTGTTGATATGGGAGTTTTTAATGCAGTAGATCGCCCTCTTTCTACCACCACTACAGTCACACACAGCAGAAACAAGCCCACCTCGCCAGCAAAGGGATCGTATAAAAATCATAACTCAATCATGGACTCTCTCTCTGACTGTTGTGACGAAGAGGAGGTAGATGTTCTGGATAAGCTTTTAGAGGACCTGGGCCACAGCAGCCCAGAATGCCTGCCACAGCCACAACTCAGGCTTAACCAGCCGGCCTCGTCACCCTGCGGCATGAACCTAGAGCAAGAGAGTGCAATCCTGGAGGCCATTCTCTGTCAGACTCAGCAGGAGGAGGAGCAAGTGAGGAGGTGGGATGCTGATGTCAGCTTTGTGGCTGCCAGCCAGAGGGAACCCTCCCACCAGGAGCCAAAAGCTCCTTTCTACTTCTGCCGGCTACTGCTTAACGACCTTGGCATGAACTCTTGGGACCGGAGGTATACTACCAACTAAAATTAGCTATGATGATTGATCTGGGTAGCCTTATACTAGAGAGAGAAGGAGGCAGACAGAGGTTGTGAGAAGTCAGAAGTAGTCTCTCACTATAAATTTCATTATTCAGTCTTCAAACTACATCTTAAATGTAAACATAAAAATTCCAAGATAAAATTGAGTTGGGTATAACCTCTGCAGTCTGCTAATATTAATTTTGTGTCCTAGTTACTTTGCCTTCGTCCTCAAAGTAACTCAGCTGTTGGCTCGTTACTTTAAGAAAGAGGGAGAGAGAGAGCAAAGTTAAAAGCACCCTGGGGTCTGGAGCTTCTTAATCTGCTCTCCACAGGGTAAAAGTGCCCAGCTGTTTTCACTAAGGCCTACCTTGCCGAGCCACATCTTTGCAGTGCTTCCCTGTAAATTAAAAGCTTACACCTCTTAATAGTGATGGCACAATGTGCACACAGCTTGTAGGAGATTGCTGTTTGCACCTGTGCCTTCTTTGCCTCTGGTAATCTTGATCACAAAACTTTGGATAAAAACAATTTTGTTGACAATTCAGATTAGGTTGTTCATTGTTGCCCTAAAGTTTCCTAAATCATGTTTTTTTATATAGAATTCAAAATGTGATGTCTAATCAAGACTGTTTTCGTCAAACAGGAAAAGTTTCCATTTGCTGAAGAAAAACTCCAAACTCTTAAGAGAACTGAAGAATTTGGATTCCAGGCAGTGGTAATGCTTTTTTTTTTTTAAGTTGGATAACAATTTCATTTCGTGCCCTGTAGAAATTAGGTTTGTCTGAGATACTAATCCCATTTATAAACCTGCGTCTCTGTTTAGGTAAATTGGATACAAGTCACACAGTTATTCAAAGCAGCATCATATTGCCCCATCCCTCCCTCCCTCCCTCCCTTCCTCCCCGATTTTCCTAATCTGTACCATCTCCTGCTGATCACAGCTCTGGACGTCTCTCACCCTTATTGTCCGTCTCTTACTGTGTCTAAGTCCAGTCAATAAGTATTCTGCACATTGCTAATGACAGGAGCTTTTTAAAGAATGCCCTCTGGATTGGACCTCATTCTCCCAGATGGCCAGACTTGGTTCAGCAATAACAACCTGTGCACAAGCATGCAAAGTGCCCTAAATCTACCCCAGAACAATGCACTGCCATGGCAACAGTAAAAGCAAAGGAGGAGGTGGCTTTGCTGCTACTCTGTTTAATATCATGTTTGTGCTGGAGAGATAGTGGAAAGGTTTTGCAGACAAACTTGGTCTTTCACATTTTTTTTCTCTTGATTTTATTGGACAACTCGGTTACACATGATTTGCCTTGATAAGGAAGGTGTAGTGCTTTCTGAGGTGGCTGAAGTAGTGAGAAGCTATTCAAGTTCTGTTGCATTTATAAAATTGGCTGCTGTGTGTCTGTTTTTAATACTGACTGCTATATGTTTCCCTCTGTAGTCGTGAGACGCACAAGATTGCTGTGTTCTACATTGGAGAAGGCCAGGAAGACAAGTGCTCAATCCTGTCCAACAGTGCAGGCAGCCAGGCCTATGAGGACTTTGTATCTGGACTGGGATGGGAGGTGCTGACAACTACACCTTCATATCAACACAGATGCAGCCTAAATATCCACACACACAGGCACAAGCATGCTTACAACATACTAAATTGTAAACATATCTCTCAGGTGGACCTGGCCACACACTGTGGCTTTATGGGCGGCCTCCAAAGGAATGGCAGCACAGGTCTAACAGCTCCATACTATGCTACCTCCACCGTGGAAGCCATCTTCCACGTCTCCACACGTATGCCATCTGATTCTGATGATTGCCTCACCAAAAAGGTAAGAAGTCTGTTTTGTGTATGCTCATGATCTGTTTTTAACCTGTATTTTGACAAGGTCTGCCTGTCTGTGACATTTGCCTTATTATGATATGCACGGTATTACTTGCAGGTATGTTTAAAAAAAAAAGGAGAAAATACCACATTGACTTTTATGCAGTGAAATGGCTACACAGTCCTGCCTGCCCAGATCAGGATGTTGTTGTAGCCTTCAGCTCTGTGTTAAGCTGTAATCAGGAGGTGTGATTCCAGAGTGCGGGCATTGATTAGTGACCCTGGCCAGGCAGGCTTGAGGAGTATAGAGTTGCAGGCGCGTGAGTGAAGAGAGGGCATGTGCCGTTGTGGTAATGACTATGATTCTGCTAGTCCTTGCCCCCCTCCCTGTGTGCTGTGACCAGGGCCTGGATTCAGCCATTAGCTCTCCCTGCTAGGGCAGGCGCCGGCCGGATGCCGGCAGGATCCTTTTATCCAATTCCTGCTGCCGCCACAGGAGCGATCGATTGGGTTCTGCAGTAGGATTCTGAACTGTAGTTCACCAGTAGCAGTTAGCACGAAGAAATGAGCCGCAAGGCCCCTGCCCGTGCTGCCAATCTTCTCATACAGTACCCTGCTGAGAAGGGAAATTCATCAGGCTCATCATATCCAACCCTCCTTCAGTCCTCCACTGACCTCCTCCCTCTCCGTTTCACAAATTACCCCCTACTCATTCCAAACCCATCCTGAACCTGCCCTCAGTGACCACGAATATTAGTTAAACTGAGTAAAGGTCTTGACTTTGGTCAGCCAGAGTGAGGCGCTGGAGGGGTGACCATGCCAAAAGTGGAGTGTGCTGCCACTCTACTTCTATTCATTTTACCGGGAACTTCTATAATTGCTCATGCTCACCTTGCACAGATCTGCTCACCAGCCACAGGCCGGACAGAAATTGGCAGACTGGCTGCATGCGCGGATGCTTCAGAAGAAGATAAGGAGGAGGTGGGCAGTGGGAACAGAAAGTGGCATGAAGAATTGGAATGAGACACAGGCTTCGTCTGTGTCCAAATAGGATGTTTCCCTGTCAATTTAAAAATAACACTTTTAGTCCAGCAGTCACCTACTTTACTGCCTGTAACCATAGAGGCACACTGTTGGGGAGAGACGGATGGGGGAGCCCTCGCTGGGCAGATTGCCTGTTTGAAGTCGATGCAAGGGAAAAAACAGATTAACTAAAAAGAATGGAAGAAAAACCATGAATTCCTCAATCCAATTGTGGGTTATAGGCCAGTGCAGGCCGCATCAGTAGCAGCTGGCTTCAGTAATGCGGTTATAGAAGTGACCTGCAGGGTTGGGGTCAGGCCGTGTGTGTGTGTTGGAGTGTGTGTGTGTTAGAGTGTGGCTATCACACTCACCCCCAGGCACCACAGCTTAACTGGGCTGCTGCAGGTTGTTTTTAAGAGGAATCATTCTGACCTGTTCTGGAGTCCTCTGGTCTGCCGTATCCATGTGTGTGAAGCTGGGTGGGAGGTCAAAGAGGGCTAATTGAACAAGAGCCTTCGACTTGAATCACATTTTATTAAAGAAGTCCCAAACATTTGGATGTAATTAACAAGGGAGGAAATAGATTGGTGCCAAAGATGATTGACTCTAGCATAAGCATCCTCATTAAACTTGTGATTCAGCTTAACCAAATGCTAATATCTTAACCCAAATTAACACCCCAGTGTTGATTGTGTACTGCAAATGCATATTCAACATTTTCTCTGAAATTGTCCCAGTGACTGACCTGGTTGGTACCTGCTGATCCTTGGACAGACAGACTGAACTGGCGAGTACCAGTAATCAGCATGCCGTGGATTTGTTTAAGATTACCGTATTACCATAATTAAGGGCTTATAATAGAATGTGCTAATTGCATTTTTGGTGGCGAGGGCATGTTTCTTAATGGCTCATTAGGCCCACAGTACATTGGCAGATGTTTTCATCTGAGTAGGGGCTCACTTTTCAGTGTCCATGATACACCAGAAAAGAGAAGGACAGCTTGATTCAACATCACTGAACTACCAACTAATAAGTGATCTACAGCTGTCAGAGAATATAATGTGGCTGTGTCCATCTATTTTACTTTAGAAAAAGGGAAAGCTGTTTACCCATTTCAAACTAGGATCAGTCAATTTCCTGTCATTTAAGTGTAAATTCTTGTCCTGCCCAGTTTCATTTGTGTTTGTGAATAGAGTGGAAATGGAAAGCAATTTAATCTCTGATGGGGAAAGTTAATTGGATTTGAATTATTTGGTTTTAAAATGCTCAATTTTGTGCATTTTGACTTTGCAATTTGAATTTGTAATGATAAAGCTATAAAAAGAGTCACAACCAGAGACCAGACCCTTATTTAAGCCTCTTTTTTTTCCAAACAAAGTTTGTGATTTAGCTGTAAGCTGTCAACTTGTTCTCACAACAGCCATTTTACAACAGTGCTTATAATCAAAGAAAACATCCATAAAACATTGAATAAAATGCTGTATGCAGTTGTAAAGGACTTGGTTGTCTTGTAAGTATTATTAGGTATGTAAGTATTAGCAATATATTTATGATCTGTCATTCCCTTCTACATAACTCTTACATCTCCGTTCACTGCTCAGCCTTCTGGAGGTGATGTGGGTCCAAGATGCAGACTGGATAAACCCAGTGACATGCCCTAATCCTGTTAAATTTGTGTTCCTGTCATCATCACCATAGGGATGAAAATTACCTGCCTTCGCCAGGCGCTTGATTAGTCTGATTTTGTTTGTTTGGCAGCTGCGTCACCTGGGAAATGACGAGGTGCACATAGTGTGGTCAGAGCACACCAGGGACTACAGACGTGGCATCATCCCAACTGACTTTGGAGACGTGCTGATCATCATCTACCCGATGAAGAACCACATGTATTTCATCCAGATCATGAAGAAACCACAGGTGAAAGTCACTTAATTTTATTAAGACCATTATCATCAACTCACTAGTATAAAGTTAATTTTATCGCTTGTGATAAAACTTTTTTTTTTTGTAAGTGCAAGAAACAAGAAAGTCATGTAGGTTATTTTCAGCACTGCACTAATTTCTGGCCTCTGCTCATAAGTATAAGCTGTCCTTTTCCGTTTTTCCCTAATCAGACTTTCATGTTAGTTTTATGGGTTCTTTCTCCTGTTGTGGTTTCTGTATGAAGGCTCTCAGTTTCCCCTACTCCAGCGGTGCATTATTACCCACACTGTGGGTATGTGCTCTCAGAGATGGTTACTATCCTTTCTTGACTAGCTTTCATCTTGGCTACTCCATAGTGCACTCGATGTGTGGCCTTCCAAAGGGTAGTGAAATTTCTTTGTCTGATAATGGCTGGCTTCAGATGTTCAGATATACCCACAATACTATCTACATGAACACACCGAAAACATTTTTCTATAATAATAGCTGTTTTTAGTTTTCACTCTTAGTTCTTGCATTAATTGTGAAATTGTGCATTACGTTTAAATATATTTGTAGTTTCAGATGGTTCACTAATAACTAAATAAAAAAAGAAAATCTTTTAGCTGATACCCAGCAGAGAGCTTCTAATATAGCAAGCCTCTAACACAGTAGAGTCAAGGTGAGAAGACAGAAGATGGCTGAAATACTCCACCAATGTGCCACTATGTGTTGTGTCTCAGCCCTGTTCTGCCCCCCTTACCACCATGCCGGCTGGTGAATTTAAAAAAAAAAGTTTTTATTTTAATTGCTTCCACTTACTACAACCTGTGAAGGTATCCACGCAGGTTTGTGATGTGCGTTTATGTAGTATCACACCAAGTTCCTTGCAAAAAATTAAGTATCATACAGTTTAAATTGTGTCATTTGGCTGGTTATTATACTCCCTGAACTAGCAAGTTAAAGACAGCAGGACCTTTCGGAGAGACTTTGACATTCACGTCAACTTCCAGGTCAACGACTATTGAGCTGCAGTGATTAAGGGCCCCCTTCAAATATGCATGAACAGACGCGTGTACCCACACACTCGCTAAAATGCATATTGCCCCTTTGTATTTGCTTGGTAGCTCAATATGAGGGCATTGTTTAGTATTGATTGTCATTTTAATTTCATTTACCTAACATTGATTTGCATTAGATATGTGTGGTTGTCATGCAAAGTTAGGTAACATCCAATTTCAACTTGAACTTTTGCCCTAAACAGATTGAGAAACGGTTAAAAAAGAAAAAAGGAAAAAAAAAGATTTTTAATCAACCGTGCCTTATTTTTGATCTCATATGTGTACGATGGCAGTACATGGACTTTTAATGCCTGTTTATTCTTACGCTTTTTTCCCTCTCTTACTTTCTCAGGTTCCTTTCTTTGGGCCTCTGTTTAATGGCGCCATCATCACTGGGACGCTGCTGCCAAGCTTAGTGCGGGCCACCTGTATCAATGCCAGCAGAGCTGTCAAGTCCCGGCTGACTCTCTACCAGAGCTTGTATCCTTTACTCCTCATGCCTTCTTCTTCATTTACTGTTCACTATCCCATACGGGTATGGCTCATCAGAGGAATGCAACAAAGAATAAAAAACAAACCACCACTGATACAGGCGAGGCCATAAAGCTTGTGCACTTATATTTAGTAGTACTTTTATGATGATTCCAGTAGATGAACACTGAGCTTACATTTTCAGCACCACCAGCACCCCATTTGGGTAAATTCACTGAGACATGTGGCGTGCTCGTCATGTCAGCCAACGTACACAGCTGAGTGCTGACACTGATCTTTATTGGCTGGCTGATTTACATACAGCTATTAGGCCAGGACTGTTTCACAGCCTGGAGCAGCATGGGAGGTTGTGTGGGGCTGTTTTGGGTAGGCACAGATAATGTGTCATCATCTATCACTACCATTTTATGGAGCACAAGGAGAGCCAAAATAAGAGCACCATCAACAAATGTGTACAAGTGCATACAGATACAAGCGTGCGTGTGCGCGCACACACACACACACAGCTCTCGTCCCTCCACCCATCTATCCAACAGTGAGCCGTTAAGAGCCTGACTCCAGCTGTAGTTGTCAGTTGGTTTAAAGGGAGTGTAATCACCAATGGAGATGAATTAGCATGTGAATGCCAGCAGCACAGAGATGGGAGGGGGGGGTTCGGGATGGCCCCTGGAGGGGGAAACCTGATCTCCCTTAACGCCCCGCTCCTCCTCGGACAGCATGTACAGCACCGCCTCACCAGAACCACGCTGCCCCTCTGGCGGTTGCTATAGAAACCTCCCCCAAGGAGGTTTCATTTGGGTGGAAGAGTAGCATCTTGTTTTAAGACACCGAAATATTTTTTAAAAGTTGCTGTTGCATTTAAATGAATATTAGGTCTTTGTATCATAATCATTTACAACAAAGGCTTTTGCTCTTTAGATGCATTACAACATACCTTGTGTATGTTGTTTACAGTTGGGTGTGTAAGTATGTGTGTCCATGTATGCATTTCACAGTGCATCACATCCTCTGGTCCCCCACCCCGATATCAGGCCTTGTCTGTGTGTCCCCGGGGGCATCCTGAGTGACAGATGTCTGTTACCCGACGCCAAGTGAATTAGCCCAGTGTGAGTCTCAGTGCCAAAGGGGGGCCAACCACAGGCCTGCCTGCCTTGAGAGTCTGGGGTGGGGGGAGGACAGTACCGGCCCTTTGCTGGGCTACAAAAGCCTTACCTGGCATTCCTTAGCAGCAGAGAAGCAGACAGCACAAAGGCATGATCTATGAGAGGAGATAAGCGCTGCCTCTGGAGTTCTGGCACTGATTGGCTGCCAGGCCTCACACAGTCCAAGAGAGGAGATGAATGAATGTGCCAGGCAAAGCAGACTGCCAACATGAGTATCTGCATGTCTGTCTGTCTGTCTGCTTAGCTAGAGGAGCTTGTGAGGAGAGAGGAATTGTATGAACTACTAAAAGACAACCATTTTAAGTTTGGGGTTAGCCATGTGAAAGTGAAATCTGCATTTTTCTATTATAAGATAACTGATATCACAGAATGTCCTGACTGACACAATGTCCGGCATTGGCACGAACCATAAACGAAACCAAGTCTTGAGTGGCAGGTGCAGTTCCTATTTTGTACGCTTCATCATTGGATTCACTGTTGCATTGTACCAGTGTTTTGCACTTTTTCCTCTCCACTCGTCATTCTTCCATCTTCTCAGGATACGTAGCGCTTTATCTTTCACAGGTTGGAGCAATGACCCAAGCTCTTTTTTTTTTTCTTTTTTTTTTATCAGGATGTGTGTTTTTGTGCAAGATGAAAATCCTCATCCTTAGTTTACCCCTTCACAATGCCTTAACAATCCACAGTCTGCTCTCTGCCTGTGAGGCCACTCTCCAAGGTAATTAGTTGAATATTTCTTCAAAGAGAAGCTATATGACCCCCGTGTGTCCAGATAAAAGGCCGGTATGGCGCTGTGGTCTCCTCTCTTGCTCTGTCACAAGGCTCGAGAGGACTCCAGCAGTCTGCTGCAACGCTCACAGGATCTCTCAGGCTAATAGGATTTGATATTGAAAAATGACCACCAGCAACTTTCAGAAAATACACACACAAATGGTCCACAAGAGTGTTTTTCAGATAAACACTCCCCCCTTGCTGTCTCTCTGTATTTCTCCACATCACTGTCTCTCCTTTCCTCTCTCTGATTTGTGAAATCTGTGTTGTAGTTCCATTTGTCTTCTCACACAGCGTCCACCTCTCAATATCAGTTAGAATTTGTGTCAATTTCTTCTTCAAGACATAGCTATGGCCTTATAGACATCATATCACGAGCCTTTCACAGACAACTCATAATGTATCATCTATTATTTATATGCCTGATGGAAAATGCAGCTGGTCTGGCTTTGTGTGTTCTAAGTGTATTGTCTGCAACTAGCGTTCACAGCTGCTTTTTGAACACGTGTGACCACAAAATGTAAAATTCTGAAACAACATTCATTTTTTGTTACACCACAAATTTTTAATGTTTGATCAGTAACAGATTATTTATTTGCATCACCTGAACCCAGCCTGCCACAGGATGGCCTTACTGACTGCTGCCATTTACTGTATCATGACGATCCTTCATACTGTCACTGTAGAATAATATCTATATCCAGAAGCTAGGATTCATTTCTCTCTTCAACAAGCACTTGAGTTTGATGGGCCACCCATCACTTTTTGTGATGGGGGTATTGTTAAGGGTAAAAACTGTCTGCATGTGTGTATGTTGGGGAGAGTTTCTAATAGGTGAGACAGTGTGGAACTGACCTTGATTCATAGACATAGCCTCCCTACTGGACAGAATCAATAGCTTTTGCACACTACCCTTAGTCCCCATCCTCTTCTCTGAGACACACATAAACACACGCACGCACACACACACACACACAGATCCATCTCCAGGCAGCGATCAATAACCATAATCTGTTTCTGCCCATCGCCAGTCATGCGAGCCAGGCTTTTAGGTGGTGTGTGCGTGTGTGTGTGTGTGTGTGTCTGTGTGCAGTAGCAGAAAGATGAGAGGGAGGCTTGATCCTTCCAGTGGAACCCAGAAAGCTGCTAAAGTCTGTCATGTTCCCTCACAAGCTCTTGTGAGCATATCTACAGTCCCACAGCTCCACAGAATGCCCATAACGAGATGTACATAATATCAGTGGATGTATACTGACAACATAATGGATATAATATCCTGTATGCACTCCTTTGTGTGCTGTTACTGCACCCCCACAGACGCCATCATAATTATTACAGTCACAGTGTTGACAATGACATATTCTCACACCCCTTCTGAGCAAGTTATTGTCCCACTCCCTCACTGCGTCTTTGTCCAACGCAAGCTCGTTCTTTTGTATACTGTAAGATTCCACACCTAGAGAAGATGAAAGTGCTCCTGTATGCATGATAGGGTGTCATGAATAGGATCTGCCATGTTAGTGTTGTCTCACATGAATTATTTAGCATCGTTGATAGGTCTAATTTGCCAGCTGTTGTGCCATAACTGTCGGCAGTCTCATGGATAACACTCAGCAGTCTATATCACTGTGGAACACAGTGCTTGACTGGGCACAGTGAGACACCAAGCTAGTCATTATATGCTGGGTTCATGTAATGGTCTGAGCTGATATGAGTATAACTAGCCAACTTCCTGTTTATGGAAAACAGGGCTGTCAGATGCTGAAGGACTAGCTGCTGAAGTCTAGAAGGACTAGAAAAAAATTGATGTACAGAAAAAAAATCTTAAGAAATCATTCTGAGTTGTAGTGCAGTGGATGATATTCACTATTCAGTAGTTTATACGTATTACTGGTTTACAAGACTTTTAGTTGGATGAGTTGTTTTGGGGGTGGATAGGTAGTTGGTTAAGGGTTGAGTTAAGGACCGTTTCTGAGTTGAAGTGTCCCTGCTTGGTGTTGGCCAGTGTGGTTTGGGTGCAGGCTGGCATTGGTTTTGATGGAGCGGTTGAGAGTTTTCCGCAGTGTTTGGGGGGCTACAGAAAAAGGAGGGGTCTCTCCCTCACTGAATGTTTTAACCTAATCCCATTATCAGTGTAGCGCACTGCCTCCCAGCTCTTCCCCCTCCTTATCCCTACCCCCTCCCACCCTTCTCCAGCTGACCAGCTGTTCCTGCCGGGACTCACGACAATGTCCGATGTGTTCAGATCACTGAGTACCCCCCCCTCCCCAATACAAATACACAGAGCGCAGTCCATGCACAACCAAAGCAATTGCCTGGCCCATTGCTGGAGCCTAGGAAGGCCTAGAGGGAGGAGGGTGTTAGTTAGGGGAGAAGGGGGTAGCTTTGGGGGTGAGGAGGGGGCAAGTACAGGCCTGTCAAACCAAGAGCCCTGACTCAGGAGGCAGCCCAGCTCGGATGGCATATGGCGTCTAGCTTCATACAACATGCAAAAGTATTCTCTCCCTTTACCCCCTCTCATCCATTCCCCCCTCTCCCTGTCTCCCTCCCCTGCTGCTAATGCAGAATGACTCATAGCATTACTCATTTTTTTTCCTCTCCCCTGTACCCCCCACCCCCTACCCCTACACACATCAGTTCCTCCTCCCCTTGCCACCCAGTAACAAAAGGCGTCCGCTGCATGGCACCCACACCCTGAAAGCCCTGGGGGCTCAGCCTAGCCCAGCCCAGCCTAGCCTGCACTCTGAGGCCTGAGCTTCATGGGGGCCACCCCTTTTAAACACAGGTAGAGCAGGCGTGGAACCAGACGGTCAACAGCAGGGACCCAGAGCCCCGCCTGGGGTATCGCATACACACTGCTGGTGTCAAACTGTTGTGTCTGTTGGTGTGTTTGTGTTTGCTTTTATATGTATACAGAAACTGCCCTTATTTTGTAGTGCATCTGGTATTACAAAACCATCATGCTTTGTGTGTGTTTGAGTGTGTTTTTGCATGTGTGTGCATTGTGTTCTGTGTGTGTCTCACCGCTACCTTTCTAACACATAAGGGGTGTCTTTGTTTTTATTTTCTTTTTTAATAGCAGTGTTTTCGTTAAGTGTAGTATTAATTCAAATGGCTAATTTCAGGTTTATCCACATTTTGATTTACTTTTCTACACTTAACCATTGACTTATTAAAGCACTATATGGTGTAGGAGAGCTCTCACTAAGTAGAATAGCCCCTTTTTAAGTAGATGCTGCATAGCCTAGTGTAACCCAAAGAAATTCATGCTCTGTGTATTTTTAAACTTGAACCCCCACCTTCATGCCCCTCCCCTTCTCTCTCCGTCTGTTATGCATTCATGTCTGACATCTGTCTGTTTGTGAGCGGCAAAGTGAAAGCCAGCAGCACTGCCAGTTTTGTGTGGGATCGCTGTTTATGTCCCATCACTAGCTCAGCTTCAGGCTTGAATTACATAAAATAATTTAGATAATCATCACTAAGATAGCAATGATTTTCTTTATGTAATTTGATAACTGTTAGGCATCAGTTTTAGGGCATATTGGTATTTTCTGGATGTTTAAATTCCATTGCAATGTTGACACCTTGTTAATGCAGGTTGTTGGGTTTGTATTTCACTAAAATTGAGATAAACTCAAAGTGCAGATCAAATTTTTTTTAATTGTTTACATGTTAACGAAAGAATATACCCCTATAATGCATAGAAAATTAAAATTTTGTTTTTTTTCTGTGCTTGTTTCTAAAAGTCAAATGGTAATATTCTAAGTAAATAAACGTCATCAGTGTTATAAATAACAAATTGTCAAGCAACATTTTCTAGTTGACATAAACTGACTTCAAAATACAGTACAGTGCAATGCTTAGTTTTATATTATATATATTTGATAACAAATTCCTGTACACTATCAGTAACCACATAAGAATTTTTTTAATTAACTGCTTTGTCTGTTAGGAAATTTTGCTTCAGTGTCATAATGCTGCCACAAAATAAAAGTCTCTTATTTCTCCTATTCAAGGCTCAAGAGAAAGAATTTCCTACATATTGAGGAGGCAAAAAAGAAAAAGCATTGTTTTAATTACATTTATGGTAGTTGTTTTGCATACTCTTGATTATGTAAGCCTAATGGTGAGTAATCATCCCAAATTGGCTACTAATACTGCATGTAATAGAATAACTGTGATTAGTTTGGATGTCCTTGTCCTCACTAAATATCAACAAAAAATGAAATGGTTGTAATGTCTGCTAATAGGTTATCGGTCTCTGTCCATCAGCTAAAATAAGCTCACCCCAGTGTCACCACTGGACTAGTACTGACTGCATTGCCGTTGAGAAGACATGTTTATTGTGATTGATGTGTAATGGTGGTGCTTCTATCACGGGTGTAAAAACCTGTCTGTCTGCTTTAAATGATTAGCATCCAGCTAGCCATTCCATCTGTTCCCCCTAGTCCTGTTTAATTAATGAACTTTCTTTCTCCGCCCTGTAGCCAGCCAGCGCAACACTAAAGCAAAAGCTGTTAGCCCTCTCAGGTTATCCAAATGGATGTGTGTTCTTTCCCCCCTCCCCCCCTCCTCCGCAATGGGTGCGTTCTCATTGATTAGTTATGTTTTGTTTTCCTCTCTTTTGTTTCAGGGTTCTTGAAGGGAGGGTTAATGAGCTTTCCTGGCAAGCTGTAGCGCTTGGAATCTGGGGCTAAATGGGAATAATTTTGTTGTTTTTTTTTGTTTTGTTTTGTTTTTTTGTGATGAGATTGGCAGCGATGTGAAGCCTTGTGTCACCGTGTGTATTTGTGTGTACATGAGTACATATGTGAATGGCAGTATGTGTTTGTTTGGATGTGTATGAATGGCTTTGAGGTGGGGTATATTGCATTTCATCCCTGCTGGTCTATTATTCCTCTTCAGAAACAGGGAATCTGGAACACTATTCATCTTTCAGCCATCTCAGCAAAACTCTTGTCTTGTCCTCATTTTACCACCAAGTACTCTCTCCCTTCTTTTATATCCCTTCTTCCTTCCATGTCTCTTGTTACAAGGCAGTGGACAGCCCTTTGTCCAGCTAAAGCTGCCCTCTTTTGTTTGCGCGGCCTTTTTTATCCATGTGCTAATCGCCATGGTCGTGTGCCTGAGTTGGACCCCATATTTCACGCTCAGCTCTCCTTTGTTTGACACACCGCCCCTGATAAGAATCCCAATTCTAGGGCCTCTCTGATATTGAAATCCAACAGCGGCGTAGAAAGAGCCTTCAATCATCCATTATCTGTGCTCCAGTGATTACCATTCAATCTCCCAGGGTCCAGGCTCCTCATCACCGGCCCCAGAGCTGAGGCCGTCCCCTGAAAGAACCTGCATCCCTTAACGCCTGTGTCACATTCAAGCATATCCATAGATATTTCGGACGCTGTCTTGAGACAGCCCCGCATTGAATGCTGCTGGGAAATGTCACTGAAATGTCACTCATCATTCTCTACTGGAATCTCTTGGTCTCTGATGTGGCCTTGGGTTTTTGGGGACACTTGTGAGGACACCTTGTGACATTATTGGGTTTCTTTGTCCCTAAATGGCCATTAAATTTCCGATTCTCTTTTTTGTTAGGAGATGAGGATTGCTCTTTTTTGCATAAGGCTTCATTGCTTTAATGTTACAGACTTAATTGGCTGTTTTAAGAAGGAATTAGTTGATTATTTATAATGCCTCTTTAAATGGTTCAAAGGCAGAGTCTGCTCCTCCGCTGGCCTGTGGCCATTGTTCTCTTTTAGAGGATGTCCTTGTGCCTCACAGCATTTGCATTTTTGCAGTAAATGGAATTTTCTGCATTGACAGACAAGGCAAGGCAAACAAAGCAATAACAAAAACAAAACATTTAAGTATGCATCGCTGTGCATTGTCTGCCTCTTCTTACAGAAAGCATCCTTTGATGTGTTAATATTGATAATCTGTTTCATTGTCAAGTGGTGGTTGTGGCTGAAAGAGCAGCACTGAGAAATATTGGCTAAATCTTCCTGTGTCTCTCTCCACTGCAACAGGCTGTAATAACATTAGGGTTGATGTCAGACACAAAGTATTGTTAGTTGTGGAAGCAGGCTCAACACATTTTAGTGGTGGGGCTGTCTTATCTTAAAAAGCTGTGCATCTTTGTCATATAGTGTAAGAGAATGAGAATTTATTCAACAGATGATTACTGTTTTATTATTTTCATCATTCAGGCTGCTTATTCTTTTTGGTTTGATTGAAATGAAAAACAGCTTTGTGCTGTAGACATCCACTTATCCAACGCTCTATGTTTAGATACACAGCAGCTCTCAGTACCTTTGTTTAATGTAGTGTACACATCTTCATTAGTTATGTATAGCCTCTAATTACTATTGATGAGACTCTAGCTGATTTGGGTACAAATCTATAGCTTTTGTTATTCTAATGAGTGTTATTTACCCTCAGATCTCCAGGCCAGGGGGCTTTGGAATGGGGCTTTGTGCAGGCAGATATAGCCGGGGCTGCTCTAGCTACACCCACTTGTTTTTGTATCTGCCGACTTTGACAAAATCCAGTTTCCCTCCCCCCACATCATTACCCGTCTGTATGGATGTATAGCACTTCCCGCTCTTCCATCTGTTTTTGTCCCATGAAAAGGTCCATTATAATCTGCAGGATGCACAGTTGACGTGCCGCAAGCTCCGCTTGAGCCAATCAAGGCAGTGCACTGAACTTAGGCCACAAATCCAAGAGGCCCTAACCCCTCCCCCAAGGTAATTTTGATTAGCTGGGCTCTCTGTCTGAGATCTTCAGTTGAACAAGTTTTTATAACAACATTGTCTCCATCATCCCTTTCCCCTATAAAAGCTCCCTGTCTGAATGGGGCTCTATGCATGCCCACTGGATGATGGCAGGCTCCTGATTAACCCTGGAGTGACTAGCTAATGTCATTGAAGGAGGGCCACCTGGCTATGAGACTGTACAGTCAGCTGCCACTGAAGGGCCAGAATAGGAGACGACCAGGTGTTGGGCTCCAGCCCCCCTAATTGTTGCCATGTAATAGCCTGCTTGACTGCACAATATAGCCCAGGGGCGAGGATTAGGAAAAAGCTGTTGCCAACACAGAAGTCCATTTTCTTTTTCGCCCAAGGTTTTGTGTGCACATTTCTCTGTGTGCATGCTTGTGTGGGTGGGTGGGTGGGAGTGTATCTCCCTTTGCAATCCTCCCCATCCATTACAGTTATAGCAGGTAGAACACTGGGCCCCCTTTCTGGGACCCAGCTCTTTACCCACCCATCACATTAATTCCAGACGGCCACGCTATATGCTTGCTTTCTGATTGGGAAGGGGTTGGAGTAAACTTTCTATACTCATTAAAAATGAATGGGAGGAAGAAAAGTTGAATGTCAAAAGGATGTTAGACCCTAGTCACATATGTACTGCCTGAAAGTAACTATTCCAGACTTACTATATGGCTGAAAAAATAAACTTTACTAAACAAACTGCCTAATGACTTTTGCATAGTTTACTTCTTAACTCTTTAACAACATATTCAGTCATCATTGTTATTTACAGCATTTGGAAAAAATTATATGAACAAATTGGCAGTCTGGTGTCTGCATATGCAGTGTTTAGACAAGAGTTCATACCTCATTGTAATCATAGTAGAATTGATTGAAATATGTCCTAAATGTGAATATGAAGGCAAATTAAATCACTCTTGTCCCCCAGTAACTAACACTCTCTTCCCTGTGCATTCACCACAGCTGTGATCATATATAACCTAGCCCTAATAATTATCATTCCCGCTAAATGCTTGGCATTTTGCATGAGGCCAGGAAGCCTAATTGGCCCGATGAACCTTTTCATAGAGGGGGCAATGGCGGAACAAGAGACATCATCTGCAATATGTCTTGGCGGGAAGCAAACAGAGATTCTTGGCGTTAACGCATCACAGTTATTCTGTTGCACATGCCACAAGCATCATTAAAATTGCAGAAGCCCCTGTTCATTTAGTTTTAATATTTCATCAGTGCTTGCCTGAACAGTGTTATTGTGGGGTTAAAATCAGAGCCATTTGGCATGACCCAGAGTTGGCACCCTGCTTGTACAATTGCAAGTGCAAGTGTCACACTGGTTTTTCTAGATTATACGTCGTCAAGGTAATTTGATTGCCATTTGAGGTGGTACAGGTGGGGGGATCACAAGTTTGTGTGTAGCTGTGGAGTCTAATCTTCTATAATAATTATGAAGTTATAAATTTCATCATTCAGTTGGAAAAAAGGAGAGGTGAAATGCCTCCTACGTAATCAGATGAATTTCAATTCAAGACGGGGGTCTAGTGTGACCTTCCCTGTTTCATCTTTGACTTTTTATTAAAAGTTCAAATTGAAATCAGATAGACTTGACTCTAAACAATTCAAATAGCAGGAAGACTGGAAAAAGAATAAGATGCATATTTACCTCAGATAGCTCATATGCTGCCCACCTTTGTCCTGACCTAATAATGTACCCAGAAGGCCAAGGCATTCATGTCACTCTGGCCATCCTCACTGACAAAGGAAACCTTCAGATAGAACTCTCACCCAGACAGTCACAGAACTGTATCTGTTAATCTTCATCCCTATCAGCCTTTTGTAGCTCATCTTATTATGACTTTCTGTTAATGCACAGTGGAGGCCTGTGTGACTGTCTGGCTATAATGGGCCTGTGTTTGATTAATCATGTCGATCCATTGTGTTTCACATCTAAGGCTTCTGCGTTAGTACTCATCAATGGAGACCAGAGTCCTTTGAAAAGGAGATTGGTTACAGACTCAGCTCATCTGAATACACAAGCTCAGTAGGCTTTGATGGTAGTCATGTTGTGTTCAACAAACCATGCTACAACAAATTATGATGTCACTAGTGATTTTGTTGCTATCTTGATTCTCTGTGATCTATGAACCCCCAACAATCAGTTGGTCTTAACATACTTTAAGGGTCAACATTGACTTTGTTGTAGGTGCTGGTCTTATGATTTGTCGTGGAGCAGAAATCGATTTTTAGTGTCCCCCAGAGAAATGGTTTGGCTGCCAGAGACTTGGTGCACTTGAGAAAATGGGTGACTACTTCCTCCAGTCAGCTCATAAATAACCTGGTCATGCCAGCTACCAGACATCAGATTTTGTCTGCAGCTGTTGCAAAACCTGTGTGAAATCACTGATGGGCAGTGATGATGTCACAGGTTAGGAGTGATGTCACAGCCATAACTCCCCATCCCACTGTCTGAATTCCAGATGGACGGTAGAGAGGTGTGGAGGTTGGAGCTTAGAAGCTCTTGCTGTGGGAAAGTCACCCCTCTGGAGGTGTCATTAACCCGGGCTTACTGTTTGACCCGATTCCTTTGGGGCTCCTGAGCTCCAGTTTCCTGGACCTGCTCCTAATTAGGCTACTTGTTAAAACTCTCTGAAACCAGCTATTCCTCTAGAGCACCTGATGTTTTGTATGTCTATGCGCCACCAGAAAATGGACACACAAACACCTCCACTCATCATAATGCATCTGTGACACATTGAGATGTTTCCTGTCCTGGTGCTGTGTCTATAGCAAAAAACCTGTTTAATGAGACACCAAGGTTTGAGTAGCTACCATATAAAAAGGGATTTGGACATACACACACACACACACACACATACATGATCCCATCACGCTTACTGGTTAGTTTCTGTCATACACGCTCTCACTTTATCCATCTCAATCTGTTGTTCCATCCTATTCTGCCATTATTCCTGCAGCAAGCTTTATTGCCACATTCACTCTGTCTGTCCTTATCTTTCTTTCTTCCTATGTCTCTCCGTCTAAATGTCTTCGTCTCCTCCCCGTTTTCCCATAATCACCTCACACCTCAGAGGGCCTCTGCTGAGACGAGCTTCACACCTCAGTCCTCGCTGTGACAACAGGTACCGCTGGCACTCACGGCCCAGCCTCTGTCCAATCAACACCTGCTCTGCTTTATCCCTCTTTCATCTTAACCCCCCCTCCCTCGTTTTTGTGTCTCCATCAGTCCTTTTCCCCACATATCCCTTCTGTACATTTTCTTGTCTCTCTGCCATTTTTCTGCCTCTTATCTCCTTTTCCATAATGAGTAATAGATCTTCCATATGCAGTCTTCATACCAATACCTTCTGGAGATTTCCTGTTGATTTAAACTTGTTCATGCTACAGCAGTCTGCTTTCATTACCTACTTTGGTTCCCAGTATAATGACCAGCCTGTATGCATTTGTCTTTGAGCCTGCTTTTGCCAGCATCATTTTTCCATGCTGACAATTTTTTCTCTTGGCAGCTTGTTCGATACCTAAGCAGGATGCACTATCCATAGGGATGGACAGAATTTGAGTTATAACGAAGTGGGGCACTTTAAACAAAAAATAACGACCACATCTGCTTTTTTACCCTGTTTGCACTGGCACCCCGGCACCACTAAGCAACTCCCCCCAATCCCTTCCTCTTAACAGGCCAATTATGTGACTGCTGGGAGTCAATGGCGCTGTGAGCTACTCCTGAGCTCCTCTCCTCACCAAGGTCAAGCTGATTGGCCCAGGTTAATGGGCAGATATGGGGCTAAGAGAGGAGGGGGTCAAGCACCTAGAGGCACCCTCCACCTCATCTCTAAACTGTCCCTCTTCACCACAAGAGCCCCTTTTACAACCAGCGCTTCTACAAACAGGATTAACCTTGGCTGCTGCTGTGGAGGCCCGAGGAGCGTAGGAGTGGTTTTCTCCCTATGCATAGATGAGATTTCTTTTAGAACTTCCTTTTCTAAGTGTCCTCCAGTTAAAACTACCAGAACCATAAGGTGTGACGGTCATTCATGAGGTTGATGTATACTGTACCTGTATATGCTACATTACGCATGGCTTTACTAACGTGATACTTAAAAATTAATATAAAAATACAATAATGGAAACATAATTAGTGTGTCTGATAGTGTAGTAGCTTGTACGTTTCAAAAGTGATATGGCATAATTTTTAAAATGGGCTTTTTGAACTGCTCTGTGATTCAGTTGCCTGCCATGTTGAAACAATACCTTCGGTTCAGAATAGATCTGGAACCTTGTTGCCACACCCCCTTTCTTCCATATCTTTTGTCGCTTATTATTATGAAAATTGTACTAGTTAACCAGGGAGATTATGGCCTTTAGAGGTGCACTATAAGAAACTCAACATGACAAGGACACTCTGGATTAAAAAAAAGGTGGGGGTAGCTACCCTCCATGCATCCAACATCTGACTTCTGTGACTTAGAAGTGGATAGTAATGGAGCTTAAGTGGTAAAATGCCAGTATGGGGCATCGAACACCCCTTCTAATGCTTCTTCTAATCTGGACCTTCACCCCCAAACCCTGCTTTATCAACAGATTAACTACGTGTCTTTGTGACGTTACTTCTGTTCAAACAACGGGTGTGAGAAATATTCAGATCATTCACTTTTCACAGTTTTTGTTGGCTTTGACGTAAAATTTAAAAGATATGTGTTATTTTTATACTTGTTTGCCCTTTAATCTTGGATTGTATTGCCTTGTTGTAAGGTGAATCCTCATCCCTCTCTGTGGTTGTGTTTTGTATTCTCATAGAGTGCTACTGCAACCAGTTTGCTTCATTGTTGGGATTCCAAAGGGTTTGAGTGATACCCTGTTTTCTCCAGACATTGTGTGAGTGTTCAGTTGGTATTTTGACCAAAGAACCAATTTATGCTCACACAAACCCGTCCTTGAACTTGTGTGTGTGTGTGTTGAAACATTCTATATTAACCACAGTGATGGAACTTTGTATTTGTAGAGCTGAGATTTAAAAAAATAGATATTGTAGGTTAGATAAACTGGAAGATTTGAGACCACTCGTGGCATCATGAAGTAATGTTGAGCAATGAGCGGGTCCCTGATTTCTTGGTATCTTTTGCCCTACTAATACAAGCACAAGCAGTGGGTGATGCAATGAACATTCATGCTGGTGGTTTTACTGTTTTCTTTGGTTGATAGGCAGTGTGGCTAATGCATTGACAAATGTTGCACTGCATCTGAAAAATGCAGGGCAAGAAGACTGCTAGCCTTTGTAAACATGGTTGTCAACAGTCCAGTTTTAAAAGTAATTTCAAAATCATCTTTTCAGTGTTTTATGGGAGAGTTTGATTGGCCTCAAGGATACACACAATGTGCTGTTGGTGAGAACACTGAACTGTTTACATTTATAGTACCTTTTAGTAAAGGGGCTGAAATACCTTCTGAAGGCATGATGCATAAACATCCCTGCTGGCTGTGAAGAGAGTTTGTCAAGGGCCAGTGGTAGCGGGAGGCCTTCTGTCAGCAGGCGGACTGAGGAACACAAAGACTGAGGCTGGATGGTCAGGATGCTGCTCTCCAGGGAGACACCAGATCAGAGGTCAACACAGGCTCTTTTGGGGAACAGTGTGTGGGTGGAGGGTGTTAGTGAGTGTGTGTGCCTACTTATGCACTACTAACGCCTGTGTGTGAGCATGTGTATGTGTCTGCATGTGCTGGTTGGCGTTACACATGGCACAAAATGGATCCCAGTGGACAGGCATTTTCAGGACAGGTCCCTGTGGACGAAGAGAGAAAAAGAGAGAGAGATGATGATGAGGGACAGTGGCTGTTGGCCGATGGGGTCCAGCAGGGATGGAGCAGCCTGCTAATGAAGAGCCATCTGAGGCCTCCATTCACCTTGAACATGGGCCACTGCAGCTGCCCTGACCTTGGCTTTGATCCACAAAGATGCTTGACCCCCACCATTCCCCCAATGCTAACCCCACTGCCATCTGGACAACACACATGCATATGTATACATACGTGCACACACCCACAGATGCATATGCATGTACACGTATGTTGACCCATATACTTGTGCACATATGCCTTCACATGTATGATGTTGTTGGACTATCTGTCTCTGGTGGTGTCAGTTCAGCCACATACACCATTTCTTTTTGGATATCCAAACTGCATGTTGTGTTTTACTGCGTAATTGTGTACCAATGTATGTCTCTGGGATCCACACCTTCACTCAGATGCCACATGCCAACAAAAAGTCAGTATCTGTGTTATCATTAGGAACAAAAAAGGGGTACAAAAGGGGAACAGGGTGGCAAAAAAACCTGAATGTAGGTATTAGATGTGATTTGTGCTTTTCTCTTTGTAGCTACTGCTCCCTCCCTCCATCATAACTCCCTAACCACAACCTCCACACCTCCAGACTAAAATTGTTCTGTTACATTAACTCAGGCCTGGGAGGGGCTTTTATTCTTGTTACTATCCCAATAGTTGCCACGCTCCATAGACATTACATTGGTTTCCCTCTCTTCTTCCTAATAGGAATGCAGCAGCTTGGAACGTAGGGGTTCCGTGGAAATTCCCGAAGTGGCGCAACACACTTTCCACCCACACACCGGCTTCTCTTGCTTGTCCGCCTAGATCAGCTGTAAATGACAGTTATGTCACGGGTGACTTGAGTTGCAGTCCATCTGTGGAAATTTAGACCTGACTGCATTTCTCTTTTTATATTTCATGCCTTTCTTTATGAGAAGGTTTATAGCACAAAATATTGAGAAGGTTTATGTGATACAGCAATATGAGAAAGGCTTTTATAATACATGACATTTTTATAGTGTGTAACATGTTTTGTGATCCAGAGAAGTTTCTCGCAAACATGAAGCCAGACACTGTAGAGCGGTAGATGTTTTTGTTTACCCCCTGAAAATAGGTCACTTTCAGTGCGTTTGGTGTCCATAACATGGACATAGTCTTTGCATCAGTTCTGGATGTGTCCCTTGATTAAGTTACTGCATGGAGGCAGCAGCATCTGTGCATATGCAGGGGAACAAGCTGTGCCCATGGCTTGGTAATTAGAGACAAGCAGAAAGATGAGAGAGTGTGAGAGAGAGAGAAGGCAAGATTACCCCTCACTGTGCATCAGGTCTGATTTGTGTGCAGTAATTTTTTTACCCACAGATAGCATTGTACATTTACTTAAGTGAGCTGATTATGACTCTCGCTTTCACTCTTCTCCAAAATACCTTTTATTAGACTCCATCCCTTGCCGCCTGTCTTTCTCCCTTACTGCCTTTGTCATATATTTTCCCTCATCTCTTGATAATTCTGCACCATCTCCCTTCATTTTATTCTTTGAAGTTTTTCACCCGCTATAATCCATTTGTCTAACTTGGATAGAGGGCAGCGGAAGGAAGTAGTGGAGGAGAGGCGTGTGTCAGAGTCAGAGGAGAGCGTCTGCTCCAGCTGGAGTCAATATTTGCTTTAGGAATCTCAATAACAGGCCTGCAGTCATCTGCATCTCTGATAATGGACAGCCATATGGCTCTGTTGACCCACACTGTGCTGAGGTTCTCTCTCTCTCCTCATCCTTCCTTGTCTTTCATATGTAGGCTCCCTTCTAACTTCTCTCATTTCTTTTCATTTACTCCTTCGTTCACACATATTTGTCTTCCACTTATCACCTATCTGTGCATATTTCGTTCTTTTACAAACATCCTTTCTCTCTGTCTGTCATCCATAAAACCCTGGATATGACCCACCACACAGAGCTGTGACCCAAGTTACCATGGCAGCAAAGCCTTGGATGCCTACTCTTTGTCCAACACACAGCAAGTGACAGAAAACAGTGACGTTGCATGAGTGGAAGATAGGAAGCTCAGGAGGGAAGTGCTTTTACTACTTGTAAGTTATGTGGCTCTTTTAAATAGAGATGTTGGCTCTGTAAAGAATGGTCAATTAGATGCAGTGTATTAGTTGACAGGACTCACTGCCTCCATACTTTTTTTTCTCTTGTGGGAAGTAGTAGTAGTAAATATGAGGTTTTTCTCTCGGATCTCCTGGTGTTCTATCCTGTCCTGACAAGGGTTCAAATCTTGTTTGCTAATCCAAAATGCTAGAAGTCTCCTTTGCTGAGCAGAGCAGAGTCCACAAGCTTTTTACACAGAACAATTTAGAAAGAAAGGCTTTAATGTTTTGTTTCATAGGGCATAGAGATTAATGCATGTGCCATTTACCCAAGTATATGAACTAATCCTACTCCCCATCTTCCTCATTTATCATATCCTTTGTTTTATTCTGCCCTCTGTCCATCTCTGTTTGTCCCTGTGAGAAGCTTGGCCATCGTACCCTCTGGTGTGTCCCGGCTCAGGTGCCCGTCACCCCCGCTTTGCCACGGTTCCCTCAAAGCCATTGGTCATGGCTGCTTTGGCCCCTGCTGTGGCGGCATGTGCCCACAGCAGGCCCCCTGCCCAGTCACTGTCTCGTCCTATCTATATAACCCAGACCAGAGCCTCTCGACCCAGTCCAATCTATCTCAGCTCAGCCTGGTTCAGCCTTGGCGTCAGCAACACCCCGGTGCCACGCCACCCTGGCAGTCATAATCAGACGGGGGAGGGGCTCAAGGTGTGTGTGTGTGTGTGTGTGTGTGTGTGTGTGTGTGTGTGTGTGTGTGTGTGTGTGTGTGTGTGTGTGTGTGTGTGTGTGTGTGTGTGTGTGTGTGTGTGTGTGTGTGTGTGTGTGTGTGTGTGTGTGTGCGTGCGCGTGTGTGTGTGTGTGTGTGCGTGCGCGTGTGCGTGTGTGTGTGTGTGTGCGTGCGCGTGTGTGTGTGTGAGTAAGTGCATGTGTTTGTCAAGCAGTTGGTTAGGTGTCATCTATCAAGGAAACATGGCCACGAACAGACAGCCGTGAGAATAATCAGACTCATTGTCAAACATGCATGCACAGTTAAATCTCCAAAGTGCTCGCTATCATTATGCTATCAGACAAACCTTTTTGCTCCTATAGTTCATTCACCATATTTTACCCAGCACTTGCCTCCATTCCACAACAGACTTAGCACAATATATGTATGATAATGATATGATAATGGCCATCAGAATGTTTTCCACACTCACCCGGCAGCCATTTTATAGGCTTATTTATTTATTTATTTAGTTGAGCTTTCCCCATTTCAAATCCGGCCATCCATCCTGCATGCTGGCTGCCCGGGCTCCAGTCACTGCTTGTCACTCTGAATTTCAAATCGCTCCAATTTTCCCCCTGATGGCACGGAGAAGTGGCAGGCAGCGCATCAGGGAGGGTGGTCCTAGACACGCTGCCTGCAGCAGGGGTTCTATTAGAGAGAAGAGAGGGATGAGAGGGGGGAGAGGAGAGGTTTTAGAGCACCACGCCAGTAGTGATGTGTTCTTTCTTTCTTTTTTATGATTATTTCAGAGGCTGCTTTCTCATTTGGGGCTATGTGGCATGGCTGATTGTTCCATCTTTGCTTCTGGCTGGGTTGCTGATGGTGGGGCTGCCCTGACCGGTAAAGCTGCCTCTCGCTCCCCCAGCTCACTCTCACAGCACTGAAATAAATTCCATTTGTAACTGTTGCTGTGATTTGTTTTAACTGTGTACAGATGAATGTTTTGATGATTCTGAAATGTGATTATTTTGTGAGAATTTAAATTAGAGGTGAGGGTTAATCTGACTTGATTGTTTTGTTGTTTTCTCTGCAACACATTATGTTACATCCCTTAACGAGACCCAACCAGCTATGAGGAGCGGGCGCTCTACTTGGAGGCCATTATTCAGAACCACAGAGAGGTCATGACCTTTGAAGACTTTGCCTCACAAGTCTTCTCCCCGTCTCCTGGTTATCCAATGAGTGGGACAGGTGAGAAATTAACACTGCAACTGTGTCCTCCTTTATGTTCTTTCCCTTTTTTCCTCTCATGCCCTCCATTACCTCTTTCCTTGCCTCTTTTTCCTCATCAGTCTCTCCTCATACTACACAGTACACCTGTCTGCCCCCGCCCCCCATTCTCTCCACTCTTCTTCCACGCCTACGCTCACTGATGAATATCAAACAACAAGCCCCGGCTCTTCACGCCATCCAACTGACTTCAAACACTTCCTCAAGCCCCACTCATGCTACTTTGTTCATCTCCTCTTGTTCCGAGCTGCATCTTTCCATGCAATTGCTTTCCTATGAATATAAGCAACCTTGTTAAATGGCGGTTTCTGTGTGTGTCTGTGTGCGTGTGTCATCGTGAGCTCATTTACCAAAACTTCCAGATCCAGCCGACGGATGTCAGAACAGCGCTCTTATCAGTCCATGATGAATAGAATGGAAAACGTGTCTTATCTTGTTCTTCCTACTTGTACCAGCTGTGATCGATCTGCAACAGCACTGAAATCAATACAGGATTGCACTTTTCCACTCAATTGGATCCTGACACACATTCTGTTTTGACAAAGAAAGCACTCCACAGTACCACACCGTGGATGTCTTATCATTTTCAAATCTGTCAGCGCTTTAAGGGTCTTTTAAAGTGTATGTTGGCATGTGAAAATTAACTGTCTGAATTTTTTGGACTGTGCGCCTGTTATGTGATGTGTGATATTCAAGCTGTAGGAGACAGACGAGGTGGTCGGCCACATTACAATGCTGTTGGCCATCTCTCCTGCTGAGGTGTAAAAATCTCCTCAAACTTGATCTCCAATCATCTCTTTTCATCCTCAGCACCAAACCTCCTTAAAGAAGCAATAAGAGGGGGTAGAGTTAAAAATATATATATTTCCCAATAATTACCCATAGCTTAGTCCTTCGTATCTCTTAGTAGATGTGGTGAACTATTTCAACCATAGGTCCCCTCCGCTGGGCAGAGAGGAGTTAGAGAGGTTAACCAGCCTTAAGAATGATGTTTCACAGCATGGGACACAGGCTGTGGCTAATGTGAGAGGTCGTAACATAATGAAGTCTGCGAGGCTGTTGTGTTACCCTCACTGCTGCGGAAACTCGTTCTGAACGGTGATTTGTATTTCTCCGGAATCTACGCTTGTAAATAGATTAATTGATTAATGTGAGGCTTCACTGAAGTGCTGGGAATAGGAGACACAGAATATACTATGTATACAGTTTTGAAAAAAAGGTTGGGCTTTTTGTTAGCAACTATGTTATTTTGAATCACAGATAAATCTGACATTAGTAATTTTCTTTATAAAGCTTTGAAACAACTATGTAAAATAGTAAACAATGCCATTCGTTATTTCCTAAATTCCGAGATATAATCAGATTGTTTTCTTTGAGCAACATTCGAAAACCAATAGAAGTCAGATTACTACCAAAAAAGAAAAGAAAACCAGCAAATATTCATCCTTGAGAATGAATTTTTGGCATTTTTCTGTTTTCATGTGTTTTTGTCGACTGTATTTGCTGTATTTCCAAGCTACTTTGTGGCCCATGAAAACCATGGACATAATGTTTTGAATGCTTTAGGCCACAGATATTATGTGTTTAAATAGCCTTTATCACTGTATTCTATCATGCCTGATACCCCATGTCCCATCAAGCATATAGCTTCAATGTGGCAGTGATGCTGGCTAACATTGCACCTCATTTTCACCCTTCTGAAATGTGCTACTGCCCTCCTGTGTGTGTGTATGCGTGCGTGTGTGTGTGGTTGTATGCGAGTTTGTTCATCCATCTCCTGCTCTGGCTCCCATTGCTGCCACTAACATGTCATCCATGCTCCATGACAGCGTGCAGGCGTTGGCCGGGGATGGTTTGGGACATGGAGTACCCCTGGGCCAAACTGGACTGTAAGACTCTGCTTGTTTCCTCCATACTAGGCATGACGCCCAGCCACAGCCCACTTACATCTATTCATTCATTTATGCTATTCATAAGCCCACCAACATTATCAAATAACTGGAGTTGCACTTGATTTAACCTTTTTTGCAACAGCAAAGCAAGTCCAGACCTCAAGTACAGATCCTGCATGCTAAATGATAAATGCTATAAAACATTTGACCTTACCCCTCTCCTGTTAAGTGCCCCTTCCTTTACCTTGCTGGTCTGTCCGTAACCTCCATAGCCTCATCCTCCACGATCCTGAATGCAACCTCACTTTCACCCTGCAACCTCAGTCCAACATCACAGCTACCTGCATGAGCTAGTCGTATCCAACTTCCACTGCTTTGCTCACTTTTTGTTATTTTATTTTTGTATTTATTATTATTTTGTTCATTCTACAAGCATTTAAAGATAAATAACGCCAACTCACTCTACTGGATAAAACAACTTGAAAGCTCCCATGACCTAAGGTGTCCTTATACTTCTTACTCTTTCACTCTAACCTTCTCTAGCTGTAACATTGGTGGTAAACGTTTCTTGGCCTGTTGTTGCCATGTGAACAGCCCACCGTTCGTGCTTTGAATTTCAAAATTGTCTCACTTTTGAAATCTGTAAATGGGATAGACTCATCAGGTACCATCAGACATTACAGCTTTCAAAGTATCTTTGGGAAAAGTGGCACTTTTAACTCATCACCCAAATCAGTTAACCTTGTCTGCTGTTGAAACCTTCCAGTTACAACTAACCTCCACGCCACACACGCTGTCTGAATGTCGCCTCACTACAACTCTCTCAGATTACTGACTAATCAGCAGCACTGTGTTGTGTTCTGCTGCAGTGTGGTATGGTGTGTGTCCACTGCTCTCTCACATGATGCTCTACTCTGTTTTTTCCCTTTTTAGATTAAAAATATCTTAAAGGTCCAAATACTGTATATGACGAAGGTAAGCCCCGAGTCAGACCGGAAGCTTGTTTTCGTCCAGCGGCCTCCTTACCCTTCACTCGGTCACTCATCCTGGCTGTTTTCCAACACCCCTCCTTTTTTCATTCAGTACTAACCAAGCTTTGTTTACTGAGCGCTCTGACAAAGGGAAGGGAACAGAGAAACCAGGCTGTTTATTTTGGGGGGTGTCCTACTGTTTAGGCCAGGCTGGTAATTGAGAGTGATGCACGGTGGGGACAATTAGCACCTGACTAAGTAGCAGCATGAACAATATGGCTACACTTCTGGCCCTCGCTTCTGCATGTGGCGCGCCTTTATCTGTTCCCTCAGCAAACACTTTTCTCTTTTCTTTTTTTTTTCTTTTTTTCCCCCAATCCCTCCACCCTCCTCATTTCCTCCTGTTGGAGTGTGCCTGTTTGCCTGGGGCAGACTCTGAGACTAACACCTGCCGCACTGGAAGACGTCTTTGTCATCTAAAGCCTTGTTTGAACTGCTGCAGAGGGGACCAATGGGATATCAGGGCCATTTAAAGACTCTTTGTTTTCTTTCTCTCCCTCCGTCTCTCGTCTTCTTTTCATCTGAAATTAACCTCAGCGTAAGGTAGTTTGGGTTGAGGAAGGAGGAGCGGAAATGCTGGGTTCTAATGACGATAATAATGACACTCGCTCTTTTGAGTCTGGGTTATTTTTTCACTCAGTGACTTACTATGAAAATGAATTCTTACATAAGGCCATACAGAGTAGGACATCATTTAGAAACTGATGCAACCACAGTCATTAAGTGCCACAGTGGGAGTGATGACTGTTTAGTGCAGCATGTTTTAATGGCTGCTAAACGAAAAGGGAAGTCTGTTGAGTAGGTGGTGAACTGTACCACACTATTGTCTGTGTATATTATCTTTAATGGATGGTTCTTCCTCCCTGTCTAACTTGTGTCTTCACCAAAGATGCAATTTAGTTTCGTTTATAAAAACAAAGTGTGTACTGTAGGAATGAGTAGAATACGGGAATTCAGGGTTTGTTCTGTTCGTAAGGCCAGCCCACATTTTAAGCCAAACCCGTCCCTTTTTTATATTCATATGCAGATTTGAGAATACATGTTCGGACCCCCTCACCTCCCCTCCAGTCGTTCACAATACACACACCCAATGTTTCATCCATAGCCCAGCCTCCTCTCCCAGTGAGCAGCCGTCCTAGATGCTGCCGGTGTCCACTGTGCTGCTGAGTGTCTGTTACTCCAGCCATCTGCCATTCCTTTTAGCCGCTGCAACTTGAGATGCCTCAGAAAAAATGGCAGGAAATAAAAGGATAGGAAAGAAAATAGGCAACCAGATGCTATCTCGACAAAGCAAAAAAGTTGTTTAAACTCGAGGCATGGGGCAGAGGCGGGTGGGGGACCCACGGTTTGAATTTGGTTGGGGGCACACTGAGGAAGTCAGGGCGATGTTCACAATACTTGATTGTCCTCACCAGCATTTCATGCCCACCTCCCAGCTTATTACTGTTTGCCATCCCGTAATCATGGATGTGAAGTTTTTTGAAAAAGGACAATGTTTGACAATGGGAAGGCTCCACATGTTCACAACAAGAGCATAATGTGTAATTTTATTTTCATTCGAAGCATTCTGCTGTCACACTGTGTACTGAATACGTTTTTTTTTCCATCTGTACCTACAAATGTTACCTCTCATTTTTCATATTGTATAAGCATCTGGAAAATATGTATTGGAGGAGTAAGGCGGTGTCTCTTTTAACAAGCGCTGCTTTTCTACAGCATGTGAAAAGGGCTTGCCATTTCTGAAATTTTTTTTACTTTTATTTTTTCTCAAATCTGTATTCTAATGACTTCCAGTTTAGAACAGACTCAATTCCATTTTTTTTACAGTTTGCAATGTAGGTTTTGTAAATGTTGGTTAAAATCCTATAAAGTGGGAAATCTTGGTTGAGGGAGCAGCCACATGCATGACAAAGCATGCTGGGATGTGCAACAACTACACATACTCCGATCAACCCTTCTCATGTCTGACCAGATCTGTCTCTCTCCAACTTTTTCTTTCTCTCAACAAACTCTCCCGCCATCTTGCTCCCAGGCTCCTTCACCGGCAGCACAAACACGGAAGCCAACGCTGCCACAGCAACGGCAGACTCCGTCGACCAGGTCTCTCCCACCATGCCCCGTGCCACAAAGAACCGAGTTTCCGGCAAACTCCGCCGATCAGCCAGCGCTATAAGCAAATCCTCCAACTGAGCTCTTCAACCCGTCCCCCCTCCCCTCCTCAAGAGCAGCCTTTAATCTTTTCTCGAAGAACCTCACAACATACAGCCGTGACTGCAAGAGTTGTTGTTTTTTGTTTGTGTGTTGTTTGTTTTTTTTGGCGTGTTTTGTTCTTCTTTGTTTTATGTTGTGTCATATAAACATGTAACTGGAGCATATTGCAATTTTTAATTTAAGTGGCAATCATTGATTTCGTTGATATCTTTCCTTTCCCAACTGCTTCGAGATGGACATGAGACTAAGCTATTTATGTTCATCCTCATGGATTCAGCAACATAGGAAGACTTGACTGAGAAGTCTTAAAGCAACTTGTGATAAAAATGTCATTTATATTCTCAACTTCTAGTGCAGCCTTGATGCATTAGAAAAAACATAAAGTTCTTACTATAGTAAGGGAATGGGAGCCTGCTTTACCCTGTTTCTATATCTCATCTATGTCAACACTCAATGTAACAAAGCACTGAATAACACAGCTGTAAATGGCATAATGCTAAAGCTGCACAAGAGATTGGTATCCATTTATGAATATGTCTGCCTTTTTACCTCCTTCATGCATCAGCCACAACCTTTCTGTGTCAAAGCACCAATTCTGTTGGTGACAGGACAATGTTGAAGTCTTCGGTCATTGTCTGGCTCGTCCTGCTTCGTCTTTGTGGACCATCTTCCTACAGCAGAAAGGAAGAAAGACTGATGCATGGGGAATAGTTCCCCAGAATGATTTGTACTCACTACACTACTACACAGACTTCCTGGCTACAGAGTTCATGTAGTACGTACAGTCGGAGGCTTTTTAATTGTTTTGAACCCAGAGTGGACAATCAATGACATCTTTCTAACTTGAGCTGAATTGAAATTTGTTTGTGTTCTTTGTTTTTTATCGCTCTAATTTTGCTTTTTAAATGAATTCCGATGGATTGTGTCACAATTTGATTTATGCATCTCCACTGGAATGAGAAAAGACTGCGTTTGTAATTGTTTTTTGATGTCATTAACATAGGCTCATGTCCGGTAATTGAATAAGTTCCTCCTGTCTCTTTCCTCTGCTATCAGTTTTCCTTGTCCTGTGAAACTGAGACATTGACATTCCAACGTCCCCCCCTGTTTTTTGCACTCACTGTCGTTGATTAACTAGCGCTGAATGTTTCTCTCTGTTCTTGGATGTAAATTGCTTTAAGTTTTATTTGCTGATGTCTGTTTGCTAGATGTATATAGAGAGTACTGTTTGATGAATTATTTCGCTGTTGTGTTGTTTTTATGTATTCGTGTGCTGTTTAGAGGAGAACTACCGCCAGAGCCTCAGGTGAATCTTAACTCCATGCACTGGTGTGTGTCTGTCTATGTGTGTGTGTGTGAGTGTGTCTGTGTGTGTATTTGTGTGTGTGTGACAGTTTCGGATGGAGCATCTCACAGTGCCTGTGTAATGTCTGTCCTTTTAAAATGGTGTCCCACACCACCTCCGCTCCCCATAATCGGGTTTAACTTCTCCTCTTCCTTGTGTGACACAAACCATGGCCCGCCCTGCATCACATCTCTTCGTTAACAGTCCAGAACAAAGTGTTTTCCTCCCGCTGCAACGCTAAAGGTCAGTGTCTCGTGCTTCCCACAGCAACACAACAACTGCAGACAGACGTGGAATCATGGCCTTCTCTGTTTAATCTTTATTGTAGATTGTGCGCTGCTCCGTTTTTATCTGTGAATGGAATCATCAACTCCTCTTTCCCATGATCCTCTCCCCATGTTGCTTCCTGATGCTGTAGGATGAGTGGCGAGACTGGGTTTAGGTGGCATGCCAGAGCTGAACTCTTAACAGCCTTCCTAGCAACAGCCAGGCAAGCACTCTCTAACCTGCCCACTCAGGTTGTCATGGTAGTCAGGTGTTTCCCACATACACACACTATAGATGCACACCCTCTGAGGGCTCCACCCATGATGCAACACTATCCCCATCTGTTGCACTACTATGCCTTACTTTCCCCATGCTCTTCTGTTCTTACATCTCGCCTCCTCTGGTTTGTTCATTCCCTGAGCAGAAAACAGGGAATCCAAACGGCAGGAGGATGTATGTGGAGAGGGTTCAATCCATTTTTGTGCTTTTTTTGATTTTTGAAGAATGTATAGATATATAGGCCTGCATCTTGTTTTGTTTTTTTAATTTCCCCAAAGCCACTTGAAGGAACCACCCAGGATGTTGACCATAGATCGACATCCTGAAAAATGGTCTCTGCTCCCTTTTGGTGGCTTAGTTGCTGAAGATGATAGTTTGGACCAAGATAAGGATTGTGTGTCTTATATATACATGAAGAAAATGAGCTAGAGTTAGTCCTAGTCTGTTTTTCTTCTTTTTCTTGTTGTAGAAATCCTTGTACATTGTGTCAAATTTTAAGGGCTTGAGCGCCCTCCGAATATAAATATAATAATGCCTGTAATATAATCTTTGTATAAGAGAAAGAGGAAAAAAAAGAAAGCTTGAAGATTTCATCATTACTTGTCAACATATCAAACTGTTTTTAACAACTGAAGTCCTGCTATCTTTATTAGAAATGTGAAAATTGAAACATTTCATTAAATCAATTTGAAATTCTACTTTTTATTTATTTATTTATTTATAATTGTCCTTTTTGTCCTCTCAACAACAGATCAGGTAATTTTGTAACCTCAAATTTTGTGGAGTAGCAAGGTCTGTGTGTGCGTGCGTGCGTGCGTGCGTGCGTGCGTGCGTGCGTGTGTGTGTGTGTGTGTGTGTGTGATGGTGTTACCATGGGCTTTCTGACCCTGGCCCAGCCATGTTAGCAGCAGCAGGGGTAACCTGACCCTCCTCCCATCTGTCTCCCCTGCTGCTCAGCTCTGCTTAGGCGAGGCCAGCATAATGGAACTTTACCAGGGGGTACAGGTGCAATGGTTGCAGCACCTACGGGTGCCCTGCCTCGCCTGCTTCACATAAAGACGCAAGACAAGCACTTGACCATAATTGAGTCCTAAAGGTGTATATGTGAGAAAGAAGCCTAATGTTACCTTATTTTCACCCAGCTCAGCGCTGTTTGCCTCAGTCATTGACTCTGAGATGGTTTACAGCAGAACAGGCAGGGGCTGGATGTCCTGGCCCCTCTGAGGCTGACATCCTCTGTGATTACTACCACTCTGTATTATCCCATGTGTTACACTGCTGGTTATAGTCCATTTGACACTCATTTTTAAAAAGTTTATGTTATTATTTTTGGCCTTGGGCAGGTGCAAAGTCTTAATGAGCAGGAGAAACTCTCTTCAGTAACAAAAAAGGGGAAAAAAAGACTCAAGAGCTCAAGTCAGGTGATTTTTCTTTTTTCTTTTTTTTTAAATCTTCATATACCAGATTAATTAAGACTTGGAGTAAAGGTTGAGCCACAGTGACAATGCCCTGATGTTAACACCATGCTAACAGTATGTATCTCAGTCTGAGGTGACACAACTGGAAGCTGCCTGCTAAATTACAGCTGACTTAATGCTTTACAGGTTGTGGAGGGTCAGATATGAAGCCAACTGAACTCCGATGTGTCCTAAATCACCTGAAAGCTACAAGGGGGGAAAAAATCGAGCTGCATGAGTCTCCCAGAAGCAGACAGATGTTTTACTGCACCAGAGGTGAGCTCTGATCCGCCACCTCTTTGTCCTCCTGTCATATCCTGACATGGTATTAAGGAGGGAATTTATGATTAGTCCCTAAGTGCTTCTCTATGGCAGCGAAACGGCGTCTATTGAGCCACTGGAGCTATGATTTACTGACGAGGCCTGAATCAGCCTCACAAACCGGGAATCGAAGGGCGACTAAATAGATTCGTGACCCGGTGGAAGAGAGTTTGGACAAAGTCAAACCTGCATGAGAAGTTAGTGACGGTGTCAAAACCTTTTAGGGTGTAAAATTAAAATATGTCTTTTTCCCCCGGGGAGCCCGCGGACCTGACTTTGGGAACCAACTTCAACACACCTTTTTAGGCGTAAAACAACATCCTGTGAAACTGTGACATATATATATCTATATTGTTTATGAAATAAGGTCCCAAATTAACCCCATATATGGAATTGATTGAAAAAAAAATAATAATAATAGGCTGCGTCTCTTGGTGTTTAAATGATTTACTCTCTGGATAATTGCTTTAAATTGTGACCTGAAAATTAGAAGACTTTTTGCAATATATCAAAAATACTCAATCAGATTTATGTCTATATGATTTCAGTGTGTTGTTATTTTCCATGTTATGTTGGTGTCATGTGCGTAACTTTGGAAATAATTTGCCAGTGAAAATGACTGTAGAAACATATCAAGGACAAAAGCCAAAACCAGGCCCAGAAAGCTTATGATTTTAAAATGTCATAAAATGAAAACTCATTTATATGAGTAATACCAAACTCCGTCTAGAAATCTGGTAAATTTCTTTTTTTTTTTCCTTTATGGAGGATGAAGTTGCTGCTTCTCAGTCTGAAAAGTTAAACCACTTTGAGACCCGTGTGTCATTTTGAAAATATTTTTTTTATTATTATTATTATTTCGATAGACAACAACGATATACACATACAATCAAAGCGCTATAAAAGCCAACATTTAAGAAAAATAACTTGTCTTTAAAAAAGATTGCATCTAAGGTAAGAGCTTTACGTTTTTTTTCTTTCTTTTTTTTTCTTTTTTTTTTACAAGAGCTGTGGAGATTGAAGATTAAAACTGGACCCACGACAGTTATCACAACTCATAAATTTGACCAACAAAAAAAAACAAAAACAAAAACAAAAAAAACATTTTGGCTATACGACATGTAAACTGCCAGAACGATTCACAGGGAGAAATCACAACAAACACAACAATAAGTTACATAAAATAATTAGAATAAATAAATAAATAAACATATGATGAAAAATATTGCAACATTCTTCAATAATAATAAAAAATATGTGCCAGCATTCAAAATTAAAATAATCTATATGTTGACTTTTTAAGGCAGTTATACAGCGGGATTTGGATGTGTATGTATGGAGGCTATGTTGGACTAGGCTTATTTGTATACTAAAGGCATTTGTGGTTCTACTAAACAGGGAATGTTTCAGTCACTCTTTTTTTTCTTTTTTCTTTTTTCTTTTTTGTCTCCCCACGAAGACAAAGTTGATCATTTGTGTCTTTCACAAACAAAGCTACAGTGATAGAGCAATCAACGGTCGGTGAATTCAAAAAGGCTTTTGAATGAGGGAGGGGAAAAGGATTTCTGAGAATTTAAGACATTTCTTAGGTCTAGAAGCTATCATTGAGCACATGTGTTGTCCTAGAAAAATACCCTTTAACAGTCAAACTAACGCTTTGTACTCTTTTTTTTTTTTATCCCCCTTGATAAACTAATTTGAGAAAGAAAATCTCAAAATAGGCCTATATGTAATTCAAATATAGAGAGAAGCATTCAACAATCACTGATTGGCATGAAAAAAAAAAGACACCTCATTAAACACCACTTAAACATCAAGCCGCCCTGCCTTTAATTGGCCTAAAGTTATGGCAGTGAGCGTCACAAACTCTTTATTTTTATTAACCCCAAAACCACTTTTTTGTTTCTCCTTTTTTTTTTTAATTCCAACTCATCAAAGGCACGAGTTTTGTGTTGTCTTTAGCAGGCTGGGCGCACCGGCATTTGGAGCAGGATCACCTGCCTATTCTCCGAGGGGTGGCACTTGTTTATGTGCCTGGTGAGCCCCGGGGAGCTGTAGAGAGTGGCGGGGCAGTATTTGCACGGGTAAATCTGGGAGGAGTGCATGAGGCGCAGGTGTCTCTCCTGGCCGGCTCTGCTGGTGAAACTCTCCCCGCACACCGGGCACAGCAGGCAGTCCACCGGGCTCAGATTGAGGGGGCTTTGGTTTGAGACTTCCTCTGAGGAGGAGGATGATGATGATGATGCTGAGGAGGAGAAGGAGGAGGATGGCACCGGAGCCTGCTCTGCTGCGCGGTCGCTGGTTTGAAACCCGTGCTCCTCCAGCACTTTCTTTTGCAAGGCCTGGTGTCCCATGATGTGCTTTCTTAGGTATGCCTGTCGCTTAAACCTCTTCCCGCAGAACTGGCAGTCATATGAACCATCTTCAGAGCCCGACTCGGACAGACCTGGACTCGGGGTGTCTCTGTCACTCATGTCTTTGGCTTCGTCGGAGACTGACTTGACACCTAGAGGTGGCGTTTTAGCCGTTTCAGGTTTGATGCCCTGTGCGGGTGGCATCGCCGGTGCGCCGGTGGTCCTGGGTTTGTGCCAGCGGCGGTGAGAGGCGAGGTTGGCCGGGCAGCTGAACATCTTATCACACTCGGGACACCGGTACTCTACTCTGACGATGCGGGAGCACTTGTGCTGAGCCAGGGAGAAAGGATCCGCGTACGCCTCCTTACACAGCTGACACACAAACTCCCCCAAAGGCTTGTTTCCTCCGGATGACTGCGCCCTCGGCTTCATCTCCACCGGCCCCTCTTTGATTTTGAGGCCGAGCACGGGAGAAGTCGTCACCTCGTCTTCAAAGTTGAGTTTTCTAATGGCTTTGGGTTTCTTGGGAGCGGGTTTAGGTTTGCGCTCTGGACCGTCAGCTGCGGGTCTTTTGGTGCCGACCCGGTTGCTTGGTGCCGGGAGGCTGCTGGTGGTGCCGCTGCGGCTGCTGTTGCTGGTACCGATTTTTAGGTCGACCGGGGCGTACAGGAGATGATCCAGGCCGGAGAGAGAGGCAGGTGTCGGGAATGACTCGGCAGAAATAGGCGAGCCCAGATTGAAACTTCGCTCAAAATATCCCCTGTCGTGCTCCTTGCTGATGGGCCGGGTGGGGCTGTAGAGGGCTTGGCACACAGACTCGGGGTTGCCGAACTGTACAGGCTTCTCCAATCTTGGCACCGGCGCATCAGCTGATGTGAAATCCGGCGATGCTGCGGCGCGGTCCGGACTGGAAGCCACGGACATCGGCGGGGAAGGGTCCACCTGACTCGGCAAGGCAGCTGGGGTGGGTGGCTCCTGGAGGTCATCTTCGTCTGACCGAGTCCTGTAGGAAACATGTGCTGATTTCTTGTTTCTTTTTACCAGGAATCCTTTGGGCATCTTGGCGAGTTACAGCGGAAAGGCACTTCGGGGAGGTGGGTGAAGTCTCGAGTATCCAGGTTTGTTAAAAATATGGCAACACTAGAAGCTTATGGGACTTTATCTCCCCAGTATATCGATCCTTCTGTTGCAGAAATGTTTTCGTCTCCAAGGCATAGCTCCACTCTTTTTATGCCGGAATGATGCTATTGTTCTCGCCCCCCCTGTTGCAGCATCCCCGACCAATCAGATGAAACCAAGATCCCAGTGGATTTGATTGTGGGAGGGCTCAGAGCCCGGGTTTGGTGGATTTCGTTGGAGGATGTGCAGATAGCTTAGCAGATGTACTGGCGGTTTATTACATTAATGTGTGCTCTCAGCCCCTCCCTGACAGAGGCACACGCCGGGACCCTCCTCTTTTTACGGTCTGATGGGCCCCTATACAAACGCACACGTGCCACGGCTTTGTGGCTCTCCTCTGGGGGGCCCGGAGCTGCCAAAAGGAAACGTCCGTCACTGCCACAATCATCACAGTTTAGAATTTAAAAACGAGGGGATGAGACAAGCTTGGTTAAATTCAAACTAAAATCAGTGTTTCACTCGAGACCATTCCGCTACTAGACGGATATTAAGCCATCTCTGCGGTCCAGTTTCTACTTCTCCAGGTTTTTCTTTGCCTCATTGTTACATCTATATTCCAGCCTCTTTTACGCACAGTGTGCAGGCCTATCAACAAAGTGAATTCCCCAGATTTTATAGACCTTTATTTTATTATGTCTTAAATAAACATTGTAGATGGAGTGTTTCTTTATTTTAGGGCACGTGTCTGTCTCGGTAGTTTAACTCGACATATAAATCAGACATCTCGCTGCATACATAAGTAATAAGAAGGCCCTCTGGTCTTTGTGCACAATAGCCACGTCTGCCCGTGCTTGGATATCTGGGTTTTTTTTCTTTTTTTTTTGAAAAGGCAAATTGACCTCTTAACTGTGAAACGGGACTCATGGCCAATCTGGCCCACAGCTAGACGCGTGCTGGGCGGAATCAGAGCTCCAGACAAAGAAGGCCGCAGCCGAGGCTTGTGTTGCAAAATGCTGCACACATATTTCAAAGCTTAAAACGTAGCTGCTGCACAGTCCGGAACTGTCGTCATGTATAAATAGGTGCTCTGGATAGCTTTATTTAAAAAAAAAAGTTAATTGTTGAAACATGGGGCCTTCTGCTGCTAAAACCCTTCAAGGTTTAAGTTTGCATTGTTTTGGATCAAATACTTGTACACTTTAAGATGTTGGAGAATTCGTTATTGTTTAATAATTTCTTAAAACAAAACTCTCAGAGTTTTTTTTTTTTAACTCTGCAGCATCCTGTTTAGGACACTTCCCACCCCCCGATAAACACTGTGGCCTTTTTTTTCTTTTACAAGCTGCCTTATGGTTTCTATGCTCACATGTTGTATATGTGTCTGCTTTTTTTCTTCGTTTAAATGGCTAAATGTAGGCTGCAGTGCGCCACTTGGCAGAGAGTGCGTTCGTTTTCCTTTCAGTCGGCAGACCAGGGAGGAATTAATCTCCATCGTCGTACATTGTTCCCCTCATTTGCATAAAGCTGCAGTATGACCAAGTCAAATAATTACACAATCGGAGCTGAGCCGCAGGCCTGCTCCTTCTTTTCAATGAGCCTCTCTGTCCCGGTGCCTTCTCACCTGCCTCAAAGCACACCGTTATTTTCATTATAGGGTTAAATTACAGAATAGCAAATAGTCTTATTTTATGTCTTTGTTTTAATAGTTTTAGATTGTTGCAAAGATTGAGTTTTAATACAATGACTAAGTTTAAACATTTATTTTTGAAACTATAGACTTCTTGTAGGGTAAAGTTTCACAGTGTGTACATTGTTTTGTTTGTGTGTTTTTGTTGTTGTTGTTTTTTTAATCTTGTTTTCTGTGCTTTACTCACTCGCCTACATTGATTTAGCTTTGTCAAATATAGATGTTCTGTTACTTGTTGTTCCTCCAGTCTGAACATCTATTGGTTTGTTTTGGGACTACAAGCTTTGATGGCATTTTAACGAGTTCCTCTTTCACCCCCCCGTGATCATTCTGTGGGGCGCGTGGGCCTGTGTACTGGCTTTGGTTCCACGGACGCATGCGCGTGTTTGCTCAGTGGCGCGTGCGACTCTGCGCGGACGGGAAGCATCGGCGCCTAATTAGCATACAGCTGCGGCTGCTTTAATGCAGGATCAGCTACGTCCTCCTCATATATATATATATATATATTTAAAATGTTCCTTTAATTTTCTTCTTGCCTACAGGCTGTGTTGTCAATTGTAATCAATTAGTTTGAAGATACAAGTTGAAAATATGAAGGTAAGTCATGGCTTAAATAGCTCCTATGTGATTTAAAACCACTTGTCTAAACATGAAGGCTTCATTTGTCAAACTTACTGAGGATTGCTACTTTTAAAATGGGAGCTAAGCTCTTTTAGTACTCATCGTTCATGGCTGAAGTTTGAGGTGAAGACTTCTAGACTCTGAGCCCAGTTCTTACTTCATTGCACCACCTACAGGATGAAACCTTAATGCTGAGGACACAGAAAGAAAGTTTACCTCCAGTAAACCGGAGCATTATACTTAAATCACCTTGCTGGCCTTTGACCACACTGTTTCTGTCAAACAATAACCACGGTTACCAAGAGAGTCGTGGGGCAGTTTGGTTATTTCACAGTGATTTGATTACCCTCATTCTCACCATATATGTACAGAAACCTCCTGTACTTCCCAGATGAATGATTGGCTCCATGTGCTTTGCCAACCCCAGCCAATTTGAAAGTGCAATAAGACATGACTGTAATTGGTGCTCACTACATGGCCACCTTCGATTCATTGTCAATCAATTATTGTAATGGATTAGCCGAGCTCCTATTCTGGCTGGTTGTAATCTGATAGAGGGCTCTTTCAGCACCATGGAGAGAACCAGCAAGGGACCCAGATTTAATCAGGCTGACCGTGGACACAGCACAGTCTTGGCTCCAGCCTTTGTCCAGCAACCAAGAGCAGGCAAACACCAACAAGAGAAACAAGAGAAACAATGACACAGTGGAACAAAAGTGCCAAAGTTTAATGAAGTGATTGGTTTTTAAATATACTTCTAAATAGGCTTGTTCAAAACAGATTTCAACAAATTCTACAGAGAGGAAAACAGTTTTAAGATATTTCATAATGTCTCAGTTCTCCTGTTTTCTCCTCTATCTAATCCTATTCTATTCTGTTCATTTGTGCCCTAGCAGTTTTGTTTATTAGTCTACCTGTTTGTCAGCGTGTATGCTTTAATCTTCTAAATTATACTAATACTTTTAAATTAAGCAGTGCATATGCTGGTCATGAATTTATGAGATTTTTTTCCAATGTACTATAAAATTTAAATTTGTCGTCTCTAATAGAATGAAGTTGCAATGATGCTATTTGTAAACCGGCTCTTTCAGGACAAGGATTGTTTCTAATGAAGCTATTAGGCTCTGGCAAAAATTACAAGATCACCACACACATCATCTATGTCCATTTTTACTAAATGTTTCTCAGTGATCATTTCCAAAGAAAAGAAAAGTTTATGGAACTTGAGGATCATGGTGTTTTCTGTTATAGTTGTCTCTAAAATTGGATAAGAGCGTTAATAAAACAACAACAGAAAATCAGTTTGTGGGTTCATTTTAGCAGGTCAACTATTGATTTTAAATTATAAGAGTGAATGTTGCTTTTTATAATAATTTTCTGCTGATTATGGATCCACTAAGTCCTCATACTTGTCCAAACTAGTTGAGATCTGTTTCTTTCTGTGTGAATCGATTCACTCTACATGATAGCTTAGATGCAAGATAACCACTTTGTCTATTGTTCTTCGCAGCAAGATCCTGGTGACAATTTTACAAAAGTCAACTTTGGTCCACCATTTGGATCACACATCTTTATTACTAATGGTTTCTCATGTAAGACCTGTAAAACCATCTGAAGACAATCTCAGAGATGCCAACATTTCACAGCAATCAGCCTGTACCTGTAAAGAGCAACAATAGTAAAAGACACCAAGGTTTGTATCTATCTTTTGTAAAAGAAGTCAGAGTCTAGCACGCAGAAGATCAATGGGGAAATTGGCTGTTTGGCCATGAGAATAACGCAGAGGTCACTGTCTAGACTTTAAAGTGTACTTTAGAAGGATGCCCACGAGACCTGGTTACTGTGAAAAGCCCGGTAAAGTGGTATAGCTCTGAGCTTAAGACTAATGGACCTCAGTGTTTACAGGGAATGTCCCTGATGTCATTCGTACTTTTGACAATGATGCTAATGACTTTATGAGGACAAGGGCAGATGTCTCTGGTCTTTTATGTCATTTCTGTAAATGCTCTGTGAAGCCAGCTTTTAAAATGGTAATTTTGCCAATATATTGTATATGCTTTGGATGTTTAGAGCAGGATTGTGATCACATCCACAGCAAAATCAGTAAGATACAATTGCAAAGGTTTGTTAATGATTTCAGGATCAATCTGAGATGGTTTTATTTGGCTCTCTGTATCTTCTTTTGCGTGTGCACAGACATATGAACAAAGGCTTCAAAGGCACAACACATGAGGGAGGCATTTAAATGCCAGATTTTCTTTTCTTGTAGAGAGCCTCTTATTAAAAAAATCTAAGAGGTCTTCCTGTATATCAGGCGTATCAGTTGTTGAAGTCCCAGAGGCATGTTTAGCTCTAATTTACTCATCAAAAACATCAGAGTGTCTCTCAATAATCTCAGCAGTCCATTAGTTGTTTGGGGTGGAGTCCCCTGTCAGAAAGCATGCCCTGGAATGTTAAACACTAATTCACCTCTGAGCTGTGGAGGTGGATAAAGTGATTGTTCTATCTGGGAGCTGATTAAAACAGCTCTGGCCTGTTTCCCCCTCTGCGTTCACCTCTGACGTCCATCACATTCATTTCTGTATTCATGAGCAGATGAGAAGGCGCAGGCAGAGCGGCTGCCGTATTACAGATAATAAGGCCAGCGGGCACCACATTCACTGCCACAGGTTTCCCCCTGCTCCGGCTCATTCAATTACTTCACAAGAGTTCTCTGAGGCACAGCTGCACTATGGGGGTGAAGAGCAGTAAATTGAGGTACATTCATGTAGACATGCGCGCACACACACACCTCACAAATACAAAGAAGTGGAGGAGGCACATACACACACTGTATCAAGAGAAGCCAGCATATAAAGGGTCTTACTGAAAGGCATTTGGCCCAGTAGTCAATACATTTCTCACACACGTAGACAAAAAAAAAAAAAAAAAAAGCCCATCTTATGTTGCTTACTGGTTCCCTGAAGATTGTAATGATATTGATAATGACTTCATGTAAGAAAAATGAAATCAGGGCCACTGCTCATGGACTCCATATATGAGGTCACCATTATCTTGATGAAAGTTTGGACAGCAGCTGTATCATCTAGGAGCATGAAGGATGGACTCTGGCAGACCTAATGGGCCTTATCATTTATCTATTGACATACGGAGCTACACAGTGGACATCTTGCTCATATTGCTTTAAGCTATTAGTCAGCTTATCTCACTTATTCAGCTAAATATGCATTAGACCAATGTCAAAATATCTGCTAAATGCATAACAGAGTAGTCCCGTTTCCTGATTAATATTCACAGTGTTCACATTTTTAAATAACAGCTCTGAATGCGTTTGTCCAGCGAGAGCCGTCTCTGTGCAGAGGTCTGATTGCTGTCCATGGTCCTGAACTTGTGCCCTCGAGTTTCCAGAGCATGCAGCTGCCTCTTTAGTGCTTTTAAAGGGCACAAGGACAGTGGAAAATAAGACCTGGCGGCGCTGTCTGTGGCTTAGTGCCCGTAGTGATGAGAGCAAACCAACAGAGCATTCAGTTTATCTGGCATTTCTACTCTACTCTCAGACACAGTGCTAAAGTTTTTTAAAAAAAAATTTAATAACATGATATTGATTTTTATTGCTTGTGCTTTTTATTATTATATTATTCATCAGAGTTGACTCGTAACTGACATGCTTTAATACTATTTCACTGCATGTTTCAACTATGTCTGTTTTTGTTTTGGCTGTTGTCCGCAGAGATTTACAAGCGCCTTGAAAGAAATATATAGAACATTGGAAAAACATCTGGGGTTCAAGTATGTAAGTACATCCTTAACATTATATACATTTATATAAGTCCTTTTTCTTGACCTTTGATTTTGGGAGGCCACATTTTCCAAAAAAAAAAGAATTCCAAGAATTGGCCCACTCTTCATTAGATGGCATAATTTGCATTCCCTTATAATTGTGCTGCTTCCTTGATTATTAAATGATCACCCTAATTAAGGAGCATAATAGGGTTAATCAGACTCTGCTCATCACACTTATTATTATTCCTTCAAAAAATGAAGGAAAAAGATACAGTACTTGATTAATTATATCAGCCTTTTCATCAGCTGGGCTACCATTCCCCCCTCTGAAATTAATATCATGTTGTAAATGGAAGGAAGGAGCTGGCCGGACACAGACAGATGAAAGATTTCACTCAAATTAATTAAGCACTAATTATGCAGCGGGAGTTGGGAGCAGTTTGCATAATGAGCTCTATCAAAAGAGATCAGTCATGGAGAGGGGCTGTAGAGTTTCTATACAGCCTTCAGATGATACACAGACACCACTGCACTGCATGAAGAGGGCTAGCAGAGAAGTGGGAAGAGGGTTAAAGCACTTTGAGGCTCGAGTCGTGAGGTTGAGGAGTGTTTTGTTTGGTTTGTCAACATGCTATGAACCAGAAGCTTCCTCACTCAGCATGTTTTGTGCCAGAAATGTGGATTATTCCATTCTCACTTAAAGATGCTAGGCTACTGTGTGTGTGTGTGTGTGTGTGTGTGTGTGTGTGCGCGCTTCAGCTTAAGCATCAGATAATGAATTCCCTGCTCCAGCAAGAGGCAATAAGAACAGAACGTACCTTTAAATTCGAGCTAATCACAAACAACCTGCATCCACACTCCAGGGAGCTTTAAAGGCCTTAATCACCTCCCACTCCAATTCTTGTGGTGTTCAGTTATTGTTGATCAGGGACTCTACTGTGGCTATCTATTTAGACAATGGGAAAAGGGATTAAACAGACAGAAACTCTCTATGTCTTAATCGTCTGTTTAATCACAGCCACTGTGTAGTGTATGGAGCTGAGTTACTTGAACTGATTTGTGCCTTAGCAGCAGCAATCATGCATAGGCTAATCAGGGTGCACAGCCCCGCGCTGCCCTTCAAGGTCTCCGAGTGGAATTACAAAGACTATGATTAGTTAATCAAATGAAGAACCCAATGTCCTTTCTTTATTTTTGTATACACCTTATCTAAATGGAAATTGTATAGCTGAGGCACTTCCAGAAGGACACATCTACATGTGAATGATCCTTCTTGAGCCCTCGGGAGTGAATACAGAATAAGATTTTTCACTCCCAATCATCGTGTTATGGCATTGTGGAGACTTTTACATGTCTGAATAATATTTGTTGTCAGTGTTCATGTGAATGATGCAATCACAGTCTGTTGTGAAGTAAATCAGGAAGCACTAGACAGCAACTCTTCAAATACACATGATGATGTGAGGCAGAGTGTCAAGATTCTGTTTTTTTTTTTTGAGAGCAGAGAAAACGAAAAAGCAGACAGGCTGTAAAAGTAAAGCTTATTGATAGCACATAAATAAATGAAATCAAATGTGTAGAAGGACAGCAGTCGTCTAACAGACAGATGTAGCTTTTCTCCTGTTACTCACTTTTGAAACAAGTGGTTCTATATTTATTTATCTTGGTACGTGGCCCCCTAAACAGTTCAATATACCATTTTATAGGATTAATTAGTACACATGTAACTTGTAACACATACACTTTGCTGGCTTACCAGTCTGACCAATGTTAGTTAGCATTATTATAATATGTTATCCAAACTTCTTTCTTGAAGGTTTATTTTATTTTACTGTGTTGTGTCTTTGTAATGTTGCTTCCTGACAATATATTCCCCATATCACTCAAAAATGCATAAATAAATACATTTAGATTTTATTATAAAGTCATTTTTTTTAGCATCAAAGCAAGCAAGCTCTTCCCTACCACACGTCCCTCTGTCATACATGCTGTTTGACATTGTGACAGTTGTTCCTAAAGAGAAAAGAATTTCCCTCCATTGCTTTGTGATAACTTCCTTCAGGGGCAGCAGACTTGACCTCCTCACTCCTCCATAGGACCACCTCTATTATTTGTCAGTGACAGCAGCCCTTTGGAAAGCGGGGGGCCTCCCCTAAAAGGTACGGGGGTCGTGGACATCCCAATCCATCTCTGTCTGCCAAGCGATTGTGATTTAGTGCACGAGGCAGGAGATGGTGGGCTTCCATTCTGATGAGCGATAGGTGGGAACCCTTTGACTCCCAGCACATGGCAAGCAGAGGCAGGGCTATGATGAGGGGTCAGAGCCAGCTGGTGGGGGTAACTGGGGTGAATCTGGGAGTTGGATGAAGGCAATAGGGGGGGGTTTGTGTGGATCACAAGATAGAAGGTGTCAGAGATCTGGGACAAAGCCCCTCAACCGACCGCCTGAGTCTATCACTTAGCCCATCCATCACCGTCCAGCTTTGTGCTTAGCATAACGGTCGCTAGCTAATCGTTGTTCATCATCAGGGGGATAATGAAGATGACAGTGAATACAGAGTAGCTGCGACGCCACACTATAAGCACTAAAACACCACATGTAAAGGGGCTTTATACCAGCTGGGTGAAATAAGTGTGTATTTCCCATTCTGGACCCCTGACTTAAATGTGAATGAGGTTAGCATCTCAAATGAAGCCCCATATTAAAGGTTGACCTCTACTCTGGTGGTTCCTGCCTTCATCTGAAATTGAATATTACTTAACTATTAATACTATAAGTGTGGTTATAGGTTAATAGTGAATGTTACTATAATTTCTTCAATCAATTGAACATTGTTAGGATGGTTTGGAGAAGTTGCATTCTACTTGAAGTGAGAGATATTGGATGCAACTATTTATCCATTACCACATTTACCATTCATCAATTAACAATACTTCTTCAATCCTTCAATTTTAATCTTTCTCCATTACTCTTAACAATCTACTTTAATATTTTCTCCATTACTTTTGGGTATCTACTTTAATCTTATTGTTATACTTTTATCTGTTTCAACCATTATTCAGTCACTTTTAGCTATCTGCTTCAGCCTCTCATCTCTTATTTTTATCTGACAGTTTTTACCTTTTCTGCCAGCTTGCTAGTTTTAATTGCAACATGTGATGTTCAGGAGTTATAGCTGACTCAATGAGTGGATTTAAAAAAAAAAAAAAAAAAGTCTAATTGTAATTTTCCTATTTTATCAGATTAATTGAGCTGCTCCACAGACTTTGCAAGCTACCCCTGACAACTGTGAATGCACCACACAGATAAGTACCCCTGGTTGGGAATCAATGCTTTAGCTAGCAACCTAGATGCTTGTTTGAACTTTGGTTAATAGTTACACATTAATGTATGATTGAGCTGGTTAGATTCCTTGAAATATTAATGTAGTATTAAGTATTTAATTCTGAATGAAGCTACTGTGAATCTAATGGGATTTTTCCAATACGGTTCTATGGAAAAACTCAAGAGGCAATATCTGCCCTGATGAGAAGAATTAAATCTTACCGTGAAGAAGATATGCTTGATATCCAGTCAGCTGCTCTAATTTCCCAGTTCTCTTCAAAATAACACACGAAGATCCCCCCAAAAAATATGCACAATTAAAAATACCTGATGTGATATCAAAGGGAGATGGCTTATATTTAGAAAATAAATGTTAAAAAAATCATTTTAAATCTCAATACTCAGGAGTAGAGCTCAGAGAGAGTTTTTTCTCCCCATTCTTCAGTGAGTTTTGTCTCCCAGCTCCGGTCTGATGTCAGATGCAAGCTGTTCTTGGAAGGATGTTAAAACCGGCCTCAGCCTCGCTTCACTGGGCCGCTCTGGCAGCTTAACTCCATACTCAACCTAAGAGGCCTCATTAGGACCAGAACTTGAAATCAAAAGCCAGACTTTAGGGAGAATTATTTGTGGAAATATGATTTATATATATAAAAAATCATCTGTTTATTTCATATCATGTTTTTTTTTTTACACATATATCAAAATATTTTTTAGATTTAATGAGTTATCAAACAGTTATTCAACTACATGCAACCTAAATATTGTGAGAGTAGCACAGGAAGTTGTGTCAGCCAGGTGAATGTGTAGCCAGTAACCTGATCTGCTGTTGACAGAACAGGGACAGGTGCTGCAGCCAAACTAATCCATACACGCATGCTAGACACAGGTCATCCATTAAGGTAGATTGATTCAAAGCTTTAAAAGAGTACACCTCGGCAATCCCAGGCCTGGTCTTACCTTTCCTGTTGCCATGATACCAAATTGCAATAATTCAAGATGGCCTGTGTTGGAGAGGGAAAGGAATGTTCAGTGTTTGTCCATCTAATGCTGGAAACATTTTGTTACACAGCGGATGAGAGGAAATGATGTCTGAACTTTATAAATGGAAAATTAAATATCTGGTCGGTTTGTCATCTGAAGTATTAGATACACAGAAATATAATTCAGCCTATTTAACCAAAGTTTCATACAGCAAGAAAATGATTGAGGATATGAGCAAGAGGGAGGCTGGTTGGCAGCAAGTATGGAGTGGACACGTGGGAAGCTTATTGTCATAGCTTGCATGACCATCTCAGATAATTGCCACATGTAAAAAAAAAACCCAAAACATATAAACCAGTATTCACTTTGATTCAGTATTATGAACAAACCCACTCCCATATGGTCTCAAATGCCAAATAAAGGTTTTACAGGCAGAGGCCAGACATCTGCTGCGCTCTGATTGGTTGACAAGCCAGCAGTAGTCTTACCTGTTATCCACAGCCCAGTGCATGTAAACACTCTGTCAGACCTGCAGGGAGAAGGAGCCCATCTGGTCAGCAGCATTAACAACCAGCTCTTTAACAATGCTTCCAGGAAAAGGAGAAGGGCACAACAGGCCATATCAGCCAATAAAAACAGGCTATGCATGACATTTAGCGCCTGATGCGGAGCTTAGCTGTATACAGGTTACCTACTGTCCGCATCAGCCGCTGGCAATAAAACAAAAGGCAATCTCACGGAGTCTGGGGGATGCTGTGTGTAAAACTGCCTGTTTCACTTGTTGATCTCATAATTTCTGTGTAAATATGCAGACAGAGCATAAATGTAAAAAAGCATGAAGGGAATCGTTTTTATGGTGCTTTCACATAAACATCAAGAAACCAAAAGTGTCAAATACTGACATACTTTTTTAAATGAAGAATGACTTGCCTTTTGAAATGATATACAAAGAGAAATATGAAACAGATGAGAGGACAGAGCAGCATTGGAGGATCGAGCTGTTAAAACACAACTGAAGAGCGGTGAAGTGGTTATTTGACTAAACAGTGCCATCTTGTGTTTAATTGTTCAGCTCAGACAACCTGGATAGTGCTAATGACAGATGAAAAAGCAAAGTAACTGTACTTTACATGAAAATTACAGTTGTGTATCTTTGTCTATTGACTGCAGATTATGAACTTGCCTTCTAAATATTTTGCACTTGAACCATTTTGCCGTTTGGCACACTGTTCAGTCCTCTAAAACAGCTTTCCATGAAACAGTGCTGCAGATCAGTACGCATTAGCAACCCCCGCCTACAAAATGCACTCGAACAGGTTAGAAAACAGGGGTGACTCTGCCTTATTGGATATTCGATGGGCTCTATTTTTACAACTGCCTCTACCTAGCATGCAAAGGATGGAGACAAAGTCTCTAAATGAGATCTAGGGAGTACAAAGAGGGATGTGAAGACAGAAAGCTTCGGGGTGGAGTTTGAACAGAAAGCAATGGGCTCTCTACAGCTGCTGGCACTAATGAGGATAATTACCCCAGTAATAACATTAGCCTATCTGAGGGAATGGAGGGGAAGGACAAGTGGTTGTGTTTGTGTGTGTTTGGGTGGGTATGCACGCGTGTGGGAGTGAGTGTGTGTGTGCTTGTGCATGTACGGCCGTGCCTGTGCCTTCCCTTCTATCTCACTTGGAGTCTCGCTCTCATTCCCTGAATCTCAATATCTCTTTGTTAGCCCACAATAATTGTATTTGGGCCTCATATCCGCCATATCAGATTCGAGTTTGTACAAGGTAATTAGCAGAGGAAGGGAAGCCTCCACACCAGGAGGACAAATGCCCCTATGACATCATTCTGGCTCCACTCAGGAGGAGAAGCTTTTTTTTTTTCTTCCCTCTCTCTATCTCTCTTTCTCTTCTTCTTCTTCCTCCTCTTCATCTTTGTTACCCAGCTGTCAAAAAAAGCAGAGAATAGGGTCAAAAATGTAGTGCTGATCGAAAGTTGATGACATTGAAAAGAAGGAGAGTTGGGATTAAGAAGATAAAGAAATGAAGAGAAGAAGGGGAGATAAAGGGGTGGAAAGTGATTTGAGATGAGATGGGGGGGGCTGTGTTTTCGCTGCAGGCCTATAATCTCCAATCAGCTTTGACTAACAGACAGCGGGAGAAAGTTCCTCAGTGTTAATGCAGCTTGCCATTCAGAAGGAGCCGGTGTATCCAGCTGGGAGTCGGGGGATGAGGGGAGGATTAACAGGCACTCAGGTGGAGAGAGATGAAGAGAATCAGACAGGGACCCTGTGGATGGTCACACCCTCACTCACTCCATCATCACTTTCTTTTTCTTTTTTTTTCTTTTTTTTTTTTTTTTTTTTACTCAGTGAATGATTGTACTGGATGTTTTCTGAGGTGGGTGGAGTGGTGTGAGCAGGAGGAAATGCTGTAGAACAAGCTATATTTCATCTGTGTTTTTGATTGTAAATTGTACCATTTATCTGTTTACATATAATTAAACTAAACGTTTTTAAGTTTTGTTTTTTCTCTTCTGGTGGCTTTATGAGTTGGGATATGGCGTCCACTTGTGTTGACATTTGAAAAAACATCTAAATGTTCCCTGCACTCCCTGCACTGTGACAGATATGAGAGAGCAGAGTAATACAAAAATGTTAAAGGATCAAGTCAATTATTATCAACAATTTTTTTTTTTTTTTTTTTTAAAAAGCTTTACACAGCAGCGAACAAGATGTTTTATTATTGTACCATGATACAGTAAGACGGTCAATGTAAGCAAACATGATGCTTAATTAGCTATTCATCTTACAGTTGAGGGGTGAGCTGTGACTGACAAACACGCCCTTAAATTGAAAAAACTAAATATTAGCAAATGCATTCATGTTAGTTCAAAGATTGTTTTTTTTTTAACCCTGTTGTCCGGTTTAAAATGATTCATAATTACTAAATTAATGCCAGGTAATCTCCAGACAGCAGCTGTCCGTCACCACTGCCGTCCTCCAGATGATCAAAGCGCTCCTCTTTCTTCTCCACATGGCCTTTCATCACCTCCGCCACTAGAGAGCAAATGAGAAAATGTTTGAGTAAGAATAAACAGCTGCTTATAAAATAATAGGTTTTATTCAATTAAGCTGCTGTAACTTACCATGTCTCAACACGGTGAGCTGCGCTGATGCTGATGTTTCTCCCAAGGCATTGTGGGAAATGCAAGAGTAAACACCTGCATCAGAGACATGGAGTCCATGTATCTGAAGCCAGGTAGAGACGGTGTAGCGCTGGGGACCACCTCGAGTCTTACAAAAAAGACAAAATGAAACAGACAAAACCAGTGTTTGAATATTCCCATCTAACCTTCGGCAACTACAGCGAATAAGAATATTTCCCCAAATCTCAAAGTATTCTTTTAATGAAAATGTCAACGATAATAACTGAAGGTCTTATCAAACCTGGACAGAGATGTGAGGATCATCCCCTGGCAGAAAATTGACACTTCCTTTCTTTTTCCAGTACAGGTTCGGGAGAGGGTACGATGAGACCTCGCAGCCAAACACAATGTCATTTCCTGTGTAGTTGGACAGGTCCGTGGGGCCTCGGAGGATACGGGGAGCTGCAACAGACGAATGGAGCACCTATGGTTCAATACTGGGACAACTGTTCCCTACCAACACAACTATTCACATGCATTGCAATCTATTAGTTTTCCTGCATTGATAAGATTTAAAAGAGTGCAGTAACCAGAGTAGCAGGGTCCTCGCCCAGTGAGCTTCAGGGTAGTGTTACGGCGGCTGGCAGCCTCTCTCAGCTGGCATACGTTTGGGTAGGTCCACCCATCTGAGCCACAAACAGAGCTCTGATCCTGGCACACACATGTAGGTTCTGGCTGATCCACGTGTCCCCGCTTTGATATTTTTCTTTGGCAGACCAGACCATCCCCACAGCGGCCGTAGAACTTCTGAGCGCCATCCGGGTCACACTCTTGCCCCTCCACGTTCGCACACTGCTCACAGCACCCACAGTCATCCTGCACCCATCCTGCAGGGCAGTCATTAGATACTGGGGGGCAAAGGTGCTGATCACACTCCCTGCACCCCTCGCCCTCCTCCCACAGCCGCAGCCACCCACGGTGCTGGGGTGGAAGCCCGAGGGAAAGGTGCGCCAATACACTCATGCATATACAGACACACAAGCAAAACTGAGCCATGCTGTTGACGTGATTCTAGATGCGCAGTCAGAAACAAATGTCTTCCTGAAGTAACAGCTTGAGGCTACACAGTAGAGCCAAAGTCAAACTGTTAAATGGTTACAGTCTGAATCAAATTCATGGGAGAGATTCTGCTGTTCCCTGACAAACAGTCACATGTTCCTCCTCCTCTGAGTTTTAAATGCTTCCTTCTGTCCTCTTCTGAATGCTTGGATTGGTATTTGTTATTATTGCCATGTACCCCTGCTGAATTTATTTTGCCATGTTGTTTCTCCCCTTGAGATTTCTTCATCAGCTACAAGTCCTTTTTAAAAAAAAAGATGGCATTTGCAGTGAATGAAGTAGGCAAACTTCATCTCCCCAGTATCTGACTTTTCTCATCTTTCTTCCCTCACAACTCTGCTGCTTTTCTTCATCTTCACGCCAGTGTCTCTGGGCAGGGCAGGACTGGCAAACGGGCTTCAGAAATGACACAGGATGTGAAAGAATCCTGCACAATCTGCAATCTTTACTGCAGGCAGATGTAACAGAAAACAGTAGCTGTCTATATGAGCGTAATTGTCTCGATTATATATTTGACATGCATTATCAAGCATATAAGGACCTGGAGTTAAGAGGATGTGCAGGTGTTAACTTTAAGCAAAATACAACCGTTGTTGAGAGGCGCTCTAGTGGAGCAGTGTGAAATTCCTGGGTTTGGAAACATTTTCTGATGATTTCATTAAATCCATGTGGGCATTAGTATGTCCGTACAAATGGAAAATATAGATTGTGGAAAATTACAGTCAGTCATCACTTCAACACCATTTGCCATTAAATCAAGAGAAAATTTCTAAATTGGATTATTTTTTTCTGGATATTATTCAAATTGAATATTTCACTGATAGAATACATGGGGAAAGTGATTATCTGGAGATCATGTGAATATAGGGAGCGTTTGGTCAGGTTGGTTGTTCAATAACAAAAGAAATCACACTCAATTCACTCTTTGTGTTTCCTCACACAGTTTGATCCTTGTTAAGCTGCTGTTGAAGATTAATAACCAAAGGAAGGAAGATTTGTAGTAAAAAAGCCTCTAAATTTAAGTGTTATCTGCATGATTGATTCATTTGGACAGCTGAAACCATATGTAAGCATCAGATAAACTTTTAAATACATTAGCAGACAGAAAGAGGTATATAGATTTTGTCCCCCATCACTTACATTGGTAAGCACATTAGGAATAGATTTTTCTTAATGGTCACTATGAACAGGAAGGATGATTACAGCAAGCTAAACTTGTTTTAATGTCCATATGGGTACCTGACTATTGCTTTAAAACAGACTTGAAAAATAGTTTAGCCTATCCTTTATTATTTCTACTTATGTGTACTGTGTGTGGAAATTGTCTGAATTCATGCCATGTATAATATGCAAGACGGTTAGTGCTGATGGTATAATTGTATTTTGATAGTTTGATTATGGTATATTGTTTGTGTAGTTAGTCTAACTGAGCTGCACTACTGTTTGAAAAAGCTTCACTGTCTCTAAATGCCCTGAGTCTGAGTAACGTGGCACTTCCCTCTGCTGATATCCGGTGTGTTTCAGGTTGTACACCGAGCTGGATGCTCAGCACAATCACCTCCCTGTGTGGAAGTTTAAAGGCGTGGCTTTATTAAAGCGCTGTCTGACGTCACGGCATGTGAGGAGCCCACGTACCATGTCAGGGACTTTAGAGGTGTGTGAAGTCTGCCATAAAGCTGTAGTGTGTTTCCGTTTCACACCTCAAAAATAAAATATTTAGTAAATTATATACGCATTAATACCAGCTAATCGACTGTATTGGTCGCCCTTAGAGGTGTTACATAATACCAACCACTGAAGGAACGTGGCACTTCAAGATAAAGTGAATTTGATGTCGCGTGATATGAATTTAGGCCCGTTCGCTCTTTTATTTTGAAAGGAGACGCACAGGACGCGTCGCGCTTATTGCTAACGTAACTCTTCCACGTTTTACAGGAAGTAGGGAAATGTCCAAAGGAGAGAAGAGATGGAAATACTTCACTAAATGAACAGGAAGGTAAACCCTCTCTGCCCGTACACTTTCACTGACCGGATCCACTAAAGGAGTCTGTCGGGGACAAGTTACACTCGTACTGGGAAAGTAAGTAGTAAGTATTTAAATGAATATTACGGCGCGACGTCAGCTCATTTTAACAGTTTGTCAGAAGTTGTAGGCTGTTTTTGCTTATTAGACGTATTTAGTCTCAAGTGGAAGTGGTCACATAATGACAGTGATATAAAACAAACCTATCAAATGTGATTTCTGATTGGCATTTGTTAGACACAGCACACATTAATCTTGTTAGTTTTTTTTAATTTCATAGTCATTGTGGAGTTTACCCACAATCTGTGCAATGTATAGCGGCATCTAGTGGTTGCAGTTCTAGCTATTAATGTGTTTATGCTTTTACCTGCCGGTTTTACTTGGTGTGGATGTCGTTTTAACTGGTGAAGCTGAGCTGGTGAGTCGTGTATGCAAGATGTAGCAACTTGTGTTTACTGACATAAATATGTATATTGGTGTATTATACAGTTATTAATATGCGTGTCATTAATACTGTGTTTTGTTTATTTGTCGTTTCAGTTGATTACCTGGCAATCGACAAGTTTACTGAGAAATGCTAATTAGCATGCCTGTATGATGTAGCCATACTCGCGCTAATAAATACATAAAAGTAAACGGACGTCGGCCCGAGTGTTTCACTGTTTCACAGTTAAAACCCCCCCTTTCGGAGGGAAGTATTAGACTAAAGTAGTTAGTCGAGTATATCCGAACAGTAATCAACACTGCCAGCCGGCCCCGTGACGGAGAAGCGGCGGCCGCGCAGTAAACGCAACGGGAAGCTAGCGTGGACGAGAGCCGGCGGAGAGTCCGACGGGGTGACAACGCTTCGGACCCGGATCAAAGCATCAACGGGAGTGATCGCTTGGTCTGTGACTGTGTTTGTGTGACTTTTATTGACACTGCTTAGCGCGACGGCATAGGATAAGCCGTTCGTCGCATTTGTACTGTGTTAGCGCGGTGGCTGATCGCTAGACTACCGGAAGTGGTGTCGTCGCCATCTTGGTGAGGTCAAGGGAGACCGGAAGTGCCGTCGTACACAAAAAGACAATAAAAGCACAGATCATCATGGCGGACTGTGGAGAGTTAAAGAAAAAGCGATCCTATGCACAGGGGGTGTTTACCAGGAAAGCAAACACAATTGACTTTAACTTGGACCTGTTGAATAAACATGACCTGTTACATGAACTGAGTGCCCTCAAGATCAGTTATGAAGACCTCTGTGATGTCAGTTTTGATTACATTGCTGTGTTGGAGGAAGAGGCAAGTGATTGTGACCTGGACATAACTGATGTGAGGAAAAGGCTGCAGGAGTGCCGCACAAAGTATCAGGACACAGATGTGAAAATAAAAACAGCATTGTGGTCCCGCTGTGCTTCAGGTCTGTTTAACGACCAAAAGGCTGACCTCAAAGACGTGTTCGATCAGGCTGCAGCTCTCCAGTCGAGCCGTATGACTCTTGACCAGTATGAGTTGGTGTGCTCTGCGATAGAGGCCAGGATGGAATCACTGGAGGAGTTTGTGCGGTACTGGGACCGTCACGTCCTGGCAAAGGAAGTGGAGACCATGCAGGCCTGCCTCAAAGAGCACAAAGAAAGGAGCAAAGTGACTATGGTTGCTCTGGCGAACCACATGCACCAGAGCGAAAGGACGGTGCATGTTGACCTGGCAAGCGGTGATGAGGCCGAGGGGGACGCCGACGTTGGAGACGACGGCAGAAGCAGTGGGGTCGGAGGAGGAACGACCACCGCTGCTCAACCAAGTGTGACTGTGGACGGTAACGGGACCAGTGGCAGGGCACATGATGTTGTTGTGCAGGGGGCAGGTGCAGACCCAACCACTGTAGCGACTGGCGGTGCATCGGACAGTCGTGCGGGCCGTCCTGAGGGGCCAGGAAGTACGGGCGCCCTGTCAGGGACCCCCCAAGCACCACCACAGAGACATCCATCACAGTGGGCCATGAGCTCGACGTTTGTACCCGGCTTCTCTAGTACACCACAGCTGCCACGTGGAGCGGGACAGAGCACTACAGCTACCTCTCAGGGGTCTTTCATCGGGCCCAGAATTGCACTGGCACCCTTAAGCCTACCAAAGTTCTCGGGTGACAGGAGAAACTATTGGCGATGGAAGAGTAACTGGGTGACTCTCCAAGCATTAGCTGAACCCACGGGCTCCCCAGAGTGTAAACTTTTTCACCTGCTGGACAGCATCAGTGATGCAGTGAAACGTGAGCTCAGACTGTCTCATTGTCGTACTGCAGACGAGGTCTTCCGGGTTTTGGAGGATTGTTATGGGGACATGTCGCAGATAGCAGACGACATTGTACTCGAGCTACAGGACTTACCAGCGGTGCACAACAATCAACCTAGAGAGGCATTGCAGTTGATCCAAGCAGTGGAGAGGGCGCTGTTGGACCTGATAGACTTGGGTTGTGAGGATGCCATAAAGAACCAGTTGGTGATCCGGTCACTCGAAAGTAAGCTGCCGGACAATATGAAAGAAAGGTGGCTTTTGTACCGGTGCGATGTGGCCAATAATGTTAACCCGCGCAACCGGTTTGACAAACTATGGCAGTTCCTGAGAGATCAGAAGACGGTTCTGGTTCAACTGGAGCAGTTACAGGTCACCAAGCGGTCAAGCTGTGCCAGAGCGGGTGAACTAGGCCCCCGCGAAAAGCCGAAGGAAAGAACGGGGGACCGACGGCAGGAGAGGCGTTCATTCACCAGGACTACGGCAAGTGAGACAAGAGGTGAATCATCACAAGATCTTTGCAGTATGTGTGGTGAGGAGGGACACACTGGTCGTCTGTACCGCTGTAAGACATTTAGGAAGGCCAACCCTTCAGAGCGGTGGGCTCAGGTGAAGAAGATAAGAGCCTGCCCCAAATGTCTCGACCTCCATGGTAGAGAAAGTCCATGCATAAGGAACTTTCTGTGTCGCAAGGACGAATGTAAAAGAGGTGGTGACCCACCAGACCACCACTTCTTCCTGTGTCTCAAGTCTCCAGCTATGAAAGACACAACCAAGAGGGAGAAAAGGGGAGAACCCCGTGGTCCGACCGAGGAACAAGAGGTCGTGTTTGCTGGTCTAGGTCTGACTCCGGAGCAGCTGGAAGCTGTCCGTAAGGCTTGCACGAATAAGGTGTCTTCGACAGTATGTTCCGGTAAAGATCTGGTGGACAAAGGTGGACTGATTGAGCACCCAGTTCTCATGATGGTTGTGGAGGTAACAACCAAGAGGGGAGACTGGGTTGGAGCAATAATCGATCTAGCCTCCGACACAAATTATATCACCCATCAAGCAGCTGAGAGGCTTGGGTTGACTGGCGAGCCCATCACACTGGTTGTGTGTGGTGTGGGTGGTATGGAGGCGAGAGTAGAGACAAGGAGATACTTTGTGAACATAAAGGTCGCAACAAAGAGGGGAACTTGGCGCCTTCATGAGATGCTCTGCTATGGACTGGAGGAGATTGCCAGAGTGAATCATGCAGTGGACTCGGAGCGCCTGGAGAAGTTCTTCCCAGGTTGTGTAAAACCAGGGGAGCTGGCCCGCCCAGAGACGATTGAGCTACTTATCAGTGCCCGGGAAGGTCGCCTTGCCCCCCAGCGCATGATGAGGTGTGGCGATCTGGTGTTGTGGGATGGACCGCTCGGAAAGACTGTCAGTGGCTGGAACCCGGACCTTTCTGAGGACATTGAGGTGGCTGCGCGCCGCTCATCGACTCACTTTGCCTGCTCCATGAAGGCAGAGTCTAGGAGAGTCAAGGTCCTCCATAACGGCAGTTCCAAGCTAAGGAGCAGCGTAGGAGTCGGAACTACAGCTGTGTCAAATGCAGAGATTGTCAAGTGGCTGCAGTGGGACAGCATTGGTGCTGCCTGTGACCCTAAGTGTGGTGGCTGTCGTTGCGGCAAGTGCACCCCTGGCGGGAAGGAGATGACACTCGCTGACGAGAGAGAGTTGGAGATCATCAGGGGAGGTGACGACCACAGTGACAAGCCACACTGGGACGCCAAATACCCCTGGAAAGAGGACCCTGCTACCCTGCCGAACAACCGTGAAGCAGTCAAGGCAGCGGTCCTGAAATCAGAGAAGCAACTTGATGGAGATTCCCTGTGGCAGAGAGGCCCCGAGTTCTTGTCTAGACCGGTGGAAGAGTGGCCCATGAAGTCTGCTGCAGAGGTGTCCTCTGGTACCAGGGAGGCCGGGAGTAAGCTCCAAAGGAAGGCCTTCTCTGCTATCATGACAAGATCCCAAGCTAAGGAGATGTCTGCTCCAGGCAGTTCCCCACCGGGTGCTGCAACGGGTTCGTCAATCGTACCCAACACTTGCAGTACGAAGAGGTTATGGGGGTCAGCTCTTGTGGGTCAGGTTAATCTATCAAAGTTTGCTACACTGACCAAACTCTGTGGGGCGGTGGGGTATGTCCGCAGAGCTGTGAACGCCTGGTTACGCAGTAGAAATCGAGCCGGCGATCAAGAGCAGTGGGAGGCAATGCTCACTGTCCAGGAACGAGAGGAGGCATTCCAGGACTTATGTCTCGCTGCTCAGGCAGGTGTGGTGTTCCCCACGACGACACTCAACCGCCTGGTCGTGAACAAAGATAGCAGGACCGGCCTCTTGTTGTGCTATGGCCGGGTCCAGTCCGTGGATGAAAAGAGACGTGGGGTCCCGCTGATACCCTACAGGGAGAGGATCAGCACCCTCCTTGCGGAGGAAGCCCACCGTGTCAACCATGAAGGCGTTTCCGGTACCCTCCTGCGGATGAGGAGAAGGGCCTGGGTGGTGCAAGGTCCTAGAGTTGCCCGCAGGGTCATTGACTCGTGTATGCACTGCCGGAAGCGTAAGGCCAAGTTGTGCTCTCAGGTAATGGGCGATCTCCCATCTGTACGCACTGGACCAGCAGCGCCATTTGAGTACACAACTCTAGATCTGTTCGGTCCTTATGTAGTCAGGGACGTTGTGAAGCGGCGCACAAAGAAGAAGGTCTGGGGCGTGGTTTTTAGCTGCATGGCCTCAAGAGCGATCCATGCAGATCTGGTTGAGGACCTATCGACTGAGGGCTTTCTCAGAACCTATCAGCGTTTCACAGCCCTGAGAGGTCATCCCAGAAAGCTCTGGTCCGACCGGGGGACCAATTTCGTGGGGGCCAAACCTGCGCTGGTAGATCTGTACAGTTTCCTGGCAGAGATCGACAAAAAGGAAGTCCAAAGGAGAGCAGTCGTGGCTGGGACTGACTGGGTGTGGGAGTTTAGTCCAGCAGACTCACCACATCGGAATGGGGCAGCAGAGGCAGCTGTCCGTGTGTTAAAGAGGTCCTTGGGCAGCATTGGCGAAGGGGGCGACTTGACAACCCTGGAGTTCCAGACCCTCTTGTACCTGGCAGCCAATCTTTCCAATGAGAGGCCGATCGGAGCCAGGGCTCAGGTTCAGGAGGATACAATGGACATTGTAACTCCAAATTCCCTGCTGTTGGGTCGGGCAGGGCCCAGAGGTGACACCCAGGGGTTTGAATTCCCTACCTACCCATTCAGTCGTCTGCGAGCGGTCCAGGTGGAGGTGGATAAGTTTTGGAGGCGTTGGAGCCAATTGGCGGGACCTCACCTGTACGTTCGACAAAAGTGGCATGCTCCAGCCAGGAATGTCTCTGTTGGAGATCTGGTATGGGTGGCGGACCAAGACGCCCTCCGGGGGCGATTCAGGCTGGGTCGTGTGGTGGAGTCATGTCCAGACGATAAAGGTGTCGTCCGAGACGTCAAAGTGAGGGTTTGCCATAGTCTTCCCTTCGGCCAGTCCCCATCGAGGGGGGGCAAGGAACCGTGCCCTACCACCATCCTGCACAGGGACGTCAGGAGGCTGGTGGTGTTGCTGCCGGTGGAGGAACAGGAGGGGGGTTTATTTGCTCCTCTAAATGCCTAAGTGCTGGACCTGCGGACACTTGAATGCAGGACTCAGTCCAAAACCCTGTGTTGAACAGTTATTCTGTGTCTCTGTTTATGACCCCACAGGGTTTGCATGTTCTGTGCACTGTATTGTTGTGATAATAATAGTTATTGTGGCCTACTTAGTCAGTGACACGTAGCCCAAGTGGGAGGTGTGGAGTTTACCCACAATCTGTGCAATGTATAGCGGCATCTAGTGGTTGCAGTTCTAGCTATTAATGTGTTTATGCTTTTACCTGCCGGTTTTACTTGGTGTGGATGTCGTTTTAACTGGTGAAGCTGAGCTGGTGAGTCGTGTATGCAAGATGTAGCAACTTGTGTTTACTGACATAAATATGTATATTGGTGTATTATACAGTTATTAATATGCGTGTCATTAATACTGTGTTTTGTTTATTTGTCGTTTCAGTTGATTACCTGGCAATCGACAAGTTTACTGAGAAATGCTAATTAGCATGCCTGTATGATGTAGCCATACTCGCGCTAATAAATACATAAAAGTAAACGGACGTCGGCCCGAGTGTTTCACTGTTTCACAGTTAAAACCCCCCCTTTCGGAGGGAAGTATTAGACTAAAGTAGTTAGTCGAGTATATCCGAACAGTCATTAAACACATAATACTAATAATAGTGTAATGTGATATATAGAGCAGCTTGAATGACATGAGTGTGTATAACTCCCATGTAGCATTCATTTACTGTGATCACAATTAAACCATTAAACCTTTTATAATGCGGTGAACAAGGTGCAGCACAGCCAGAGTCTATAAAACAAGAATAATGTCAAGATATAAATAGTCTACAACAATGACAACTAGTTGGGATCTTACAGGTACTATAACCGTTTATGTGGTTTGACAGGTTAAACTGACGTAAGACAATAAGGGTGGTTCACATATTTGTCAATCAGTCCTGCTCATAGGAGGCTCAGACAAAAGAATATCCTGGTTTTCCTGAGCAGGTCTAGATTACAACCTGAAGCCATTTTTTACTTCTGAAAAAAAAGTAGAGAAACACAGCGTGCCAGCTGGGATAGAACGACCCCAACAGGATCTTTGAATGGAGGCTTGATTGTACATGTATGATGTATTCGACAGGTAAAGAGAATGGCAGAGAAGGTGCTGGTCACAGGAGGAGGAGGCTACATCGGGAGTCACTGTGTGGTGGAGCTGATTGAAGCAGGCTACCAGCCAGTCGTAGTAGATGACTTCAGCAACGCTGTACGAGGTAAGCTCCCTTACTGCAAACACAGGCTGCTGAATAACTGTCATCTTAAAGGTGTTTGTTTAGTGTAGTAATGTGTGTGTGTGTGTGTGTGCGTGTGCGTGTGCGTGTGTGTGTGTGCGTGTGCGTGCGTGCGTGCGTGCGTGCGTGTCACATCCTGTTGTGGATGGAGGAGATGGGAATGTGCCAGAGAGCATCCGTAGAATAGAGAAGCTTTTGGACACCAGCATTGAGTTTCAGGAGCTCGACCTTCTCGACAGACCTGGCTTGGAAAAACTTTTCAAAAAGGTTAGAGACTTATTGCAGTTGACTCTTACTTACTCCCCAACATATTCATCTATGCCATCTATGCCTTAAAGAATTTTCTCCTTTATTTTTATGCAATATTGAATAATTCAACACTTGGTCCTTGTAACCTGACTATTAAATACTGTACATGTTTTCAAAAGCCCATTCTTAGCTCACATAGACTGTGTTTTGTTTTGCCATTTATAACAATGTGGCATAATTACATCAACGTTGCATGTGAGTTATAGTTATGGTCAACATTGCCCATGCTTATCATCACATATGTATCCAGCATCTATATCCTGTGTGTATCACAGCATTCTTTCAGTGCCGTGATGCACTTTGCTGGTCTGAAGGCTGTTGGAGAGTCGGTGGAGCAGCCATTACGCTACTACAGGGTCAACCTCACCGCCTCCATGAACCTGCTTGAGGTCAGTTTCAATATGCATCTCGCTCATTCTAATTTTTAGTTGCACTAATCTGCATCTTTGTTTGCTGAGTGCATGTCAGTTTGGGCTCAAACCTGGTGTGTGCGTGTGTATGCTTTAGACTGCTACCTAGCTAGATGGCTGACTATACGCGTGTGCCGTGTTTGTGTGCATCCGCATGTTTCCCAGGTGATGCAGGCTCACAAGGTGCACAATCTGGTCTTCAGCAGCTCAGCCACGGTGTATGGAGACCCACAACGTCTGCCTATCGACGAGCAGCACCCAGTGGGCGGCTGTACCAACCCGTATGGCAAGACTAAGTACTTCATCGAGGAGATGATCAAGGATCACTGTAAAGCAGAGAAGGTACTGATCATTAGGTAGAAAGGCTTTCTCACAAACATACACATACAGTATACAAGATGTCTAATTGTTGGTTGTGTAAGCAGGACTGGAATTCAGTGCTGCTGCGTTATTTCAACCCAATCGGTGCTCATGCCTCTGGCCTCATAGGAGAGGACCCTCAGGGTATCCCCAACAACCTGCTGCCATATGTTGCCCAGGTACCTGAGCAAATATTGCATATTTAATTATGTCTTTTTTTTGGTTTATTGCGGAATGATTGCCTAATTTGTCTCCCTTTTTATATAATGTAGGTTGCCATTGGGAGGAGACAGTGTCTCAGTGTATTTGGGAATGACTATGACACACTGGATGGGACAGGTAATAGAGAAGTCCTTTAAGCTGCAGTGCACGACATCTGTTCACACATCAGAATTAATTGCAATTTAAAAAATATTTTATCGACAGAATGGTTCTGTAAAGAATCATGTTGAATCCTTCTCTTCTTTGTTAGGTGTGCGAGATTATATCCACGTTGTAGATCTGGCAAAGGGACATATAGCAGCTCTGAAGAAGCTGAAAGAAAACTGCGGCTGCAAGGTACTATAAAAAAAGGCTTTAATCCATTTTCTGCCTTATTTAGCATGTACGTGTGTGTATATACTTGAGCTATGTTTTTTGATGCACGTGTGAATTGTTGTGTTTGTGTCTTTAGGTTTACAACCTAGGAACAGGAAGAGGCTACTCTGTGCTCCAGATGGTAAAAGCCATGGAGAAGGCATCAGGGAAAGAGGTGAGTGACAGAAGAGCTCTCATCTCTCAAAAGGAAATTGTCTTCAGTTGTTGATTTAACTTTAACTTTTGCTTAATGTGTCCTCGCTACAGATCTCATACAAGATTGCCCCTCGTAGGGGAGGAGACATCGCATCCTGCTACGCTGATCCTCACCTGGCTGAGGCGGAGCTGAGCTGGAAGGCTGAATTTGATCTGGAAAGAATGTGTAAGGACATACGGCACCGTCTATTGTTTGCCTTCTTTTTTTTTTTTTAGAAAATATTCCACCATAAAGTCCTGTTTTTTTTTTTTTGTTTTTTTTTTGTGTATAGGTGAGGATCTCTGGCGCTGGCAGTCGAGGAACCCCACGGGATTTTCCAACGGCGCAACTTCCTGATGCACCAGCCTGCTGCTGCTGTTGAATCCTCTTTTAAATCACCGGGCCAAAGCAAAACATCTACTTATTTTTGCATATCATATAAACACAGGAAGAAACCTCAAGAGGAGCTGAATGCTTTATTCTTTTTTTTTTTGCCATGTTTAATTTTCTGTTTGCTCTGTTTTAATTATCTAGTTTTCCAATATCTGCTTGTTAGATGTAATATGTAAAAATGTCTCTTTTCTCTCTGTTATTTGTTTTCTTCACATTTTACAATGGATATTTTCTCTATTAATGTATTGATCCGTAAACCATGCCAATGAAAGAATAAATTAATTTTCTAACTGAAGAAATCGAATGTTACATTTTCACTCAATTGTGACAATTGAGAAATGAGTTGTGATTAAGTAAGATTTATTATTGCGATGTTGAATATATTTAGAGATGATATAAAATGCACACAAAAAGAATATTCTAGTAAAAAGCACACTCATGTTAATATAATAGATTTACAGCAAAGTCGCTATTGAGCAACACTGATGGCAGAAATCTACCTGTTTTATAAGGTCAGTAGGAGGCTTTGAGGATCACAGAGAGGCTGTAAATCCCTGCAGAATTATTGTATAATTATTACGCAAATTATAAAATTGGGCTATTCGGCGTATCAATACCCTGTTCTTACAGGACATTAACACAGGGCACTGGGGCTTTAAATGGCTTCTTGAACCCTCGGGCACCCAGTTAATAAACACCCACGTCAGCACAGCTCTCCAGTCGCTCTAACCGGGTTTCGGTCTTTAGGGCTGAGCAGGAAGTGCCTGAGTGTGGACCCTGGACGAGGAAAAAAAAAAAAGCTAAAGAAATTAAAAATGGATATGGTGTCGGACTTGGGATCGAATAGACTCTACCGGGCACCGGGTGAATCAAGCCACCAGTGAGTATCGATGGATTTTGTCAGGGGTATCACGGCGTGGGGCGTAAGCGGGTCCTGCCGACACCTCACGCCTGGGAAAGAGTCGCTGGGTTTGGGCAGCAGGCAAATCCTCCCCGCTGCTCGCTGCGCTCCGGACCTCCGGCGAGGAGTGGGGGTGGTCTTAAAAGATGGAAACGGGCGTATTAGCGCGTCTTATCCATAACTGGTGTAGTGTGTGAATATATTTATTTATCAGCACGCAGCAGCCTCTGTTGCTGGAGGTTTGGATCTATTTTTCTATTGTGTGCTGGCTGGAGCCTGAAGTGGGCGTCGCTCCAGGACAGACTGGGCTGCTCTGGTGCGCCGCTGCCCGCTTTTCTCTCGCAGGACTGCAGCACTCTGGTGTCGTTTTGTAGGTCGACTGCTGTCTGAATTAACAAGACAATATCTCGGTTAGGATATTAGACTTGGTTTCGTGTGACACGAGGGACACGGTAGTGTGTTGCGGGCGTTGCACCGTGGGTTATCGGGCGCTGCGGAGTCCTGTCAGCTGGCATCGCGTAATTAAAAATGAATGCGTGTAATGTAGAGTGTAGCCTACATGAGGATGAGAAAATAGGTTACCAAAAAAAAAAAAAAAGAACAACTGCTGTGTTGGTTGTGGCAGATTTTTTTGTTCTCTCTTTCAATCGCATGTCCGACTACTGTGTTTTATTTGATTTCCTCATCAGTCTGATGTGTTTATAACATCAGAGATTTTATGCGCGCTTTTGCCTCCCTCAGGGATGATTATAGGGTTTTGTCACCCGATGCTCTCTGACTGGAGTCGGGTGTAGCCCATTAGAAGAAGATTTTTGATGGAAGGCTCGTCTAGCCAATGACAGTGCAGAATGAAGTCATGTGGGCGGGCCGTCTGCGGAGCTGGAGCTGGTCCAGTGCAGAGACAAAGACAGGGGGATAATTGACAGATGGGGTGTGTGTTTTAAGTTATTATTTCTGCTTGTAGCTTAACATTTTCTAAGGTAAGCATACAGTCACACCATGAGACTATGGTTCCCTCATTAACATGCATACTGCACATTATACATTATGCATACACATAGGCTTGTAGAGACTTTACTTGTTAATGCAGGATCACAAAAATGAATTTGTCTCAGTTTTCGTAATGAGTGTCCATATGGTCCACAAGGCCTCTGTGATTTGTTGTTTTCTTGCAGAACAAGTCTATGCCTCATACACAGCCAGTGAGTGCTGTCATGTTGTCTCCTGCAGGCAGCCTCAGAGGTGGTTCAACACCGCTGACATCACAGTGGCTCACCAAAGCAACATGCTGAAGCAGCTCAACCAGCAGCGCCGCCAGGAGCTTTTCTGTGACTGCAGCGTGCTGGTGGAAGGCCAGCTCTTCAGGGCCCACCGCAATGTCTTGTTCGCCAGCAGCGGCTACTTCCGCATGCTGCTGTCCCAGGGGCCCGACGGGCTGTCCGACTCTGTCAACGCCACCTTCGATGTTTTTAGCCCTGAGACCTTCACGGTCATCCTGGATTTCATCTACTCCGGCCAGCTGGACCTCTCCAGTCACAATGTGATTGAGGTGATGTCTGCAGCTAGTTATTTGCAGATGAACAACGTCATCAACTACTGCAAGAACTTCATCAAATCCTCTTTGGACATCAGCGTGAAAGATGAAGACAGTGACCGCTGCCTTAGCTTGTCCGAGACCTGTAGCTTTACCAGTGGGGCTGGAGAAGAGACCTCGGAGCAGCAGCAGCAAGGCCCCTGCTCTGTCAGCCCACCACCGGCACTGTGGACCCGGGACAGCTCCAGATCTCAGTCCAGCTTCATGGGAAAGGACCTAGACCAGGATGCTTCGGGCTCAGACTTGAAGACTAACCCAAACAGTCCTGCTAATGAGCTCAATGTAGAGTCAGAAGACCTGCAGGACCCTCAGGACCCTCTGTATACTTTGCCTGGATCAGAGCGTCGGCGAGGTAAAGGTGTGTCTAAGAGGAGAGCGTCCAACAGCACTCGCTCCAAACAGCATGAAGACTTGGACATCCAAGAGGCGAGAACACAAAAGGCTGAGAAGGCAGAGGAGCTGTATGCCACGCTACCACCTATTGTGGGTGTTATTGGACACTTTAATAAAGGTGAGTTGGGTTGTATGAGAGAAAATGAAGAATCAATATGTCTTTAACCTTTCACAGACATGAGGAAGGGAATAACATACTTCATCTAAGGCAGAGAGACACGCACCAGTACTGTAAATAGTAAAAGGCCACAGTACTGATATGTTCCTCTTCCTCTTTGCAGACTCCAATCCCATTATGCGCTTCAAATGTCCCTTCTGTACACACACGGTGAAGAGGAAGGCTGACCTGAAACGTCACTTGCGCTGTCACACAGGGGAGAGGCCGTACCCCTGTCAGGCTTGCAATAAGCGCTTTACTCGCCTGGAGCATCTCCGCAGCCACTTTGAGACGGTGGGTACAATTACAGCCAGGAAGTGATATTTTAAACTGAAGCCAAACTGATATCAGGCTCTACAGTAGGGTCAAACAACAAAGGATTCATTGTTTTCTTATTTCTTATGTATCAGTGTTTACAATCTGTAGGCTATACCAGTTAATATAACACACATTTCTGAACATATTGATTTGATCGACACTTCTTGTGTCTCCACAGATCCATCAAGCCAGGAAACTGGTGTGCAGGAAGTGTAAGTGTCAGGTCACAGAGGAGACGGGGCATGTGGTGTGCGAGGGTACACGACGCTACCGCATGTGCACTGCATGCATCCAGGAAGTGGGTTGTGACAATATCCCTATGGACGGTCTAGAGGGGACCAATGAGGAGCCGGCACTGTTACTGGGCGTAGATGGGGAGGAGGAGGACACCAAGAGGACCTGGATGGTAACCGATGACGACGACCTGGCAGAAGACTCGGGGGCCGACCTCATCATCCAACAAGTGGACGACAGTGATGAGGAGCTGCAGTGAAACAGGACCAAATTGTGTGTGTGTGTGTGTGTGTGTATGTATGCAGAGGCATGCGTGTGTATGAGTGTGTTAAAGCCATGCAAGAGAATTTATGTGTAAAATATACATCCACTGATGTAAATACACACATTTATGATATATTAGTTATCCTATTAGTTTAATGGTTAATCATTAATTTCAAAGAGATCGTTGACCTTTGTGACAAAACTGATTGCTCTTTGTTAAGCTTTATAAAGATATGCAGTATCCAAAGCATGCATAATCAGTGTTTCCTTTGCTTCGATTATAGTTATATGATAACTCTTACATATATATGTATAGATATATGTTTTTCATATGCATGGAAAAACACTTTTATTTCTTTTTTGGGACTTTGCTTTGATAAAAGTTGGCATTTGTGCGAAACAAAATAAGGATCTCATGATGTGAAAGTCAAGTTTTTTTTTGTCAATGTCTCACTGTTGCAGTGATCTCTAAGATTATGTTTGGTTATGATATGCACTATGAAGTAAAGGCAATTATAATTTATTTCCTTTTTTTTTTACTTTTTGACACATTAAAGTTATTTTTCTATAATTCTGTGTCTGGGGTATTTCATCCTGAATGTCTATCAGAAAGAAAAATCTTAATCTATATGACATGTTCCATTTCTGTTGCTAGGAAGAGCACTGCATTAACAACAAACATGTATGTCTGAAGTCCATATTTATTGCTACTGTATAAAAAGGCATGTTGTGGGTTGTTTGCTTATGTTGCCAAGCTACTGTGGAATCTGATTAAACCACTAAATAGTTTTATTCAAACACATTATCTGTATCTGAGGGTTAAATACCTCAATAATGGAAATGTTTTCCCTGAGGTTTCAATTTAATATTAGTTTAGTCTGAATATGTGATTTTATAGATAGAAAAAAACAAGTTTCGGGGAGCTTTGAGTGCCTTAATCGGTATAAATAACTTACACGATAACAAGTTTCCTGTTAATAGTTTATCAATTAAGTGACTCGTCGAGTGGTTTCCTCCAATCACCGACCGGCAGATGGCGCCCACGTGGTGCTTTCGTCAACTCAGAGGTCTCCACTCCCGAGGAAGAAGTGACGTCAGACGGAAGGTTAAACAAACATGGCGGCCGTGATGAGGCTGGTTAACAGAAGCACTTTTAACACAGTTATGGGTCAGCAGTACCTGGCGTTCAGCTCGGCGGCAAAGGTTAAAGCAGAGGCGGTTTGTTGAGCTTTTATTCCCCAGCAGGTCGCACTGTGTGTTTTTTGTTTGTGTCCTCTACGGTTAACTTACGTTAGTCGGCTACTTAACAAGCATTTCTAATTCAACAGCTTCTGTTTCAACTCCGTTAAATGTGTTTGTGTCTTGTTTTGTTTAGGCTGGCATAAGTGCAGGTGAATCTCTTCCGGCAAAGGTGAAAATAGTAGAGGTGGGACCCAGAGATGGTCTTCAAAATGAGAAGGTAACGTTATGTAAAAAAAAAAATGTTGTTAATTAAACTATATATCAGCGATTACAGGGTGTATGTGTCTCTGTCTAATGTTTTTTTCTCGTCCACTCCCAGACTATCGTCCCAACAGAGACAAAAATTAATTTGATTGACTTGCTGTCAGAGTCAGGGCTGCGAGTCATTGAGGCCACCAGCTTTGTGTCACCAAAATGGGTTCCACAGGTGAGTTTGTTCCCCCACAGCTCTTTCACACGCGATTTCCCGACACACCCAACTTATGGCAGGACAGAAACTGCCGTGTATGTAACTGAAACTGGCTTGTTTCTCCTCCAACACTAATTGGTTGTTTATATTTTCTGAATTACAGATGGCAGACCAGATGGAGGTGATGAAGGGGATCTGCAGGAAACCTGGAGTGTCGTACCCGGTTCTCACCCCCAACCTCAAGGGCTTCCAGGCTGCTGTGAGTGTCAAGCATCAGTATAGACATACTGTATATCCAGTTTCTCATAACATGCTATGTCTAAATACTTAGCACGTTTTCACCATAAATGGCTTTTCCTTGCTGTTGCTTACTTACAGGTGAAGGCAGGAGCTTCAGAGGTGGCCATTTTTGGTGCTGCGTCCGAACTGTTCAGTAAGAAGAACATAAACTGCTCAGTGGATGAGAGTTTACAGCGTTTTGATGAGATTATGAAAGCAGCTAAAGAGGCCGGTGTGCAAGTTAGAGGGTAGGATTACTGGCATGCCAGTGACTTTTAAACAAACATTTAAATCATCTGAAGTACAGTGTTTGATCCTTGCACAAGTCTCATCTATGTTTATTGTCATCCCTGCAGTTACGTGTCATGTGTTCTTGGATGCCCGTATGAAGGCAAAGTGGCACCTGAAAAAGTTGCACATGTGAGTTCACATAAACTAAACTAACAGAAAACTTTTCCTTGTGCCTTAAGAAAGCTACTAATAATATAATACTGACCAGCTCTAACTTTGTCTATCTCGCAGGTAGCTAAGCGTTTGTACTCTATGGGCTGCTATGAGATTTCCCTCGGTGACACAATCGGAGTGGGGAATCCACGTAGTATGAGTGAAATGCTGGAGGCTGTGAGCAGAGAGGTGCCAGTCGATGCCCTGGCAGTGCACTGCCACGACACCTACGGCCAGGCCCTCGCTAATATCCTTGTAGCCTTGCAGGTCAGACTTGGTTTTGGTTGTTTGGCTCCAACCTGAAAACGTCTTTGAGTAATGCAGTTGGTTTGTTAGAATGTGCATGTATCTGATATATTATTAGTGCAGTGGTGACTTCATATTGTCTGTTTTGCAGATGGGTATCAGTGTAGTCGACTCGTCAGTAGCTGGACTGGGCGGCTGTCCCTATGCGCAGGGTGCCTCTGGGAATGTTGCGACTGAAGATGTGGTCTATATGCTTCATGGACTTGGGATTCAAACAGTAAGGAGTCACACTTCATGCCTGTCTTATAGTGCAGAGTACAGAACCTACTCTTGCTTTTACTGAAACTTTATTTTTGTTAATCAGGGGCCAAACTGATGCCCCGCATATTTTAGTTTTGAGTTGTAATTTATTTGCCTTAGTGCACAATGTGAAATGCTTCAGTTTGACATTGCTCTCTTTAACTTGCTGTCTTCATCTCAGGGAGTGGACCTCTCCAAGGTGATGGACGCTGGAGCTTTCATCTGCCGAACCCTCAACAGGAAAACTAACTCCAAAGTGGCACAGGCTACCTGCAAACTGTAGGCAAAAGCCAAACCATGGACCGCATAACCAGAAACCACATAAACCTTTCTCCCACTTTTAATTTCATTTGATTCACTGTCAAACAGTGTTAAAAAATTATTACTTTATTAAACTGGAAGATCCTGACGCTTCCCTTCTGTTAAAAATGTAATATTTCATTATATATTCACTGTATGATAGCACAGCTGGAACAGTGCCTTATGTAAAGTCAGTCTGGTCATACTGATCCTTTCTGTCAAAAGTCATGCCTTCACCTGTTTTTCTTTTTTCTTTTTTTTTTGGAAGATGTCCTTACTTTATGGGTAGTGGGTAAGCCAAAGTGAGGCAAAGAATAATTCTAGCAGTAAAAATGTCCTCGGGATGGATAAAATTACCACTAATATGCTGTTTTGATCATCCTCTATATGTAGCGATCACTGTCTCAAAGTTATCTATGGAAACAATCAGTCCTTATGAACTTGGGCATTGTGCTTGTTGGCTTGTGAAAGAAATTATGAATATGATTTATTTTTTTTATTTTTTCTTATGTAGAATTTCTAGTTTTAGTATGTTTTAACTATTTATTTCTTTACATTTAAAATGTACAAATCAAACTGGATTGTGAATTTAAAAAAAATAAACACTATTTCATCAATTAAAAGTTTCAGTGTTGTGACGAATATACAGGCTCTGAAATTCCTAAAATGCATCTCAAGTAAAGAGAAAGCACAGGTGCACAGGTATCCTTTGTCTTTTCTACATCTAGGCGTGATACAGCTGGAATATACAAACCAAGATGTGAGCAGGACTCCACAAATGTATTTTGGCTAATAGATATTTGTGTATGTTGTTAAATAAAAGAAAATGTATGACATCTGTACATTCTTGTCATCTTGAGATTTGAAATACAAGTAAATATAAGTTGTCTCATCTGATGGAGATCATCAAATACGGCAGTTACAATGCAGTTAGTGCCAATCGTCATATTTAATTGACAGTTTTAAAATGACGGCTCTGAAAGAAGGAAAATAATAATAAGGTTGTACAAACTGAGAAATAGTGATTTGAAATCTGTTGACCATATACATGCTTAAAGTGAGAGTTAATCTTTTAAAATCTCTACAATGATTCAGCAGTTTGTTGGGGAGGATATGCTTTAGAATAAACAAAAAAGGGTGTTGTTTTTTTTGTTGCACCTTGTAGAAACCTGACTGACAAGTCTGACAGGCAGACTGAGATTCTTGGAAAGTGTCAGCCACACATACATAGTGCATTAGTGAAATAGTACGTCATGATAATTTATAGATGCATGACAGATAGATGTATGTTTGATTAACATTTGTTGAGCCAGCAGCAATAGAAAACTTGAGCTCCTCAAATGGTAAGAATGGTCACATGGTATTATTATGTATTAGTTGCTCCAAATGTACTGTTATTCAAATGTAGACCGTATTTACCAGAAATACAATCACGTATGGTATCAATAAGTTGCCCAGAAACACACATTTAATACATTTATTACATATACAATGACATTATAAACAAGAAGTATGGTAAATACATCTGATAATTCCATGGTTGAGGAGTCGTGACTCACAAAAGTATTTGAGTGAGCTATGTGTTTGTCTGATCTTCCTCCCACCTCCTCCGCTGTAGCTTGTGTGCTTCAGCTCTGCCAGCACAGAAGTAAACAGCAGCATTCCTTTCACCCTATTTAAATCAACAGTGGTCTTGGTCGAGGCAAAGCTGTGTACAAGCACATCAAAACATAGGTGGCCTATGTGCAATGAGCAGCTGTGCAGCATAACCTGAGACCAATCATGCGCCTGCCATGGCTTTAGATAAAGAAATATGTCAATGCACGAATGCATTTTTGTCACTGTTGTAAATCTTATCAAAAGAAAATAAATGCAGTAAAAACGTCATTTTTAGGCCAGTTTGCACACCTTCAAGTATTATCCAGCCATAATAACTGTGACTGTTATTTTCCATTCGTCTGTGACTAGGACCCTGCTTAAAGGGGTCATCATCAAATTGTGAAGACAAAGTCATAATTTGAGTTTAATTCAATACAATTTAAATAAAAATTAAATTAAGATTTAATTTAGATCACTGAAATATGCATCTTATACTCGGTGACCATGGAGTGCACTGACACGGCTCTGTGGACTCCAGCAGGGAGGATGAATACCTCTGCCAGGTGCGTCCCGCCTCTTTGAATGTTTCATTTCCTTCCCTTCCTTGTGTCCAGTCACAAGAAAGACAGAGAGACGTTCTAATGTGGGCGAAAGAGTGTAGCTGAAAAAGGTACAAAGACCTTTAATTGTGTTGAAAAAGAAATCACACATATGATCAACAAATCAGTGTGGCTCTAGCCGGCTTGTAAATATTGTGGATGTTGACGTGGAAACCAGAGTTCCTGCGCTCAACGCAGTGGCCCACAGGATGAGCCCATGACTGAATGACTCAGCCTGACACAGACTGTAGTTTGGCTCATAGTTCTGAGTCCGTCTGTTTTCTTGAGTTCTAGCCCAAGCGCTGCTGGTCTTTAGATCGTCAGTCTGATTTCTGCTTTAGTTTTGATCATGGACTCATGGAAAGATTAGGAGCAGAGGCCCGGATTCTTTCATGTTTGAGTGCGTTTAGTCTCTGCGCGCTCTTGAAGGATGGAGGCTTATCCATCAGGTCCAGCCTCTTCATGGGTATGTTGCCATTGTTGATGGTGTCACTGTTGAAGTCGTCGTGATGCACAGCCATGTTGCGATTGCGCCTCTTAAACTTGTTTATGATTCGTACAATTCTCTTGGAGACGAGATAAATGATCTCGCAGATGTTGAGGACGATGCAGAGGGCCGAGGCGCCGACCATGAAGTAGGTGAAGACCTTCTTCTCGGTCGGGTGGCCGACGTAGCAGTCCACCTGGTTGGGGCAAGGCAACACCTCACACTTGACCAGTCTTGGCAGGTAGAAGCTGTCGTACACATGGTGGAGGATGTAAAGGAAGGCGACCTCGATGCCCGTCTTTACAAAGAGGCTGATCAGGTAGGTCCACCACAAGCCGCCGTGTTTCTTGCCCGTGTTGTTGTAGAGTTTGGCGCTGTTGCCATGCTTGGCCTTGTACTTGCGTTCACGGTCATCGCGATACGCCACGTGCATGACCACCATGAAGGACGGGCACGTGATGAAGATCAGCTGCAGAGCCCACAGGCGGATGTGGGAGATGGGGAAGAAGTGGTCGTAGCAGACGTTGGCACAACCGGGCTGCTTGGTGTTGCAATCAAAGTCCTTCTGCTCGTCGCCCCACACTCGCTCAGCTGCTACCACGTACACCATCACCCTGAACACGAACACCACCGACAGCCATATGCGCCCAAACGCCGTGGAGTATTTGTTCACCCCACTGAGGAGGGCTTGGAAGGTCTTCCAGTCCATGTCCTACTTCTCTGGATTTCTTCTCTTACTGGTTGTCCCTCTTCCCGTAACCTGGACAGGTGAGGATGAAGAATGGATAAACATGTTTTCATTATCTGCTGAATGTTCTGATTTCACTCTGATAGGACCAGAAGTGGTGCTGTCCAATGTAACCTTTTAATTCAGACCTTTTAAACCCAGTTTCATGTGAGAACATTTCCCAAAGGTCTCAAGCCTAGCACTGAGGCTAACGACAACAAGCACTACCAGTGACACACAGTTAGCCTGTAGCTAAACTCTTCATGAAGAAAACAAGTTGGTATTATTAATTAACTATTAATACATATTTATTTATTTTTAAACAAAGCAAATACTCATATGTTAAAAATCAGACATTACTCATTCTGTCTGTCTATCTGTCTCAAAGTCTCAGACAAGTCATGTTTCCCTGGCTGGTTAGTCTCTCTCTCTCTCTCTCTCTCTCTCTATCTCTCTCTCTCTATCTATCTATCTCTCTATCTATCTCTATCTACCAGCATGTGTCGCTCTAATTAACACCATATGATAAATAACCCTTTTAAAGACTGCTGCGTGAAAGTCAGTGAGTCAACAAATCAACTAGAAATTACTAACTAGAAAACTATGTCCCACAACGCGAACTTACAAAGTGTACTCATCTCAGACGGAGCAAAAAGCTTATTAGTGAGGGTTTTTTTCTCTTACCAGAAGATATTTTAGTCCATTTTAAGTTAAAAGAAATACGAGCGACTGTATTCCCGCTGGGTTTCTCGACGCTTTTACGTCCCTTTAGTCTTTTAACGTACAGATTTGGTCGCTCTCGACAGGTAGAGGCGCGCAGTGTTGAGAAATGCGCATGCGGGTGTGGTTAAAGAAATAAGACCGGAGCGCTTCACAAAATGTTCCTCTTCCTCTCTCACAGCCCTCCTCTCTCTCTCTCTCTCTCTCTCTCTCTCTCTCTCTCATCCATCACGCTTCACTGCTAGGTGGTAAATCAAATATTTTTACAGATTCACATCTGTACGCAGGATGTGTGCTTGGACAATAATTTGGAGAAAGCCTGTATTCAGGTGTGTGGTTACCAGCCTGGGGACCACCGAGGGTCTTTGTGAGCTTCTGAGTTAGTGTGTAGGAGAGAATGTGAATAATAGCAACAGCAAAACATCTTCTCAGACAGGCCTAAATGGGCCAAACTTGTTGAAGATAACCTAAACCTTTATCACCTTTACATTTAAATATTAGTGTCAATAAGTTCCTTGTTTTGTTTTGTTTTGTTTTGTTTTGTTTTTTGCTCAACAGGTCTCCTTGCCCTAACTTGTTTCTAAGTACTCCAGCATACGTGTGAGGTGGACACACCCTGAGGTGAATACATTTCCTCAGTCTCTTTTTGTTGCATGTTTTGGTGGGGATGGTCCGATGTGGTACTGTAATTAAATAAAAATAAAGGCAAGGGAGCTGGTGGAGAGAGAGATTTATTCAAATAGTCATTAATAAAGTTGTCATCAGGTTACCAGACAAATATTTCTGCTTACCTGTTCATTTATAGCCTTCATTATTATTATTTTTTCTTCGTGTAACACGAAAATAAAAGTGTTCAGAAAGCTGGTGTATTGTATTTCCTTTATCCTTTTCAGATCCGAGCTCTACTCGCATAACACTGTTCTCAAAAGCTTTCAAGCTTGTCCTCATTGTCTGATCATGAGCTCTGGCTTTTGTCTCCACTACGCCATCTACTAACCTCTACAACCAAATGTATTTTTTCTTAGATATTGTACATAAGGTTTTTTTAATAAGAGCTCAGATGCTGAAATGAATATGAAATATCATCTTGTTTTGAATGATGCTGCTGTGCTAGGGCTTGACGGGGCTTGCTGGCGCTTGTCGGGCCGGTCCCTGTTCACAAACTATAAACTATAAAAGAAAAAAAAACTGGACTACAGTTGTGCTTAACAGGGAAGTCTATTGCATAAAGCCTAGGTATGTGAACACAACATCCGCCATTGTCACGTTTAGCAGACAAGAATTGCATGGGGGGGAGGGAGGGAGGGATGGAAAAAGTTCCTTCTTAACCCTGATGAAGAACTGGTCCAGGCAGTCTGCTGGGACACACCTGGAGGAATGCATCTTATGCGTCAATCTCCAGCCGCAAGTCTCAACGAGACAGACTGACACAACTAGATAAACACATCTCTTTTCACTGTTGGTGCCATGAGAGGAAGGAAGGAAATATACCAGAGCAAAGAAGCAAGGAGAAGAGGAAAAGAGTTGGCACAAGAACCACCCAGAACACCCAAAGGACAAACAGAACTGCATGTACTGAAGTTTAAAAGTGACAAATGACCACTTTCCCCAAATTACACACACACACACACACAATTTTCCACTCATTTGGATAGTTTTGCTTTTATGTATTGATGATTCAGACACATCCACAATTAACGCAATAAACTTGAAACATGGTATTTTAAACACACGACAGCAACTTGTTTTTTTTTTCAGGAAACCGTCCAATAGCTACTGTGATAATCCACAGACCCACGCCGTTAATAGTTTTCATCGGAACAACTGTCTACTGAAATAGACGTTAATGGTTCACATGAAAACTGTTAGCAGATGTGCCTGTAGATTATCTTGTCATTGTTTGTGGAAAGACACTTGGCTGTATGAGTGTGAGGTTTTTAAATCGCTCTGAGCAGCCCAGGCATTGGTATTGAGGTGGCAGCAGGCGTTTCAGAGAGGCAGATAGCATTTTAAATACCAGCACGGATCAATACAATAGGAGAGTGAGATAATATGTATTCTTTGTGAACCAGCCTCTTTTAACTCTCACCTCTCTGCCTTCTTGCACGTCGCAGTGTAAACACTGGAATAATTCATTCAGAGGCTGACGAATTCCTGAGCTGGGTGGGCCTACGCGTCAATGTGGATGAATCAAACCCAATGGAAGAGTCCTCCTCCGCCTTTCCTTAAGTACCAATCATCCAAAACAATGAGGGCACTGCTCCTAGCAACAGAGCAATCTAATGGCCGGCGAGGACTGAGAGAAAATCTGTGATCTTTGTTAAACCACTGAACTTGTGCAGAATCAACAAACCCTTTTTTTTCCCATGATTGTTCAGGATAGACTATCTTACATAGTATGTTATTAAACTTAAAGCACCTGCTCAGGATGCACTACTGTGTATTGTGTACGCTCTAAATGGATTGGACCTATGCAGAAAAAACACATAAAAACAACACAAATCTTGAGCATGATTATCTTTAATGAAAAAATGACATTACTAACTATGCAGCCATACTTTATGAAATACACATATATTAACAACAGTGTTTACAAAACTTCATTGCTCTCTTCTGGCCGTACACAGAGAGATATTCAAACATGTAAATAGGCAGTGACACATTTTCTTTCAAGCATGTTGATAAATTACTTGGAGTAAAGTATTAAAAAAAAAAAAAACAATATAAGCTGTCGTGAATGCAAATATGAACATCTGAGTGAAGAGAAACAGGGACACAGTACTGTTTGAACGAAAGCATTTTGAGGTTGGGTACTGAGCAGAGGGAAAATCTTACACAGAAAAACCATGTGTTTATGAAACCATAGTCTCCAAACCATAAGATGACTCATGCATTTGATCTCAAGGCTAAATCTGAGGGTGCATCGCACAAACTTTTTCTGTGCAAAACTTCATCTGTGAATACTGTAAACCCAAACTAACGACAAGGAGTTTGCTCCAGATTGATGGCGAGCTGAATGTTTTGTTCAGTGATTTTTTTTTTATTTTTATTTTTTTTTCATCCAGAATTTTAAATTCTCTTGACAGTGAACACAGTGAAGAAACAACTCCATTGTAGTTAAGTTTCTGAGCAGACAAATGTCTGCTGTCAAGTCTATTAAGCAAGAGGCAGCTTTTCTTTCCAAAGTCTTTTGTTTTGCATTAAGTCTTTATTTTCAGTATCTCAAGACACGGGGACAATGTATGAAGGTGCAGGTGTTTCAATGGTGCTTTTCAGCTTTAGAGTGCTTGACTCCGTCAAGTTGCTTGCACTCCGCATTGTGTTGTTCAAAACGTGACTTGAGCGATGGACCGTGACACAACACTCATGGCAACGTTTGCCAATCAGGTAGACGATTTCAAATATGGAGAGGAGGATGCAGGCCAGGCTGGTGACCACCATGAAGATGGTGAAGATTCTTTTCTCAGTGGGCCGAGCGATGAAGCAGTCCACCTTGTTGGGGCAGGGATCCTGCTCACACTTGATGAGCGACGGGAAATCGTAGCCCTCATAAATGTGGTAGAGGAGGTAGACGAAGGTGGCGTCCACAGCTATTTTGAAGATCAGCGTGAGGACGTAGGTCCACCACAGGCCTCCACGCTTCTTGCCGGTGTTCTGGTAAAGACGGTGGCAGTTCTCACCGTACTTGAGGCGGTGTTTCCTCTCTCGGTCCTCTCTGTAGGCCACGTGCATCACCACCAGGAATGAGGGGCAGGTGACGAAGATGAGCTGCAGGGCCCACAGCCGGACGTGAGAGACGGGGAAGAAGTGGTCATAACAGACATTGTGGCACCCAGGCTGAGCTGTGTTGCATTTAAAGTCCTTTTGTTCGTCGCCCCATACCTTCTCTGCTGCCACCACAAACACCATAACCCTAAAGAGGAAAACGATAGAGAGCCACACTCGGCCGAAAGCTGTGGAGTACTTGTTCACCCCACTGAGGAGGCCCTGGAGGAATGCCCAGTTCATGACGAGGTTTGTTCACAGTCCGTCTGTCTTCTCTTCCTGCTGATGGAAGACAGACGAAACTTGTTTCAGCCGAAATAGCACAGATAAATCTCAGGTATGGACCAGCCTAAAACATAAAAGAAAACACTGTCACATCACAGATATAAAAAAAACAGGAGAAAACAGGAGAAAACAACAGAACAGCAAAGGGGGAAATGGATCATTAAAATATGAATTCGTGTGTTGGATATCTTTAAAGTAAAAACGAACACAAAAGTGTCAAATTAGCCTTAAAGTGGCTCCACATTTCCATTAAACCTGAAGTTTTCGTTTAAGCATACGGGACGTTTTTTTTTTTAACATGTCGCTTTACAGAAGTAAAGGAAGGCAGCTCAGATCAGTCATTCAATTCCCAACGCCTGCCGTAAACACTTTTAACACTGTACAATCCGTGCGCTAATGCGTCTATCAAAAGTGTTTAAAACTTCCTATATCTATTAAACACGAGGCAGGATCGCGTTACTAGACGATGCGCAGCTTTTACACATGAATATGAGTACTTACAGTTTAAACGCTGTTGTCGCTGTTCAGCGTCGAAGAAGCAGAGTTGGATGAAGCTCACCGAGGAGATCTCAGAGTTCCCAACAGGACCACAGAGGAGTGGGTGGAGTTGTCTGCTTTTCATGTCTTCACACAACTCAACCTGCTCAGGTGTGGCAGCTACACCCAGTGGTGGTGTACTGGCCAACGGGCAAACCGAGACAAATCCCGGTGGTCGCCGGACAATCAAAAAGCCGTTTTTGCCTCCGTGTCCGTCATTCAGGGCGCACTGCTGCGTCACTGCCAAATACATGTTGGACCAATTAGGTGAAGACAACGTTTTGTTTACTAGTTTTTAACTTTATAGAAAATATGTTAAAAACAGGCTCCCTGCACCTGACAATCTCAAATTAATATTCAGCATTTACATGACAACCATTAAATATACATATTGTCACCTTAATAAAATATTTTTTTTTCAGGAAACAAAAAACCTGAACCATTTATTCATGGGATGATTTAGGCAAAAAAAAAAAAAAAATTAAATTTTTAATAGGGTGACAATATTTTAACAACAGGCAGTTTGACATTACCTCTGATTCTTTGTGTCCATAATTCCTCACAGACATTGTGAAATTAACTTTCCACAAATAAGACAACTATAAAGCATCAGCAGATCAATGTAACATTTGAACTGTACAAAGTAATAGGCATCAAGCTTCAGATTCTTTATTTTTTTAAAAAGGTGTTTATTGAAATATTTACATGGCAGAAAATTTGATTTCAAGGTGAAAAAGACCATGAACACACTCATGCTCTCAGACATACACACATACAAAAAAGGCACACACTTTATTTTGTTTACACATATTCTCCACAGTCTGAGATGATGACTTTCTGCTTCGGCTTGCCCTCTTTTGTTCCCTGAGCCTGTAAAAGAGAAAATAGTGAAAAATTACAATTACTTGAGAATATTTTTTGCAAATTTAGAACAAAATTAGTACTTTAAATATGTTCATTTAGGCTCTAAAAATTACGTTTTATTCACTTTATTTGTTGTGGAAATGAAATCTCTGATAACTATATATAATAAATTAATATTTTGCTTTTAAAAAGACTTTGCTGGCTCAGTAGACCCATTTATCCTTTACCTCCATTGCACGAAGCACATCCATCCCCTCCACCAGCTCTCCAAACACCACATGTTTCCCATCCAGCCAGTCCGTTTTGTCAGTGGTGAGGAAGAACTGAGAGCCGTTAGTGTTTGTCCCAGAGTTGGCCATGGAGAGCTGCCCTATATACATGACAGACACGTTAGGCCAGTTATGCACATGAACTTTACGTTGCTCATTAATAAAACAGACAGATCACAAAGTATTCAGAAAGCTCTTCACCTGGAGCAGTGTGTTTCAGGACAAAGTTTTCGTCGTCAAATTTCCGGCCGTAGATGGACTTTCCGCCAGTGCCGTTGTGGTTGGTGAAGTCGCCTCCTTGGCACATAAACTGAGGGATGATACGATGAAAGCTGCTGCCCTTGTAGCCAAAACCCTTTTCATGTGTGCACAAGCAGCGGAAGTTCTCTATATAAAAACAAACAAACAAACCAACTTTTTTTTTACTATTTCCACAGGAAAATGCTTTAATATGTTTTTTGTATACACATTTGAGATCATTTTTCTTTCTTTTTTTCAATTCTTTACACACACAAAAAAAAACTGCTACAGTTTTTTGACAGACGTGATAGTGAACAGGATACAGACCTGCTGTCATGGGAACAATGTCAGCCCGGAGGAGGAAGCGTAGTCTCCCTGCTGGCTTGTTGCCGATCTTGATATCCATGTAGACCTGGGGATTAACTCTGCCCTTTTTAGACGGGGGCTCAGCCTGCAAAACCAAATCATACTCCAGTCACTGCTTTTACATAGCAAGAATCAGACCTCATATCTGAGATCAGAAACAGCAACACACACTAGACATTCATTTCACCTCTTGTGCAGCGGTTTTGGCCGTTTCACCTGCTGCTGCCTCCCCCTCAGCCTCTTCTGTGGTCTTCCCTGAGAACTTCTTCAGCCAGTCATCATCCGACCACACTGAGGAAAAGAGACAGCTAAAATCAGAACCCAGGGTTTAACTTACCATCAAGGCAAAGACATCTAATAACACGCTCTGATTACCTGGTCTAGAAGAACCTTCTTTGATCCTCATGGGCTTGGCGATGTTGACCCGGATAGTCCGTCCAAAAAGCTCAGACTCATTCTGGTAGAGAAACAGAGAAAAAGAAATATAAACATGAAAATAGAAATCTTAACATTTGGATCGTTTAATTAAACTCACCACATGAAGGTTTCAGAAACAGAGCTGAAACTTTACTGACCAGGGTGTGCAGCAATTTGATCCACTTACCATGTTATCAATAGCTGCTGCAGCATCCTGCAGATGAAGATAAAGGGCATAAATACAGTAGAGTATGCACACAAACATTTATCATGACAGGCCCACTATATGCAACAACTGAAAATGTTTACATTGACGCCATCAGGCAGTGTGATTGTTGCACGTAAGATAAAAATGCTGCTATATATTACTCAGGACATACATACCTCTGCCAGCTCAAACTCAATGAACGCGAATCCTCTGTGCTTCTCTGAAAATTGAACACAACACACAATTATACATATTGACGTTTAGTTTCATGTTACACAGAGACACAAAACTCCCGTCTTTACCTGTTTCATAGTCTAAAGGTATCTGGATGTCTGTGACGTCTCCAAACGGGATGAAAGCTGCATGTAAAACCTTCTCGTCCACCTCCTCTGCCAGACCACCTGACGACAAAGACACAGTGCTGCGACTAAGATGATGAACATGAAGAAACAAGTAACTGTACGCAGAGTCAGAATAACGTTAACGGAGCAGGCTGAGTGGTGCGTTCAAGACCCCCTAAACCCCGGATTCCTGAACTTCTCCAACGGGCGCTATCGGCGTTATATGTTGTTTTATATAATTATTTCAAACGCTTCATTAAACAACCTGATGCAACGAGACATACACACAACGTTAGGGGAAACTGTACCACGTTTAAAATCACCAGAGTATAGAGTAGCTCCTCTGTTTTGAGTCGGCGCATATTTTTGCCGGCTTTTCTTCGTTTCTTTGTCTTTCTTCCACGTTATAAACACTTAATACGTGTTTACTTGTGTCTCATTCTTTACAAACTCGTGTTACAAACGCGTTAGCTAGATATACCGAAACAATAAACGCTTGAGATATAATAATTAGTATTAACTCACCGACATACAGCACTCGTTTGCTAGCAGCCATGTTGGATCTAACCCTTCAACTTTGACCGCAGTTCTTCTTCGTTGGTTTTACTGTTGGATCACAAATCAACGTTAAACGTGCGTACTTCCACCTACTGTACCGGAATGTGTAACATGATGACTTTAAACAACAAAAAACTAACAAACAAAAAAAAAAATCTGTCCTAATCTTCATTTAGAGAAAAATAGCACTGTCTTTCCTACATTTACCTCGATTACTTCTCAATTAATAATCTTCTTTTGTAATCTGAGAGCTTTTTCACAACTATATACACTGTTATATAGACTACATTTCTGTTTTCTAACCATCTTAAGAAAGCATTTTATTTAATTCTCAGGAAAACATGCTGCACCAAGTCCAGCCAGGGTTGTTTATTGGACAGGACAAGAGTTAATGATGTCAGGTATGTTTATATTTTAGCTGAAACTTTCACAGACGGTATTCCATTTAGCTGTGCCAGTTTCAGGCTCCTGTTATTGTTCTCTGTCATTGCTTAGATTGGAAATGAGCCATCGTTAATGTTATAAGTAACACCTGTGCTTTTCCCGCTATGACAAGTCAGAATGTTTTTTGATCTTTTTTTTCTTCTAAAAAGAAATTATATTTGTTTTATTTTTCTTTCACTTTAATATTATGTGCATCTCTTTATCAAGACACCCTTGATAAAGAGTTTATAAATTTTATCAAATGGTTCTATTAGTGGTAAATTAATTATTTACATATTTTTTCATAGAGTTGTTGTTAACTATTAATAAAAACAGATTTTGAGTAGACAGACTGAAAACTTCCATTGGATGGTTTGACCCCAAAACTTATAATTATGATTAATGACTAATTTGCATTTATGACTGCAGACATAATAACAAGCTAAAGAAAAGCGGCAGATGTTTCTGATGATGACTTCTGACTTATCTACAAAGTTTTAGTAAGTTATTTATTCTTGACGTTATTTGTTGTTTAATTTAATTTTATGCTTTTTAACTTATAAAGTGTTCCCTATGAGATCCACAAAAATTAAAAGAAGTCATTACATATTTATATTATAATTTCTCATAACTTCACTTGCTCCCAGCAGGTTCTGTGTTAATTTGCAACCTTCTCGATACATATGCTCTTTAAATGCATTCTTTTTTCCCTTGGCTGCCATTTCCCATGCTGGAAATTTAGAATGACAATTTGTGTAGAATTTTATTTTTTATTGCAACATGACTATGTGTAATTACCTCATTTGTATGCAACGTATGCAATATCACTCTAATCATTTTAGAGCTTAATATCAACACATACAAAAGTCACAGGTCTTATTGTTGTGTAGGGGTGAACCTCTGTTGTGATTTTAAGGCGATTAATAATAAATGTGAATGTTTCTATGCCGTCGCTGAGTGACATTTATCTCTGATATCTGATTTGATACAAGAAAAATGTGTCTCTGACCTTTTTTGTCTTTAGTACATCATACATGTAAACAATCACCCGGCTAAAGAGGGAACAAATATAAATTCAGACACATATGATCTTCTTCAGCAAAAACCATCAAAATAACACGAGAGCGTTAACCTTGATAAATCATCCTTTTATTGAGAATACCATACACCCATGATAACACAATGGGAAGGAGGAGTTTCAAATCAAACATAAAACTTTCAAGCAAAGAAAAAGAACAAAGCTCATTTTCCTCCTAGAAAATCGTGTCTCTCCTTCACCACAAAGTAAAAGGCCTTAATTCAAGACTCATTCGTATTATTGTGTTTGGTATACAGTTTAAAAGTATTACAGAACTAGAAAATTATTAACTGTAATATTTTTCAAAATGTTCAAGTATATTTTGAAATGACATTTTCTGTTTTCGTTTTTTTTTTCTTGGTTTTTGGTTTTGCATAATTGTTCAGAGGACTCGGTTCTCTGGAGTCAGTGTAATGTGTCTCTCGCCGTCTCTGCTCATTTATCTGTGCCCTGAATCAACACAAGTACTTTTCATTAGTGCTACAAAACTTATTTGTATAACGTATGAACCAAATAAATCCAGGTCAATAACTCGACTGATGGTGTATTGTAATATCAATCTAATACATCACGCAGTCTTCAGGATGTGGCAGCAGCTGCAGTAGTAGCCATGCCGCCCACTTTCTGGGTGGCGTCTTTCTTTGCCTGGTGGGCCTGTAGCACTGCAACGGCTTCTTCCACCTGAACAATGATACAATGATATATATATAGTAACATCTGGATAACAGACATGTCTTTTCAGTGTGAAAATAAAGCAAAGATGGAGGAACTAAAGTACCTTTGAGCGCAGAGATTCATGAGACTCCAGCATATGCAGCAGTTCAGAGTTGTCAATCTCCAGCAGCATGCCAGTGATCTTTCCTGCTAGGTTGGCATGCATGCCCTGAATCAACGGAAACAGACGTTCCCCTGTTTGGAAATTTAAAAAAAAAGTGAAGTGAAGTAGAATAAATCAAATAAAAACTGGAAAGCATTACAGTCCGTTCATTCGGACATGGGATTCTTACCTAGCATCTGCTTCTGTTCCTGAGGTGGTGCAGCAGCCAGCATGGAGGCTGTGAGAGGCTCCTGGCCCTGAACGTGCACAGCCGGCTGAGCCTGGAAGGCACAAATTAAAGATGTAGTAATGAAAATGATTTGCATTTGGAGGCTAGATATGACAGCAGTATGCTGACAGATATGAGGCTAGATATGACAGTCAAACAAGATGTTGTGATTGGTGTTTTGGTCATACCTGCTGTAAGGCAATAGGTTGCACCACCTGGGGGTTGGGGTTACGCACACTGGTGGCATATTTGTAAGGAGGCATGGCACGAGGGCCGGGGACTCCCATTGAGGGACGGGGACCCATCGTCTGGCCAGTAGCTAGCAGGCAGGAGGGGAAAAGAAATCAAATTCTTAAACTCAACTGTTAAAAAATGTCTCGTAAAAATGTAAAAGTCATAGTTGATCATTCGGTCAGTTGTTCTATGTGAACACACCTCGTGGGCCCTGTGTGTTACCACCAGGAGTCATGTGTCTCAGGCTGGCACGTGGGCCTGGCTGGCGCAGTGAGCTCGGTATACCTTGGAAACCACCTGGGAGTGACAGACAAGGAGGAAAACAATGAGATAGTTTAACACTATATTTATAATGTTTGTTAAGTAAGTATAGATGCACTATTTATGCAATGTGCTCACCTTGACCTCTACCACCTTGTTGCTGCCACCGGGGGTTGGGTCGCATTTGGGCCATCTGATTTGGTGCGTAGTATGTAGTCCTATTCTGGGCCTGGCGGGCACAAGAAAGTGAAATGTATTTTATGGCATTAAAGTACTGAAACCACGGAAGGGATTAGCCTTTATAGAAAACCATAATCTGTGGCACTTTTACTGAAATACATAAAATGGAAATGCATATGACTGGAAGGCAGTGCAAAAGCCTCACTTAAAAGGTTGGAAATTATTATAGCTTCCTTGACATTCTTAATTTAAATATGCAAGCATGCATCTTAACATATTTTAAGCCTACTTTAACTTGAGTTTTTGGCTACTTGGGAGCAGCAGAAACACTAATTTTCAGCCTTTGAGTTGATATGTTGAACTGTTCACACATCCAGCAGCCACCAAGTAACGTTAGTATTTATTCACAGACGCTTGTTTTTACGTGGCAATAATGCTGATGAACATGAACTGAAAGATACCGTCGAACCATAAACCTGAGGGGAACTGCAGAATCTGATGATAATTCTATGCGGATATATTTCTATGCTTTCAATATGAATTACAGCTACTTTAACATGCACTATCAAGTCAGATTGTGGTTCTCACACCTGTGGCACAGCTGGCATGAAGTAGCCACTGGTGGGCTGGAACTGATTAATGATGGCGTTAGCAGGCATGGCCCTCATGCCAGCAATACGCTGCATGTACTGGTTGGTGAGGTGGGCTTTGCGCTCTTCTTTGCGCTGAGCAAGAGCCACATAGAGGGGCTTGGAGCCAACAATACGTCCATTCATCTCAGTCACAGCCTTGGTGGCCTCCTCTGGGGAGGAGAAGCAGACGAAGCCGAAGCCTTTGGAGCGACCCTCCTCCAGCATCACCTACAATATAGACAGTTTGTGTCTGCTTAACTTCAAACATACAACACAGCCGCTATATTTAGAAAGCAGTGACTTGCATGAAGTGATAATGCATTTCACCATCTGTTTAATCTCTCTCACCTTGGCACTTGTAATGGAACCGAATGGAGAGAACTCCTTACGCAGCTTTTCATCATCTATGGTGTCGTCAAGGTTCTTAATGTAAAGATTAACACCCTGAAATCAAAGGCAAACAGTCATGATATATCTAGCAGTTTATTTGAGATACTGCAGCTAAATCATAAATAATCATAAGACTGATTATAAATGGATGAATTCAAGGCTTAGTTTCTGCAGACCTGATAACGACTGATCCTTTCCTGTTTCAGCAGCTCAAATTTCCTCTTCAGCTCTGCCTGTCGCTCCATTTTCTTCTGAGCTCGGCCCACAAACACAGTCTTGCCGTTGAGTTCGCTGCCATTCATGTCCTCTACAGCCTACAGGTCAAGCCGTTAAAGCCATTATTATCAGATGGACTTTCTGAATGATAAAGACACACACCTGACACATTTCCATGAGGCAAAAGTACCTTGTTAGCATCCTCGTGTTTCTCATAACTAACGAATCCGAAGCCTCTGGATTTGCCAGTGGGGTCTGTCATCACCTTCACGCTGAGTGTTTTGCCTGCGGAGGTTAGAGGTCAGCCATATGCATGAAATACAGCACAACTAGACTACATTAGGGATAGGAATAATAAACATTAATCTAGTCAGATTACCATATTTGTCAAAAAGCTCCTTTAGGCGGTCATCGTCCATATCGTCCCCAAAGTTCTTGATGTAGACATTGGTAAACTCCTTGGCTTTAGCACCAAGTTCAGCCTCCCGTTCCTTGCGAGATTTGAAACGACCCACGAACCTGAAGATAGAGGAAGAGCAATGACACACACTCTTGTAAACAGTGCCGACTGATCTGAGAAAACAAACCATGCTCCATCTCTTTTGGCATCCTTTTTCCAAACCTGAAGTTCCACAATGATGGAGGAAGACCTTACAACCCGAACATGTTCAGTAAATACGCATGTTCAGTAAAAAATAAAAAAAAATAAAAACCCATTCTTTTACAAAACCAGGGACAACATTTACGAGACAAATTCACAGTTACATTTCATCATGTAAATCCTCATTCAACTGCTGTTATTATCACCACCAGAGGCAGGCAGATACGTTGGCATGCTAGACAACACAGTAACAACCATCATAATTCTTGGTCCAACACGTGATGAGGTGGTGGATGGAGAGGGATGGAGGAACAGAGTCTCACAGTACAAAGGAAAGCTGAAGAGGACCAAATGATCTTATATACCTTGCTATGACGACCTCTCCCCTTCTGCCATCCAGTATTGCATTCCTGCATTCGATCCATCACTAAAACAACACAACTTGGTCATACACACACACACACACAAACACTCTAAGACGGGTGACCAGTGAGTGGACAAATGAGGCAAAATGCGTCTGGTAGGAAAGATAAGAGTAAGTCAAAGTTTTTAGTCTAGTATCTTTCAGTTTAGAGGTTATCTTCATACTGGTAATAGTGAGAGATGAGCTTATTAGTCATATTATTCACACACAAACTCACCAACTGAAAAAAAGACACAAAGCGTCAGTTCACTCATCACAAATGTAGAACAGAAAAGTTACAAATTGGACACAAAATTAATCAAAGTTTGATACACATAAGCTATTACCATGATCACCTGCACCGTTTACATCTGGACTTTCATTGTCACAATAACTTTCATCAAAGACACTCACACCTTGCGGTCATTCAAAAGCATGCCGTTCATCTTCTCAATGGCGCGGTCAGCGGCGTCCTGGGTCTCAAAATGGACAAATGCGTAGCCCTTGGAGCCATTTTCATCACACACCACCTGGAGCACAGGAAAACATGTGTAAATATGCATCGCTAAAGGCATAATGCTCTGCTTTAAATTAAGGTCATTTAGCTTTTAAAGCCATAATTTATAAAACGACTCTAACCAAAGGAGACATAACCTGCCTGTCCTCATCTCTAAAGCTCACTACGCATCACATGAATCTGAATCATTTGGAAAAGCAAGATACAATATGACTATTTTCTTAGTTGGAGCTAGTAGAAGAGATGGTGTATGAGTTACGTGAATAAGTGCACAAGAATATTTTTTTTATAAAGTCATTTGACTTAAACGTGACTCATGTGAAACTTCATATACGACAACTCTACCTTGCAGGAGAGGATGTTGCCAAAAGCGGAGAAGGTGTCGTACAGGGCTTTGTTGTCTATCGACTTGTCGAGGTTCTTGATGAACACGTTGCCCACTCCAGACTTCCTAAGGGAAGGGTCTCTTTGGGACCACATGATTCTGATTGGCTTCCCTTTCACCACGTCAAAGTTCATGGTGTCCAGGGCTCTCTCAGCTGGTGGGAAAGGAGGGGCAGAAAGATCATGGCTGGTTGTTTACATGGAATCATAAGCTTGAAAACATTTCAGTCATCCTTATATATATTTATATATATACATATACATCGTGGATCACACATGTCGTACCGTAGCACTCTCACCCCAGATTCTGCTAGTACCATGCTGCTTTTGTTATAACCAGCACTGCCTCAAAAACAGAAAAACAACAAAGTAACAGTGGAGTGTACTAAAACATTTGTCCTCCCCGTGCTGTGTGTGCTACGATGATGAATCCCTGCTGCCAGGCCATTACCGAGGCTCGTGTAACATGGGTAAGATACCGCAGTAGACCATGTGGCTGATGAGCTGCCTACGAGCAGCTGAGACAAGTGTGGGGGGCAGCTGCGTTGGGCAAGCAGGGAACACATGGCCCTTTTCTCTGGCTTAGCACATGCTGCTGGGCCATGTCCCACCAAGGCCCGCTGCAGCAGCAGTGCAGTACGCCGTCTGATAACAAAAACGGGCTGAAACTGTTGTATTATTAAGACTAAACCTCATTTTCTATGTTCTCAAACCATTCTGTGGTCTTTCAAACTCAAACACCGTTTTTGTTTAACTCTTATATAGAATAGGCTCTTATGTCCATGTGGGCACACACAGGCCAAAAACATCCTTTTGTTCAGTCACACCACAGTAACAGACATACACACACACACAGGCCAGGCTGTTCAGATAAAAGTGTCTGGTAAACAAAACAGAGCTGCCTTGCGCCTGCTAGCATCAGCAGTTTGGCTTACAATTGTACTTCACAACCCATGTGCTCAGAGAAGGTGTAGTCGCTGTCAAACATGTGGACTTCCAGAGGGTTCACAGAGGGACTCTTAGCTTTAGAAAGCAAACGTATTGTTGTATTCATATTTGTAAATAACAACGGATTCTGTTAACCATTTCTATTAAGAAGTTAGTACGGAGCAGGCAAATTTTGGGCTGCTCAGAAAGGCGTTCTATATTTAGAGAGGGGTCCTGGGAGGTATTTGCTGGCATGGAGTATGTGTAGAGCATTCTCTACCATATTGATGGGGGAAGACACACACACATTCAATGAGAACGCTCAGATGAGTGACACCAGGCTTTCATGAGTGTTTACACATACAGCCGTGACATGAAGAGGCTTTGCTTTCCATGAAATAGTCAGGCCTATCACGTTACTGTTCTTCAGCTATATTTTTGCAAAAGCCGTGTTAGTTGTATCAAGCTATTGCCTCGGTGGCACATGCCTAGACTCCATTTGAATACCCAGTAACAGCTACCATCCCCGACACCTACACCTACACCTTCACCACAACAAATGGTGTCTTTTCACTTGTGGCTCTTCTTACATTTACTCAAGCATTTCTGGAGGCGAGCCAGTTGTACCCTATCATTACTCCGGCTTTTTGGTAATTGACTGGAGCACAGATAAGTTGTGACAGGTGTTTAACGTTGATACAAGAGACACAGAAGTCCACACAATGTAAAACAACCACAACACCTGCTACTATTGCTCAGTTGCTTCTGTACCATTGACTGGGAACAGAACTGGTTAACTAAAAACACTTCTGATATATTTGTCGTCCACAGAGTCACCGTGTGTGTGTGTGTGATCACCAGTAGTCTTCACGGGATAGAACAGATGTATAATTCAACTCATGTCCAATCAGTTCAAAAATAAAGCTGGGATTAAATCCAAATAGAAACCAGATCGAGCTCTTGGTAGATAATATAGACATGGCTGACATGTCAAGCAGGGTTATTGTTCAGCTATACTCGTCCCTTTTCTGCTTTCAGCAGCAGAGGGCAATGGGAATTAATTTCACTCAGTGGCCCTTTAAATAGGAGCAGAAATGGGTCATTTTGGTTGAAAAAAATGTAAGTTCTTTGCATAAAGTCTTTATGTATTATAATTGATAGACAAAATTAACTGATGTAAATTAATTTTCAGTTGACTGTTCAAACACAAGTCAACTCTGCATATTACCAGGAGTATAAGAGAAGTGGGCCATATGCTTATATGGGTCAAATGACTGCTCAAACTAGTCTGAAGAACTGCCATGACTGTCCTATGATTATATGAATGCAAATACATTTGATTTAACAACATTCAGTGTCAGCACCGGCAGTGTTTTTTTTCTTCATCTTGTAGGCAGGAATCACCCAATAGGCAGTTTAAGGGGCTGACATTGAAAGCATGCGTGACAATGTCAATATTTGAAGGATGCGTGGTGTCTTAACAGCCGCATGCAAATATAACACGCTCAACCCGCATAACGTGTCTTCACATGTGTCATTACTTACCGTCAGCAGGCTGGGAGAAGTTGACATAAGCGTATCCCAGCGATCGCCGAGTGATCATATCTCGGCATACCCGAATAGAGAGCACCGGTCCGGCTGGGCTGAATTTCTCATACAGCATAGCCTCCGTGATATCGGGGTGCAGGTCGCCGACGTAGAGAGAAGCCATCGGATAACTCCCAGTCGCTGTGTTCATATCTCGGACTACACGGGATGAATTAATGCAGAGCTCCCCTCAAAAAAAAAGAAAAAAAAAAGAGGCGATATTGAAGCGTTTTCCTGATCCGAGCTGCGCGTCAATTCTCAGCTAATTAAGACTACAGACAGCCGCTTGTGATCTTCTCCAGTTTACTGAAACATCAGGACATAAAAATCGATGTCTTCTGAAATCTCTTCCCTTGAAGACTGCAGGGCCTCCTGTTTGTTTTTGTTGAGTTTTTTTTTTTTTTAAAATTAAGATTTTGCTTTTTTTTTTAATAGTTTGTTTTCTTAGTATATAAAGGTACTTGTTTTTTATTATGATTTTATCAGTTTTATATTTTTTTATGTATTTTTATTTAAAGTTTTTCAAGAACAGTGAGTTAGACACTCACGGTCGTTTTGTGGTCGGGGAAAGAGACTGCGTGGGGAAAAGCATGGGGACTTTATAGAGAGTGGTGGGGAGGAAATAGTGGTCAGGGTCAAACTTAGGATAGAGAGGGAGAGAAAAAAAAGAAAAAACCCGCAAGCACTGAGCGTGTGGTGTAAAAGGGAGAGAACACAGCATGCTGTCCCAACTACCGAGCCCAGATCCCTACAGCGACATCTGTGGGGGGTCGACAGGCTCACCATGAAACCATACAGTAGACAGCTTCTCATTTAGAGTGAAACGTTGTTCAGCCTCTCAATTTGAAATAAAGAGAACTACTACAGGCCACAAGAAAAACTTCAAACAACTGGATTATTGCTCAATAGGTTTATTCAGTTAGTCACTAAGATGTTGCAGTTATTCTGCTTTGTCAGTGCTCCTGGAGGAGGATAAGAGATGAAAAAAAAATTAGTAACAGTTCACATGCATGGAAACAGCATTACAAAAAAATAAAATAAAACTGAAAGTGAGTAATCATCAGGTACCTAAACAAATCCAGGAAAGTTGAAAACAGTCTCCACAGCATTGGCTCCTGTTTTCTTTCAATTCCATTTATCCCAAGTCTTTTTCCACATTTACCCTCATGCTGCTTCATCGTTTCTTCCTCATAACTCAGCGTCTGTGACCCATCTGTGCCCTTAGAAAACTGGATTTTGGAGCGGATTATTGGTCGGGCATCGTTTGTTCCGTCTTGGTGCATGATGGCCGCGTCTGCCTGCCTTTGAGCTAGCTCGTCTTTCATTTGATTAAAATCATTCTGGTTTAGGTTGTTAATATTCATCTCAGCTAGCAGAGCGTCTGTGCCAGTCATCCCAGATCCTCCAAACCAGTTTTTTCTTTGGGATTCCTCAGCAACAACTGCCTGGTCCAGTTGTGGAGGAATAGCCCATCCGTCAACCAGCATGGCAACATTCGGATCCCACACAGGAGCTTCGTTTCCTTGTTTATTTAGGATTTCCCCTCTCGGCTCAGGAAGGTCATTCATCATCATATTGCTTGGCTGCAACCGAGCTACCCAGTTGTCTTCCACTTGAGAGCCAATATTGTCACCGTGTTCGGCATCTTGCACCTGTCCAGGTAGCCAGATGGTCAGCCTGGAAACAGGGTCCTGACTCATAACCACTACGCCCTGTGGGGGAGAGGACCACAGCAATTCAGAGAGCTTGCTTCTTGAGACAGAAGTACCAGTAACGATTGCACCTTCAGGCGCAGCAGCATCATACTGCATGGAGTCAGTAACAGAGGTTTGTTGGGGTTCAGAGACTGAGGCTGCAGGACTAATCTCATCTTTGTCCACCATGAAGAAGGGCCCAGTGCTGACAATAGCCTTGGCATCTGAAAGGACATGCTTGGTAGTTAGTCACTGTTGGAGACCAGAAAAGTCTAACTTGTAATAACACCTTTTGACTAAAAACACAGACCCTCAGGAAGGCGCTTGACAGCCACGCTTTTACATTTTGAGCTACAGCAGCTGCACACCTCGATGTTTCCACTTAACTCTTCCCATCTGAAAGAGACATCTTAGTAAGTTAACAAAAAGCAGATACACGAGACAGTTGTATGTGTGGGCTGTACATATACCTTGACTGGATCATGTTGTAGTTGCAGGATTTAGAGCCAGCGGTGACCCCCAAGTTTGAAACAAGCACACTACAGTGGATGTACATCTGTAGGAGGAGCAAGAGGTCAAAGGTCATACATATAAAAAGGGAAAAAAACAGAAAAAAACACTCCCACACTCACCTCAGAAATGAGGTAAGTAGTGTTCAGAGCAATATTAACCACATCTGCTCTGTTGGAGGCCACAAACTGTATAACAGCATGAGAAGAACCCAGGGGGGCTGTGCACCTGGCAGAGAGCAGAGCAACAGTATCAAACATGTGAACATAGACAAATATTAGAGTAGAGATGAATACTGGACTGACTGCTTACCCTTTATTCAGTACAACTGCATGCTTTGGTCTAGTCTGAGGCTCTGGAGATGCAGAGACGAAGCAAGATTGGATGAAAAGCTTCTCATTAGCCCTGGTTCTAGCAGACAACTGGATATTGACAACCTGGCCTCTTTGGTAGATATTGGACTGTGCTGTTCTGGTCCAGGGTGCTGCAGGAAAAAAAGACACATAGAATTTTGTCCAGATATACAATTGACTCCAACTGCATGTTTTATGTTGTACTCACAATTCATGGCCTGTATGTCAAAGTTCCTGTCATTCTTTGGTGAAGAGAAGTTTGGGTTTGACCTGTAAAGAAATGCATTCAACTTTAGTATTTGTTTTTATTTGTAACCACTTACAAATGTTTTGATAAATCAATAAATGCACCTCTTTGGCATACAGGAGATGTGCACTGTAAGAGGAGTTAGCCACCAAGCAGAGGGAGGTTTTTGGAGATTCAAGAGGAGAAAGTTGGAGAATATTTCAAATCCATTCTCCATCTGTGAGAGAAGATGGTTTTAGGAAGTGCTGCAGAAATATAGACCACCACAATAATTTGATCATCTTACCAAATGAGTAGTTCCACATTGATCAAAGCTGTAAGTGAAGACAAACTGATTGGGTAGCTCTCTGTTGCTGTAGCATCCATCACCCAACTGTATGTCTTCTCCAAACAGTGTGACACCATTTAATTTTTTATCAACCAGTAATATGAGATGAGATTCGTCACAAGAAACCTGTACTTTGGGAACCTTCATGACTGGAGGTAATTCAGCAAGCATGTGAAAGTCAGGCGTGGAGGTTCGCCAGGAGCTGAAGATGGTATCGTATGGAGAGAAGTCAAAGTTTTGTTCAAACGGAAAGCGGAAGATATTTTCAAAAAATCCCGGAAAAGCTTCTATTGCTGAATGAACAAGAACGAAATGTCCAACAAAAAAGCACAGAAACAGCTCCATGGTGCCCATTGCAAACCGCAAAGTGGACCAACCACTCTGATTACGCTCCCGGCCCGCGTGTGTCACTGATAAGCTGCAGTGGCAGGAGGGACAGCTGTTGGCAATCGAACTAATGAGGCTGACATGCACTTATGCTGCATTCAAGAGCACTTTCACTCTTTAACACCAGTGCAGCCAGTGATTCTTTCTTGATTTTGTGCTTTACTGTCAGGCACAAGGCATGTGGCAGCTACAATGAAATGTTACTCACAAAATTGTGTTTGTGTTCTTTGTTATTTCTGATTGCAAAAAATTCATCAACAAAAAAATCTAATCACCAAATCTGAGGTGAATATTATTTTAAATAACTTCAGTCTTCTGTATTTTCAGTCAGAGCAGCATCAAAGTCATGAAAAATCTGAATTTTATAATTTGTATACAGTTATAATGCATTATGATATTTTCTGGTTTCACGCTGGTATGATAAACTTTAAAGATAAAATTGTTTATTCTTTAAAAAAAAAAAAACAACTACGGTATTTTTATTTGTATGGGAATTAAATCGCATATTTACATTTTATTATATTTTAAAAATATTTCCCCCTAAAAATGAGAAAAACGAGAAAGAACACATACATTTCATATCTACATTTTCATATCTATAAATCTACAAACCTACAAGGTAGGGCTGAGTGAACATGTGAGGCTCACATGAATCAATCATCAGCAGTAAAACTACATGACATCACCAGAACTGGTTCATAATAATGGAAAACAAAGAATCTTTTTTAGCTGGTGAATACAAATGTTTGCATGGGGGCGTGGCCTCCACGCAGGTAGGCGGCAGGTGGAGCCTCAGGTGAGCGGCAGCAGAGGAAGACAGGGACCCGACGGAAGCAGAGCGTCAAAAAAAAAAAGAAAAAAACCGTCAGAAATGTCGTTAATACTACAACTTATACACTAATGTGGTTTAAGAGGTCGGAAAATCCACCATGGTACAATCAGGTAAGTTGACTTTTACACGTGTTGGACTGAACTTGTTTGCGGAAGGTTTTAGGCGTGGTCTGCGCAGTTGTAAGCGGAGCTCTGAGGAGAAAAGACGTTGGTTAATTAATATTTATCTGATGTTTGGCTGACGCATAATGGCCTTAATGTTGTGTTCATCTTCTTTTTTTTTTAAATGTGAATAGCAACGTGTCCAACTAACTTAGTTGTTAGATGCCTAAAAGCATAGGTCAATGTTTTTATATGAGTTTCATTATTCAAGATTTTGGTTCATCTGATAGTAGCTATGATCAGTCTATAGACAGTGGACCATTTAGCCTTTCATTGTTATGATCCAAAAGGAAAAATTAAAATAATAGACATTAATGAATACATTGGCTACAGTTAAGCCCTGTGATATGATCGTGTTTACCTCAGAAAACTGGGAATATCAGGTCTAATAGTCATATACATGAATTGGGGAATATTATATGAGGTTATAATGTATTTTGTTAGTGTTTACGGTGATTATATGCGACAACTTGATTGGCAGCAAACATTAGACTTACCAATATTATGACCAAAAACACTTGAGTTGCTCCACAGCACTCAGCTGCAGGGGTGAGTGAGACAGACTGGTAGCAGGTAACTATTTCTACCTGACCCCTCAGGCCAGACCAGTGTGTTGGTGAATGTTTGAACACCCCACCCAAACCTTTTGTTTGGTTCAGGAGGGGGGCTTATATGGCACCTCTATGGGTGGGAGGTGCATCTTATCTTTCCTCAGAGGAAAGAAAACCACCATAGCTGCACCGGTTTGCAGTGCTGTCTTGTCGGGGGGACGTTTAGACTGCAGGGGTCCGGGGTAATTGTGGTAACCGCTTTATTCTTTATTCTCATTGTCATACTTTGCAAAGCGCTGTCCTACTTTCTCTTTTGCAATACTGAAACCACGACACTGCAAAAAAAAAAAAAAACTCAGATGCAGTTAGCTCTATATTTCAGATCATATTTAATGCACTTATATTGATTCCTGTCAATAGGAATATGCTGCTCCAGCCTCAAGGACAACAAAATCCTGATGAAGATTGGCCTGGGGTTGGTGCTGGTGGGCCATGTCAACTTTGTTCTCGGAGCACTGGTGCACGGCGCGGTGCTCAGACACATCAACGTGCACACTCAGGCTCGCGTCATGGTGTACGCCATCTCTAATGTCCTTGCTATTGTAGCAGGTTTGTTGGTAAGTGGTACATGCTGATGATGTGCTCCTGCAACACACATGACGGGGGCTATGTACAGTAGCTGATTGTTTGAGTATGAATTCGTTTTCTTTCTTCTGCGTGTCTAATCACAATGTAGTGTATACTTAGTAAAATTGTGTCTTCACAGTGTATTCAAATCAATAATCCTTATAAATACGGTTAATTTAAGTAGCAATATTCCATCATCTGTGATAAAAGTGAGTGTGTTTTTACTAAATGTGTGTCTTATGCTCCTCAGGGAATTATTGGTGGAATAACTGCCATCGTCCTGTCCAAAAACAAGAAGAGCAAGATTCTGGTAAAAACAAAAAAAACAAAAAAACAACCTGTTCCTGTTTTCAGCACTCACACGTCATTTGTCGGCTCCTGTTAGAACTTGCCCTTCATTTTTGAGTGTGTTTGATGTGGAGACGGTAACTTTTTAAATAGATGAAACACATACAGCACATGAATACACATGTAGAATTTAAACATAGATTTAAATAGAATCTGCAATCTTCATCAAAAAGTGTTTTTTTTTGTTTTGCACTCAAAATGATCTATCTTCATCTTTATCTATGTCTTTAACCACTGTCATGTTGTCCCTGCAGAAGTGGGTCCTGTTGGTCTTCAGCTTCCTGGCAGGTATCTTGGCAATTGCTTCCCTCTTGGGCTTGTCCGTTTCCATAGTGACGGCCATTGTGCATAAAGGCTGGAGTCTGTTAACACACTGCAAGTTTTCCGATGAAAAAGTCGGTTCATCCAGCATCACATACGAATGCCCTTTTGACCCCACTCGAGTCTATGTGAGTTCAGTATAAGTATTTATCTTTTAGCAGTTTCTACGCTGCACAACAGGAAGTGTTTAGTAATCAGTTATGTGCTTTTTTGTCAACCAGGGGACCACAGTCATTCTGTGGGTGCCGCTCATCTTGATGTCTGCGGTGGAAATGGTGTTTTCTTTCCGCTGCTTTGCTGCTTGTACTTCGTTTCTCTACCTCTGTCCATGCAGGAAGAGGCCGACTCTGGCGAGAAGGGTAAGCTGCTCACCGACTGTTAACGACTGTTTACTATTAGAAGGCCTGCATTATTCATCACTGTCAGCATATGTTTCATGCTATGAAAAATGTTTTTTTCTAAAAAAAAAAAATAAATTTTTAAATCATAACAGCCATAAAATAAACGGATCAAACCAAAGTTTTAACAGTAAACTGACCTGGCTTCATAATGTCTGCAAATAACAATTTGACATTTGAGTTTATTACAGCCTATAATAAGCCAGCGGTTTAGGCCTGCTGACAAAAGCAAACTTGAAGTGCAGTGCGGTAACTGCGACCCTCATCTCACTCTTTGACACAGTTTGGTCCTGAAAGTGAAATTGAAATAAACTGAAAAAGCACAAATCATAAGCAGTGGCTCAGTAGATTCACCATCATTGCATTTATCGACCCCTGGTCTTTCAAATGTTCTCATGTATTAATAATTAAACATAGCAAAAACCTCAAGATATCTAAAGTCTAAAGTTTATCCACAAACTACCATATCTATGAATAAACAGCTATGCTTGGTGAGCAATTTTAAAGAAACATCAAGTTTATTGGATTTTTGTAGTTTTTCATTGAGATTTAGCAATAATTTATCTTCCTAATAATCAAATATTCATATGGAAGACGGCTTAAAAGCAGAAGTGATGTAATGCATGAGTTATCTTTTCTTTAATCAAACTACATTTCATGTAATGTTTCAGGTGCGTATGCAGAGAGATCTGGAAATCCAAAGATCACCTCCAGTGTCGGTACTAAACCGAGAGTCTGATGTTGAAGCCAGCGCTGCAGAGCAGGACGAACTGCTGGACTGCAACACTGCAGCGGAGCAGCAGAGTGATTGGCTCTGAAGCAGCTGAACCTAAGATAGGTTGCAAAGCACTGACCTCAGCTGGAAAAATGCATCTGAAGTTGAGTGTGTCTGTTACACTTTGAAGACATTTGTAAGACTCTGGCCAGCAACATTTTATTTCCCTTTTATATCAGAAGGAGCAATGTTTTCCTGATAAAATACTACTATTGGTTGTACTTGACATGATATTTTGTGTGTACTGGTATTTTCTTAACAATGCAGGGAGCCATCACTTGCACCTTGCCTTCAAAAATATATATTTTTCATTTAAGTTGTCAATCATTTATTCAGATATCACCATTTATAATAATCTCTGAAAAACTCAAATTTTACAGAACAAAGCTACATAATATTTTATGGTAGTTTTTATTGGTGTTTAAAAGTGTGGTCAACACACAGCGGGGTTGTAGGCTACGCACTTGTGGAACACTTCCTCATATTTGCAGAATACAAATATATATACACAACAAATTATGTCCGTTTGTCTTGCCTTACATCTTGAACATTCACGTCCAAATTTCAGATAAATCTAAATCTGCCACCATTTGACAGGACTCAAACGTTTTCAATATTGTGAGGCAGAAGTTGCAGAAATTTGCGAAAGATGTCAATAAAGTACACATACTAAATTATAATCTAAAATATAAGACTGTAATTTACTCTCACTGTGCCATGTAAGAGGTATTCAGATGTATCCAACCCTCTTAACCATTCTTGGTGACTTTAGCAGGCAAGACCAGTGACACGAATGTATTACAGAAAAGGATCTATTGTACAAACATGCTTCAACTACATATTCAAAAAAGGCACGGGACAAAAGTGGGGCTGAAATACGTAAAACAGAGTAGCCAAAATATCTATGATTTAAATAAATTAAATCCATCAGATATATAAAAAACATACAAGTACTTAGCCATTTTTACAGAGTTGTGTCATAGCATAAAAAGGTTCAGGACAAAGATGAGAAAGAATACAAAAACAATACTCAGAAACACTCAAATCAGACTTCAGTCCATAAACAGTAATATTGTAAAGGTGGTCTAGAAAAACATGTTTAGCTCCCCATCCTATTTTGAAAGGTAGGGTCTCATTATAAAGGTTATAGTCCTTTCCACAGCAGCAGCCTGGAAAGATGATTCATCAAAAAAAACAAAAAACAAAACAAAAAAACACAACAACAACCTGCTTTAAGATCTGATCAGTTGCGTTGGCATCGCGGGGTGCTGAGCACCTCAAGGTGTCTTGGACTCCTCTTTTGGCCTGAAGCACACAGAGCAAAGATATGATTAACATTTCCTGGACATCATCATAATAAGAACAATAATAAGTGTGTACAGCGTTTTCTCACTTTGATGTGTCCATTTTCTCCTCCTCCGGAACCTTTTCTTCTTCTTTTACTTCTATTAAAGAAAACACAAATTAATAACAATCTTAATATCGCAGCCTGACTTAAAATAAATGTTATTCATAAAAATAAATCAAATCAATTATACAAAATGACATGTAGGGTGAGGTGAGGATGGAAAAAAAAAAAAATAGATACCTTTCGTTTCCTCCTCACCTTTCTTCTCCTTTTCTTCTCCCTCTTTCTCTCCTTCAGTCTTGGCTCGCTTGGCCTTCTTGAAGCTGGCTGCATTTCTGCGGCCTCCTTCACCTTCATCCTCCGAGTCAGAGAACTCCTCCTCACAAGCTATCCTCTTGTCATGAGCACGGACTTAACATTTACACAGGACAAGGTCAAATGAAAACAAGATATACTTATGTATTAGGGTTAAATCCAGACCGGAGTGCCAGTCCGGAAGAAGAGTGTGAATATAACCTATTCTGTAATTGTTGTGCAGATTATGACTGAGATTCTTACTGGAGATGCGTTTGTTTGGGTCGTCCTCCTCCTCGTCTCCACTGTCCTCCTGTACGGCATCCTCTGGGATGGCCTGCATCTGCACTCCTGGGGCATGGGGCAGCATACGCAGGTTCTCAAACAAACGCTGCCTGGGGGACAGAAAACCGGTTAAACACACACAGTGAAAGCTGCTATAACAACTACTCAAACTACTAACTGATCAGTGTTCAACTTTTTAACACCATTATAGTCCCCCACACTCACTTTTATCACATTATAAAGACGCCACATTAGCCCACATAATAGCATAAAACTAATTTGAATGGCGGCTTTGTGGACTTACTTGATCTTCTCCAGGTAGTCGTTGGTGTTCTGGTTGGTCATGTTGGAGGGGCTGATGTGCAGCTTGAAGTCTGGTCCAAAGTACTCAAAGTAGTCGTTGTACGGAAGCTCTGGAGAGGAGTGAACATGATCAATTTACGTTTTTATCTTTAATGAATATAAAATCATTTCACAGTATGCATATGACTGCTAAAATGTTTTTAATCTGTTTGTTGTTCTCAAAATGTTGAGACACACTCAACTAGAGAAGAATCTGTTTTTAGTTATATTTAGTACAGCATGTGCATGAAGACTCCTACCGTTGGGGATGGAGGTATCCAGAGCTACAGCAGTCTCGTATGTCCAGCAGCGCGCCACATTGCGGATTGTATAGCCTCCTCCACCCAGCATTAGTAGCGGCAGGTTGAAGCTTTTCATGTACTCCACACACTTGGCATGGCCTGGATACACAGCATGGGAAAAATTATTTAAGAGTTAAGAGAAAAGTCAGACTTTGCTCTTCTGTCTTTGCTCACTGCACCATCATGCAGAGAAACACTTAATTTCACTTACCTTTAATAGTGAGGTTAAAACAGCCCAGTCTATCTCCTGACAGGGAATCAGCTCCACACTGCAGAACCACTGCGCTGGGCTGGTACATCTCCATCACCTTGGCCATGATCTACACAAACAACAACATCCACTCTTCAGAATGCTTCTGTAGATTAAGGAGATCTCAACTACCAAAACATGACAAGTCCACATTTACTCACAGGCTTGAATATGGCTTCATATGACTCATCGTCAATCCCATCTCTCAGTGGGTAATTCACAGCGTAGTATTTACCCTTCCCAGCTCCAATATCCTGCGGAGAACAAGATGGAGGTGTCAATTCACCATATTAAACGACTATGACAATGTGTGTTGTATTTGTCAAAACCTTACCCTCAGGTCACCAGTGCCAGGGAAGTACTCTCCATACTTGTGGAAGGAAACTGTCATGACACGGTCAGTGGTGTAGAAGGCCTCCTCCACACCGTCTCCATGATGGATGTCGATATCAATGTACAGAACTCTCTGGTGGTATCTGGATAGAGGGGATATACCATTAAAGTCCTGTTACTTTTGCAGTCCTTTAAAATATTCCAAAACTACAATTTATCTCTCCTGCGCCTAGAACAACTGGAAACCATCAACATCCACTCATTCAAAACAAATGTGTACTTGAGCTGCTGTACAAGACTTTTGTACTCACTTCAGTAACTCCAGAATAGCCAATACAATGTCATTGACGTAGCAAAACCCTGAAGCCTCTGACTTCTTGGCGTGATGCAGGCCGCCGGCCCAGTTAATGGCTATGTCAGTCTGCTGTTTGTTCAACTTCACGGCTCCGGCTGGAGCACAGAGAGGGGGGGTGGGGGGGTGCAAGAATTAACAGCCTGCTTAAAGCTGAACTTAACAGATTACTGGGGCAATGACGGCATGATTACTGTCCAACACCGCATGTCTGTCTGAATAGTACTTAAAAAGACAACTTACCAACAGAGCCTCCTCCTGAGAGCTGGCAGAACTCGAATAAACCATCAAACACCGGACAATCCTCACCGACATTAACTGCAAAAGAAGTGAGAGAGAACTGAATATTGATACAGTACTAGTCAAGTTACACAGTCAGGTTGATTACACAAAAATAGTACTTCATCTATACAGGCCAGCTCTCTGAACACACTTACATCTCTGCATCTGTTTGCTGTACTCTGACATGTTGTCCGGCCGGATGGAACGCAGGAACTTAATGTAATCATCACTGTGATACTTGGTCATCTCCTCTCCGCTGGCTTTGTGTGGACGCTGAAACGGAGAGGAAAAATTAGTTCCTGAGACGTGCAGCAAAGGCTACTGAAGTCTAGTGTTTTGACTATGCATCAGTGTTTGATGTAACTGAACATACATATATCTCCATCTTTCTGTAGAGTCCATAATTGAGCAACAGGTTGTGAGTCATGCGGATCCGGTGGGGCTTCATGGGGTGGCCTTGACCATAGTAATAATTTCCAACATCACCTAGAATGGAAGCAGATTTTAAAAATTAAAAAAAACAAAAAAACACCAACATATTTATTTTACCTGCAAAAACATAAAAAAAGTACTTTTACACATTATGTTTCTGTGGAGAAGAGATACATGCATTGAGAAGTGAAGTCAAGGAATTCAACAATATCGTGTGTGTGTGTGTGTGTGTGTGTAATGATCCTGCAGCCAGATCTCTTCCTCTCTATCTTAACCAACAAATTTAGCATTAAATCACTTCGATTAAACCATACAAACAGTCACAATCAGCTTCGGTTACATGCAGGCACTTTGCTATAAGCAGCTTTTAATGTCGACCAAGCAATCACTACACGCGTCCATCTCTGGCATTTTAAGGCTGCAGGATGAGCCATTTTAACGTTAGCTTCGTGTTAATTGAGGTGACAATGAAGTAGCTACTCAGATCCCCATTGTTAGCTCGCACGCTCGGGATGTTAAACCGTTTAACGTAAGTACTAATATCTGCTCAATATACGCCTTCAATACTACTTTAAATGCATCCCGGGCATTTAGGGAAACCGTACAAATACCATTAGTGCATTATAACCCTGTGTGCGCTCAGATGTGAGTCAGACCGAGATGATGCTACTCAAGCTAGCTAGGTTAGCTAACGTGCCAGGTTAGCGAAGAGGTGAAATAAACGGCAGCCTTTGTTGGCGCAAAAGTGGCGAATTTGGTCGATTTGTGCGCCCGCCGCCCAAATGTATAGACACATAAGTACTCACCATCATAGTAGTAGCAAACTTTTTTCTTTGTTCCTTGAGAAGTAAGCGCCATTTTAGTCCTTCTTGGCTGGCTTTCCCCGCACACCACAAGAGACAACAGCGACAAGAGGCGGATAGTTTGTTTCAACCCATCAGTTCAGTTTCAGCGGTGGTCAACAGGGGGCGACACTTGTCCTACAGTCAAAGTGTGTCTACATACAAGAGCTTTACATATAGACACTCTTATCTGTATATAAGGTCTATGGCCTGACCCCTGTGTAATGCTTATAATATCTTATAGGATTTATTAGAAATATATATATAGGAATCTTAAAGGATTTTATTAGAACTAATAGAAAAAAAGTTGTTTTTTAAAGTAGATTTCTAATACGAATGAGAAAATCGTAAAAGAACTAAAACTTTTTTTCTGAAATGATGATTTATTTATTTTTTGCTTTATTAAAACTACTAATATCAGAATTTAAAAATATTAAGTTACAATTAAAAGTTCTGCATGTATTTGCAAATATTTTGAGCAAAATGTGTAAGGCCCTACACACACACACACACACACATGCGGTACACCTACACAGGTGTTTCCACTTATTGTGGCTCATTGATGACACATTTTTCCTGGACTGTGTTGACATGTAGAGATTGTGCTTGATCGACATTTCTCTCACACTCGCCAGGGCGGGATATCTTCCACCTTCATCATTCTTATTGGTAAACATAATTTGGTGAGTTCACACAGTAATGCCACAATGGTAGCACAATATGTACCCCAAAATAGAACTTGATTACAGTATTTGTAACTCCGCGATTCACCACTGCTGCCTCAATATCAGCGAAGGACTATGTGAGCAGCTGTCATAAATGTTGGGTATATCTGATTATGATATATGATATATTATTTAAATAGGCTGCATTTATAGAGTGCTTTTTATCCAGATTTTGTTCACCCATTTACAAACACTCACACACCCGACCACCAGAAACCTAAAACTCAGGAGAATTTTATTTATTATGAAACATATCACTGATAACATTCTGGATACTGTCTTACTTCAATACAAAATACATGTGTGGCATTTTACTGTAAGGAAAACTATTTGAAAACATGAATTAAGCTGCATAGATAAAAAAACACAGTTGAAGCATTCAGAACATATTTACATCTTAATAATGAGGAATGAGAGCACCCAGTGACTTAGATATATATCAGACAGTCCCCAGACAGTTTATTGAAGCAGCACGGTGATCACTCTTCTCCCTGCTGTTAGCTCTGCAGTAATCCGACCATTACTGTGACATCAGTCTCAAGTTCATAGTTTCACATGTGGCTGTATCATATATATATATATACATATGTGACTGCTTCAGAATAACTTTTGCATCCATCTCACAGGCCTTTAGTTTGAGTATATGTACTGTAAATGTCTGTCAGCTCCATCAGGGCTACTCCTGGTACTGCCTCTCTGTGGCAGTGAAGAAATCCTCCAGGACACTCCTCAGGTACTCGAAAGTGGGCCTGTCGTCTGGGGTTTCCCTCCAGCACAGACACATAATGTTATAAAGGTCTTCAGGACAGTTTTCTGGCTTCGGCATTCTGTAGTACCGCTCCAGGTTCTGGATTACCTCTGGGTTGGACATACCTGAACAAAAGAGAAGGCAATGAATATGAGGTTTTCTGTGATTGTGATGACGTTGTGAAATGATCTTGTGATGGGCTGTTACTGTAAACTCTGTGTGATATGATAAGCAAATGAGTAATTACCAGGATAAGGTATGCGTCCATATGTCACTATTTCAGTCAGGAGGATCCCAAATGACCACACGTCCGACTTTATGGAAAAGGTGCCATAGTTAATAGCCTCTGGGGCGGTCCACTTGATGGGGAATTTTGCACCTATGGAAAAAGGAGGAAACTTTATTTCTCAAAAAAAGGCCATAAACACTTGGAGCTACTGCACAGAAATGTTTGTGCATGTTAGATTTAAATATAGGAACATGACTATTTTATCACACTTCCACTTTGTGTGATTCCATTTAAAATATGTCACTGACAACGCACTCAAACAAATAACATATAATAAAACAAAGCATACAAAACAGTCTTATTACCCTCTCTGGCTGTGTATTCATTGTCCTCAATAAGTCTGGCGAGTCCGAAGTCGGCAATCTTACAGATGAGTTCGTGAGACACCAGAATATTGGCAGCTCTCAGGTCTCGATGAATGTAATTTCTCTGCTCAATGAAAGCCATGCCGTCTGCCACCTGCAGGGGACAGCACATCATTAGTGTGTGTGTGTGTGGGTGTGGGTCTGAGTGAGTTTTCAAACATGAGACACACCTATGTGAGGATCCTCCTATGTATGTTTCAGTGTTGTGTAATGTTTGTGTGTGTTGGACAGAAGAATAGAAATATTCTCCCAAACCAGGGAGTTTACCACTTCCCCAGGTCAGTTCCTTATGCCCTTTACCTCTTTTATACCCATCTCTACCCTTGTACATACTCCGCCCAGGTACACAGCTGTGCCTGCTGAACACCAGCTCTACTTCCTCATCCTAAAAGCTGCTGTCCAGTCTTTGTTTCACCACAGACCGGCTGATTAATCCACTGACCGCATTTTTTCATCTAGTCAAATGAGTCTTGCATGATGCATTTGCACATAGGCACAGAAGGAAATTTAATCCCACATGTAATGTATGTGGAAATTGGAGTAAGAGTTATAGAATTCACCATACCACCAAGTATTGTGTGTGTGTTGTGCTGGATCAGTGGTGTACATTTCAGACTTAAGAATCTGTCACATAAGTGCCATTGGCCCTGGAGGTCTTATCAGAAATCTGACATGTACGCATGTCTCTGTGTGTTTCATAAGCTTCAACCGTCATCATGACATGACTTTAGGAAACTGGAGGCCTCTTTTTTTTTTTTTCTCCTCTCCATTCATTTGATTGCTGCATGACTCACTCTCATACTTGGAAACATTATTTTGCTTTCAGTATATTAGGTATCTATTTTGCTTTCCTGTAGCTAATAATAATTTCAGTAAAAATCTTAAATTCATCTGATTACCTACATGTACACACACCACAAGTATAAGGCATAAGGATGTAGACAGAGACAGAGTGTCCAATGCAGTGGCAGGAGCAGGATCCTTAATCACTTGATTTTTTTTTTTTTAGTGGTAAAAGCTCTGAGCTTTTACTGCAAATGCTGTCAGTACATGAAGGCAGGCTTTAAAGCATCTTTCTGTAAAATATGTTCACCACAAAGCTCTGTACAAACTCTACGCCAAGCTCTAAAGCGACAGAGAATTTGCCCCCGAACGAAGACTCATTTTTTTTCTTGTCAGACATTTGAAACATCAGTCTGTCTTCCTGTGGTTTTATTTTCCATTCCCACACCCACAATACATGTAACATAAAGATGTTACATTTCAAGGTTTACATGTAGGACAATCATGCATTGTAAACTTCAACTTGCATTCTGCTCTCTTGCAAACCAATGTTCAATTTTTATGTTCAATTGCACTTTAAGTTAATGCGCCACATAATTCACTTTAATAACTGATAAGAGCAAACAGGTAGTTTACGGATATGTTGATGAAAGACATGCATGACGAATTCAGAGAAAACCAAATAAAACTGCATCGCACATTTAGTTTCAGGTTCTGTCACCATGTGCTGATTTGGATAGTTTAGCTGAGCCGGCAACTTTGTGAAAAGATTCCAAGTAGTGGGGAGGAAAAAAATGCTGGCGTGGTTGCCGCCTTTTAGTGATGTGTATTAATGCAATTTTATTAAATGTCTACACTGACATTCGTCACAATACATACACCCGGGTCTCTTTTTTTTATTACAAAATGTATGTTGAGTGTAAGCCTCACTATAACAGTGGCCCCATTTCCTGCCTGTGAGAATCATGCCGAGAGAATAGGAAGTGAAATAATAAGTGAAAAAGGAATCTGGAGAAAAGATCGGAGACAATAAGAGTAAGATGTGTTACCTGAGATGCCATGTCTATAAGAGTGTTCATGGGAAGGCTGCTCCCCTCTGTTGTTTTTAGGTAATCCACCAGGCTGCCTGTAAACATGATATCCAAGTTATAGCTTTACAATTTCTATTAACTTGTCTTACAGGTCATGTCATCTTAAACAGGTGGACTCCAGCATCCTATTTCTACAGAACGAGGCACCACCATCACTACAACCAGAATATTACAGGTGCTGTTACTTTTGTATTGTACCTAAGAAACAATGAAATTTAATATTAATTGGAAAACAAAAGGAAAATCATGCTGTGTCAAGAAGACTAATTACATTGTCCTTGGTTAAAAAACACCAACATCACTCCCCGCAGACATAAATAAACAAAGTTGGACCAGAATAGCAGTTAAAATCAGGGAACATAACACTGCGAGGAAGCAGAAAGAGCATCAGTCAAGTTGATTCATAGTTTCTGACAACAGATTCCACTTCCTGAGACTTTGTTGAGTTTGATTAAGACTGAACAATACCCTTGAACACCAGCCAACCAAGTCAAACCAAAGGAAACAGTTTAAGAGGAATCACTTTGCCAGGAAAGAGGAGACATTTGCTGCTCTCTCTGCTTTAATCAAGAAGACTGCTTTTGAAGACTGAGAGCAAAATGAGCGCTCTTTGTCAAGGTCACAAAAGGAATCTGTGATGACACGCCTGTTATTTTACTTCTTTGTTGTCTTCGGTAATAAAAAAAAAAAGAAAAAAAAAAGAAAAGAAACTGAAAAGATGGGAACTCCGAGCCATTCTTTCTCTACAGAGACATCAATTGTTTCCTGTCCACACGTGGATACCAGACAAAGAGGCAGCAGTAGAGCCACTGCTGGTGGTTTACAGGCCGCTCATAGAAGACTATACAAAGGCACTCCATTCAATTCAGCTGCAAGGCTGCTGTTGTGTTTGTGTGACAACATCTCCCTATGCATTTTGTTATTGTTCCTTCTTATCAAATTAACAAACAGACAAACAAACAAACAAACCAACCAAAACCACAGAGACTTTTAGAAGTTAAAGTGAAACGGATACAGGATCACTGTCGTAGTAAACCTTCACTGAACATAGAGGTTGCAGTTATTACCATGACCTCATTTTATATATTTGCAGTAATTTCACATGTACTTTGTTATATAAGGAGGAAGGGGAAAAAGAGAAACATTCAGTGGCGAGATGCTGAACCATTGTAGCAGCAAGTTTGTTTACTGCCGCAACTGCATTGTGTGCCAATATCTGAGCACATGTGTGTCGTGCATGTGCCGTGCCTCTGAGGGTCTCTATGTCTGTGGATGCATGGGCGTAATACAGACTCTGGAAAGGAGCCAGAATTCATCTGGAGTCTCTGTGAAAAATATCCTGGTGGTGAATCACCTTCTCTTATTTTAACACCCTTGTCTCAAACTGGCAGAGAGTGAGACTGTCCTCTTCCCTTTTGGTGAGTAAACACCAGAGACTAGTCTGGAGGGGCCTGGAAAGCAAGTGAAAGTTCACGTTTGCATTCAAACATTTTACAGCAGCGCAGTGAATGCAAGAGGGTCATGAGGAAAAGCTGAAAATAGCCTATCAGAGGCCGGGCCACTTCAGCAGAGCAGCATGCTTTGAAGGGGCAACGCTGAAGACTTACAGCTGCATGTATTTTACCATTACAGATGATTACACTGTATATGCTTACAATGTGCGCCAATCACACACACCAACGAACAGGTAGGTTACCTGTGGTTGCGTGATCAAAAGGTCTTCAGCGAATTCAACTGCAGTGAAGCACACGAATAAAAAATGCTCTTTTGTTCAAACATGTGCACTCGGATAGTCTGATAACAGATCAACATGTTTGATCCTGAACGTCCACAACGTAGCGCCGGGTGGTTCATTGTGTCTGCTCCAGGAAACAAAGCTTACCCTGACGACGTCATGTGTGGTGTTCAGGATATCGGGGCAGGAGGAAGTGATCGTTTCAGACAGGTTTAGACGCATTTCATTTGACTACATTGAAATGAAAGGCGCTGGTATGATTACAGAGGGATTTCTTTTTAATTTATCTTCAAATGAGAATTCATTGAGTGGAAATACCCCAGGACTAGGTTTCTCCTTTTCTTTTGAGTGATACACAGAATTCCCACTTGATGATTCGGTGTGATTATCTTATTAGCAAAATGCTGCAGGCTGTGACATGTTTCTACCTACCATTTTCCATGTACTCCGTGACAATGTAGATTGGCTCTTGGGTAACCACAGCGAAGAGGCGGACGAGGCGAGGATGCTGTAAGTTCTTCATCATGTTGGCCTCTGCCAGGAACGCTTCCACCGACATTGTGCCTATCTTAAGTTTCTTAATTGCCACCTTCCTCTCATTATTGTAGTGACCTGAAAATAGATATTTCAACATTATTTCTTCACTCAAAATAGTTTAGCATACACTGTTTTTTAGCACATATACTTTCCTTATATCTTAATATAAGGACCTTAATGCTCAGTGGTTTTTGTCATAAGTTGTGATCAAGTATGTGCTAAACTAACTACAGTTACACATTGCCCTCATGCAAACAGGATCTCAGTCCTGGTACACTAACATTCATGTCAGTACCTCATGTCAACCAAAGCCACAACCAACCGGTTTTATCATCTGCCGTGTAACGCGCTCACAACAGTTGCACGAAGTGTAGCAATGTCGGGAACAAATTATGTTTTATTATTTAAAGCATTCCTCTGCCTCTTTTATCTCCAAGGGAAATCTTCTCCATTGCTATCGAAGATGATTGCCACATATTTTCTATTAACGGACATGAGTAAACATAGACAGTCACTCCCATTGTTCGCGTATGTCAAAGAGACGATGTTTGGATGAGGTTAAAGAAACAAACACAATGCTCAGGCAACATGCAAGAAGTAAACCGAAAGCGACTGTGAACCGAGGACAAAGTTTCACGGCTGGCAATGTTTACTGTAGCTCTTATACCATGGTTGGTTTGAGATGTTGAATTTTGCTGGCAAATGAGGATGGAAAATGGAGAGGGAAAAATACCCCTCCAATAGAATAATAAGGGGGTTGCGGCACATATTACTTCAACTGATACCCTTTTGAGCAAAACATTTTGGCCTTTTGTTAAACCCAATACTCAACCGTCACAATTGACATTCATGCAAGTATTGTTAAGATATAAATCCTGTAATCCAAAGTAAATTCGCTGCAAAGGTAGATTTATGAAGTTCCAGTGATCTTGCGTAACATGGTTAATACCTCATATTATTCTCCAGTCAACCCTCTCAGACAAGCCTACAATTAAGACCATAGTGTGGAAAAGATTCAGCATACACTGCAGAAAAAGCCTGGCTAAAAGTCTCAGAGTCAAGCCCACAACCGGATTGAGCAACTGGCTACTGTACATGGGTTGTTGCATCTATCTAGCTACTCTGCAATAACTCCTATGTAAAAAATGGGAACTCAATCAGCACAATCAGCACAATCAGCATTAAAAAAAAAAATCAACACCAAGCACACATGCACCCTTTCTCCCTTACACTCTTCCATATCTTCCATATCACTCACCCATCCAGACTTCTCCAAACTGGCCCGCTCCAAGCCTGCGCTCCAGCTTCAGAGACTCTCTGGGAATCTCCCACTCATCCTGCCACCAGGGTTTCTGCGGTGCCCTCGACTGACACGCCTTCACCAGCTTTGTGCACAAACCATCCGCCTCACCTGGATGCCAGATGACAGAGACAAGGTTTAAAAGTGGTCTTCAGATGGAGACTCCGTCTGTGATCATCAGTGACCTTTAAGATGAGGCTGTACGCACGTGTGTGATGCTGAACAAGCTCCTTCAGTGAGTTAAAGGATATCTTGGCTGTGATGTAGAAGCCACCACTGTCCAAGTTGCGGATCCTGTAGTGCTTGACTCCTTCACCAGTGTTGTGGTCCAGTTCCCTGATCGATAAGGAGTACGACCCTGGAGCGAAGAAGAAGTGAAAATGAACTATGAAATTATGCGGACGTCGACTTCAGTATCTGCAAAACACGAATCGAATCCTAAAAACAACATAAAATGTTGTGCAACAACAACACACACGTTGCTGTTTATTATGCATTTGTTTAGAAATTTGGTCTACTGGATTTCTTCACAGTATAGGCAAGTCTAAAGCAATGCCAGTGGCTAGTAGGCCTTAGGGACAGCAGTACTTTGAGATAAACAGTAACACATTACACAGCAAGGTAGCAAGCAAGGCAGACCAGTGTGAGCATCAATGCAAAGGAAAAGGAAAAGTCAGGAGGCCACCAAAGACATTTGTAGGCTATCCACTGACCAAAATTAATCAATCCAATTGTTGTTGAGATAGTTTAGTCCCGACTGACTGACCGACAGGAAAACATTGGCGTCCCTAGAGCCACACTGCTAGTGTGGATAAAAATATTGATTTATGGCACATATCTGGTGGGAAACAGGAAGGAGGTTTGTGGGAAATGGGTCATATTCTTATACACAATACCAGTAATAGCACAATAGAGCAATATAGAGGTTACCAGTGATTTTGAGCATGATCCCACCCATGTATTACAATTATATGAATGCTTAAAAAAAATGCACATTTAAAGTAGATATAACATGGTGAAAGATCGTATTCCAACTAGTCATATATTCAGATATAGTGAGAAACCAACTTGGGAAATAGAAACTTTGATAATGTTTATGAAGTTATGAGTCAAAACGCAATGATGACAAGAAGATAAGTTTACCTGGAGCTGTCTCACTCTCTCGAATCAGGAAGGAGCCCTGCGTATTCCCAGGAGAGAGGAGGAGCCTCATGGCGTCGTTTCTAGAAATGTTCTTAAAAAACCACCTGCAGCACAAACAGTATGTTTCACACACTAAGCTAACCACTTCCTTTCCCTCAGGGACACAACATGCAATGTATGAGATGGTGTTAAGGCTGAGTGATACGGTGTTGAGAGCAGTATATTTCCTGTATGACGTACGGTTCAGTCTCCACTGTGCTCATTGCAACAAAGTTGTATGGGATGTAGCCCCTCTGGCCTGTGGTGAGAGACTCTGCCAAATACCACTCTGGATCTTCCCTGGCAGTAAAAAAAAAGAGACAATTATGAGTGAGTTTACATGTCTGTGATGTATCACAGCAGTCTAGACTTTCCCTGGGATGAATGCGTATTCTTTTCCTGAAATTAGCCCCCGCAGGCAAGTGATTCTTTGCAATTATTACTGTATAAAATGAACTGCGTCACACGTAGGAGGGGAAATGTCTTGTTTCACATGTCAGCCATTTAAACAGAAGAGACTACAGGAAACTACAGGAGACATGTTCACTACTGACTTCTTAATCTTTAACTTGTTGCATAAAGCTTAATCAAACTTTAAAGTTTATTAGAGTCGTAGTTCTCCTTAAAATCAAAACCTCATCTATTCACACCAGGACCGTAGCCAACATTATAGAAATACATGAGTACAACCAACAGAACCTTACCCAACTATCTCTGTCATGTAATATGTTTAGGAGGGGTTTTGCCCCAAAACAGTCAAATTTAGTCATAAAAATATCGGAATCCACCTTATAAAACCCATCATGTGTGATATGTGTAATTATAGAATTTAAACTCCTTCTTGTCATTATAAACCCCTCCAAATGTTCAAAAATATTATAGAGGACATGACCTTGGTGTCAAAGGTCGAAGCCTTGATGTTGGTCACAATTACTCATTATATTTTATATTTATATCATTATTTTCACATTCACATTTGTGTGAATGTGAAAATATTGTCAAAAACAGATAGAGAGAGAGAGACAGGAAACATAGGGAGAGAGAACGAAAAACCCTGAGTCGGAAACGAAGCAGGAGCATTATGAATACCTGATATGTAGATATTCAATTTATTTTCTAAGCTGTAAACAATAGTTAACATAGCTGGTAATGAGAAACAGATGTTGCCTTGCTGCATGCTTAGTGGTCCTACTGAAGTTTCAGTTGACGTGGCGGTGAGTTGATATGCGAATGAACTGTTGTTTGCGCTGTAAATATGATCATAATTCATTTTAACAAAGGGAAACTATGTACATTAGCAGCTTACTTGTTGATGATCTTGAGTTTGTCTCCCTTCTCAAAGCCCAAGTCACCATCATGGGTGGGTTCATAGCTGTATATAGCCAACACAAGGTTGTCTGCAAGGGAAATATTGTGTGTTTTAGTTAGTCGCAATGAACTGAGAAGCAGGGCTCATGTTTCATGCTGGGTGTTTGAACTCATCTGATGTTGATATTGTGACGAACGGCTTTGCCAATTATGAACAGAGAATTGTGAAATTTTATGATGTGTACAGAATCTCAACCCAATTAAAATTACTCTCAGAAGCCAAATTTCTGTGGTAATCAGAAACCATTAGTGCAAAGAAAAAAAAAAGGCTTTTTTCTTTACTTTTTGGGCTGTCTTGAATTGTTTTATTTTGTTTTGTTTATCTGAACAAAGATGATATGAGACCCAGAAGCAACACCTGCCTCTCACAGGTTTTTCCTGATGAGTCAGAAATGTAATTGAAAACATAAAAACAATCAGACAACAAGGTGAATGGAAAACGAAAACGAAAAAAGGAAATTTAGTGAAGAAAGTGGAAAATTATAGATAATAAATAGATACATGATAAAAATAGATTAGAATTATTTACTGTGTGCTACATACAAAACATGAACATGTAAAATAAACTCCTCAAACTACTGATACAACTAATACATTTTAATAATTTAACATACTCTATTATTTCCTTATATGTTCAATTATACTTTTATGCTCTGTCTGAAAATTTAATAAACGTAATGCTACTTAATTTAACTAAAGCTGTCATTTACCTTCTTTGGCTGCCTATTAGTGCCGTACACACTTGTTCATACTTGAACACATGCAAAGAGTAAACATCTTGATACCTGGTAGAGGAGATGTAGGTGGTGAATGCTGTGATGGATATGGAATCAGCTGATCTGTGTACTGGTGAGAGAAAAACAAGATAGGACTTGTATTTAAGGTGCAGATTTCCAAGGAACAATACATGATTTATGCATGATTGCATTTCATATTCACAGTAAAAGCTATGTACATTTCTGGGTTATTACGCAGCTCTTGTTGGTATAACGTCAGTTGTTTTGGTTTTGGCTCCGAGACAAAATGTCTCAGTGTGTATTGTGACACGCGCAATTATGTCCTCAATAAATTATGCACATTCGTAGTTACGTCAGTTATAAAACTTTTATGGACCCCATGTGCAGTAGCAGATTGGACTTCTGTACAATAAAAAAAAAAGGTGACATAATTTACACAATATAAAAATTAATCCTGAGAGTTCATGTTGAGTTCACACTAGACTGATTTTACACACTGAAATACACAAAGTCGTTGACACATGCACCTGCAGATATAAATAAAAATAAAAAAACCACAAAAAAGCACATGCGTTACGCGCACATAGACACTCACTGGATTGCATGACTCGGGAGGTATGGGACAGTTGCAGTGTTCACAGATTTCATCCAAGTTCTCGATCCAGTCGCCGTCTGAATAGTCTGAACTGCAGTTACATCCCATCTTTTCTGCAATTCAAAGCTTCAAATTACTATCATCAACACAATTAAAATACTCAAGCAATGCTGCCCAATGAGGTCATTTATTTACCAAAGACTTCAAACAGTGTCATTTCAGGTTTCCAATCGCTAACAAAAGACACACAAAGACTTTTCTAGAGTTTTTTTGACTGAGGGCGTCGCAACAAAATGGAGGCTCACTGGTGAATGAAGTTCAAAACTAAGATCCTAAAACCTGTAAGAGACACTTTCTTTTGACACTGAACACGCACCCAACAGTCAGATAAAAATCACAAAAATCACAGCTGGGAGCAACAACAAACAAGTGTTGAAATTGCTACGACTACTTTCAGTGAATTGCAGGTCTTTTAATGCTCTAATTTAGGCCTGATTAGCAGGTTCTACAAAACTATACAAATACTAATCTTGTATAATCCAGTGTCTGCACGTGCTCCGCATTGTGTTATTCACACTGGTGCACTGTACGGAGTGGATTTCTCAAGCTCACCTGGCTCCCATTGGACCAGTTACAGAACAGGGTCAGTGGGCTAATCGCAGCAGCCGTCTGTCCCAAAAGGCCTAAAGCCGTGAGAAAAATCTGGAGAGGCCTGACCCGGCCTTAACAACTGACCACTGTATTGAGACCCCAAGGAATGAATCACAGGATTTATTTATGTTTTTTATTTTTTTTAATGATCAGCACTCCTACGCTTACTGGCTAGCACCCAGGACGTGTTACAAACAAAGTCAGCGTTTTCCATTAAGGGGCTACCCTCTTCTTTTTTGTGACCTGCAGCTGAAGGCTTCTCCAAACAAATACTGTTGATTGTTATTGTTTGCAAAGTATTATGGGTATGTGGACACTAGTAAGTAGTGTGGTCTGTGTTAATGAACAAAAGGACATTTGGATTATTTCATTGGTAAAGAAAGGGGACAGATCAAATATATATTATTAAAAACTGAGAACACCATGAAGAAAGAAACAAAATATCAGCATAGAAAAAAACAAAACAACCTTATTATGTACAATTTCAGTGACTTCCTTGTTCAAATTTATTGCCAAACTAGTTGCCATTAACTACATAATTTCTCACATTGTGACTAGTTTATGTCACAATACTTTACAAACACATAAATGCCTATAGGTTTATGTTTGAATTTAATAATAAACGGATCAGCTTGATTATTAAGATACAGTACATATTTAGCCTATTAAAATAAAAAATAAAAAAGTAATCGCTCTTATACGGCTCCATCTTCTTTGTGATACTGATACTGTATATACTGCGGATATTTTTTTATCAGCAGTGACAGCCACTATGTGAATATGCGTTGAATATTATCGTATTCACGTGGTAAATGAAAGATGGGTTTAAGCTAACTAACCATTACTTTGTGATGTGGTAACTGTTCTCCATAAGTCAGTTTTTCAAAAAAACTATAATATAATTTATAAAAAAAAGTTAGACATTAAACAATCTACCAAAAGTAATCAACTCGTCTGATTTATGTAGAATATTTGCTCTGTTACATATATTAATGACAGCAAAATGACATGACAGCATTTTGTTGGACTCGCAATAATGTCTTTCTGTACTTTGGAAGATATTTGCAATGCTGATACAAGTTTGATACTCACCTCTTGAATATGAAATGTCTCTTCAAGCATCCAATAATATCAGATTCCAGGTGTCGCCATAGAGATCTTATTCACTGAATATTTGTGAAAAGCGGTTATTTAGCAATAAGGGAGTTTTTCACTGCTGGAGCTTGGGTGTGTAGATGTCATCATCTGCCTCGCTTGTTATAACTCATAGCTAGGAGTGTCGATGTGCATCTGTACACACATACATACAGACACACACACACACACACATTGGAGGTGAACGAGCCAGAGAGTTTCCTGTCGTTGAAAGGTTGAGGGTTGCTCTGCAGACTTCTAACAGGTGCTCACCGTGCAGCTGTGAGCAGGGGGAAACGTTAGGCTCCATGGTAAAGGGGTCAGGACAGCACCTTTCCCAAAGTGGGAGCCAAGATGTGAATGTTCCAATACAGTTAAGAAGATGAAGCCCCCTTTCTTTTGACACTGAACACGTTATTTACTGAAGTAGGCCATGATACAGTGGTGACGTTATATATACTTTTTTTTTCATTTTTGTGTATTTTTGTGTATAACATCTGTGAGTCAGTGACCTTTAAGTTGAGAAACAGCATCAGTGTGGGGTTGAGGTGGTGGTATGGGGTTATCTGAGGTAAGTCCCTGCAAGATAGAGTATTTGATAAGACAGAGGATTTCAAACAGCATCAAACTGATCTTAATTGTATTATTACCCATTATGAATTATCATGTCATGTCACACCAGAGACTATTCTGGTGATGGGACAATTGTTTTTTCCTGTGTAGTGGTTTCAACAAGAGGTAGAAGGCTATTTTTGTCAAATGTGGTTTGCGTTGATTTCTGGTCTGTGTGGCCAGCATAAAAAAAATAAAAATAGACTTAGTTTTCACACAAACTGGCAAAACTAGTCAATGATATCTCACTTACAAAAGGTTAAACATACAACAATGTCAATCAGTGAATGACCTACTTATTTTAACCAGACGTCTTTGTTGATTGGTCATGTTTAGCCCCCAGGGAGGAGACCCAATGCACTCTAAAAGCCTGTGCTGTCAGACTGTGCTTTTCACACAACTCTGCTATGGACCACATCTCTCTTCTTTTGTGGTGAACGGCTGCTGCTTACAGAGTGTGCACTGGCAGGAAATCAGTCCAAACATTACAGGAAGTGCACAGAAATATGTGCTCAGAAGAGTGCCACAGCTTAGCTTAAGCCTCACTTACTATGAAACCACCAGAGTTCACTCTTTTTCCATTTAACCGAGACAGTGTAAATCTAGCGAGGTGAGTGAAGCGGGTTTTACTTTTTGTGACAACCAGAAAATGATGTGACACAAACTATCCATTTCTGAAGAGCAGAATCTAATCAGACAGACTCCTCATATATGTGATGAAATAATACTGCACTTCAGCTACCTAAAAGAGTCCCCATCTTTGAAGATCAGTTATTGGCATGGTCTTATGAGGCTTTAAGGGTGTTCTCTCCTCAAACACAGCTGTCGCTACTTCCAAATGTGGTTGGAAATCACATTCTGTTACGCAATCAAATTGAGATACTATCAATATGCAAAAGGTTTTCCGACCCTTCAGTCTTCCACTTCATAATGCAGGTGCTGCCTGCTTTTTATGTGAGGCTTTGTTCTTTTTGCCGCTAATGCTTACTCATGTACACCTTAACACAGGGTTTGCATTTACATCTTTAACAAATAGATAGATAGACTGAACTAGTATCAGCTTCTGCTTATGTAATGACAGCATGCTATGATATGGGGAAAAGGTCATGGGAAGGTATCTGCGGGGCAGAGTGGCATTCGTAACATAAGTCTGCAGCGCTTTATTGTAAAAGCATTCACTGACGAATAAGGCCTCAGGGTGCAATACTTGGGCCTCTATGCATTTTCCATATGATATTCGTTTCCACTAACATCACACATGAGGTCATCTGCGTCTTGGAGTATACCACATTATCATTATTTCAACAATCTTGGTTGTGCTCTCATTTCACACAGTGGCCGCACTCCGTCGTGGCATATTCGGTTTCTCGTTGGTCTGATTGTGTCCAACAGTGTGGTTCTATGCATCCCTCTAGGGCCCCATTCATATGTTTGCATACTACACCAGGTCATGTGTGTCTCGTGGAAGGAGAGAAGAGACTATTGTGTAAAGTGGTTTGAAGACCCATGTCGGAGCATGCTGTGACATTTATCCCGAATAAAATTGATAGTAGATTGTGCATAGACAGATGCACAGAACTAAGAAATTTTTACAATCATGTAATGATCAATATTTCTAAAGTCAGTGTACGTGCATGCTAATAAAATGTACAGTTGACATAGATATAGATATATCCGTTTAATATTCAGTTGTTTGTGCAATGGCAATTCATATCATCATATCATAAGGCGTTTTGTTTGTATACCTTTTTACAGTTTTGTCGGGTAGATACATTCATATTACCGTAGTGTGATTTTTATTTTATATTTTACATTTAACACAATTAAAGTAAAATATAACTCAACAAAAAAATTTTTACTAAGTGATAATATTAAGCTATGGAAACAATTTAACAACCATTTAATTTGCCCTGATTTGCCCACTGAGCAAGAGAATACACTTGGTCACTTTCCAGCCATATTTAGCTTACAGTTGGTGCTCAGCAGCATCTGGACACTGTAATGGAAGACAACATGCATTAGGAACAGGCTCCTGGGTCCTGTCACTGCAGTGGTGAGGCCATAGAGATATTTTTGGTTTATGAAGAAGAGGTGTAAAAATGCTAGAGTGTGACCTCCCGCTTCCTGTGTGTATGGATGCTGCTTTAGATGATGCCTTCTTTTACATATATAACATATCACTTTTTTTAGATTTGCTTTAAAATGTTGCTGAACGTTTCTTTCAGACTGGACCAGACACACCACCTATATACATTTTCATTTCAGTCAACGGCGTGATACCTGCAATGTAAAACTTTGTGAAACTTTTTGAAATGAGCATTTTCTTATATCTATGACAATCTTTAAGCAAGGCATTACTACTCTCGTCCTAACTGTTTTGCACATCTTTGGCAAACTTTGTTTTTACAACATCAAATGAATGAAAATCAAATGAGTATAAGATACTAAACATAATGCCCTTCCCATATCTACGATTGCATTACAGTATAGCTCTAATACCTCATCTATCTACTCCCTGCACTGTGCACAGAAAACACAATGTTAGAGCAGCTCAGGGTCCATGTAGCAGGAAGGTGCTGTGTTTTGGGTGTGTGCCTCTATAGGGTTACACACAGAGACTTCCTCAGGCCTGTCAGGCCAGCCAGGGGGAATATTAAAGGAGTCATTTTTATTTCCACCCATGGCACCAGAGAGGAGGCGATGGGAGATGTAAATCCTCAGTAACAAAGAATCAAGGTTGAGGCTTTTTAACACAGTGAGAAACGTCTGGAGTTGATGTTCATCTTGGTGAGGCCCAGATGTTTCAGCGGGGTGGACAGAGCGAAGGCTGCCTTCATAGGGATGTCACACAGCAGGTCTGACTCCTCGCCACACTCCTCCAGCTCGTACGTTGCATCGTCAAGCATCTCCTTATGGCGGTCGCACACCTGCTCCACTTTCAGCCGGTGGATCTCCCCACGCAGACGGATCAGCTGACGGGCCAGACGGTTGTCCTGAATCTGCATATCCCTCTGAGGAAGAGAGATGAACAGAGTAAGAGAGAGAGATTGAAGAGAAAATGAGGCAGTGAGATACCAGAAAATATGTGGAAGGTTTAAAATTTGGATTCAGGCACTTTCAGGCAGTGTCTTATCATAGATTTGAGCTTTCTTATCTAAAGGTGTAGATTAAAGGTATGTGGTATATATACGGGTTACAGCCCAGGACTGTGAGAAAACAGACATAATATTGTTTAGCTTGTTAGGACAGCATGAAGTCAGTTATGTCATCCTGTGAAATAAGTCAGGTATTCATGCGGAGCAGATCATAAACACCTGAAGGATCTGACTGAAGTAAGTAGATAGAAATCACACATAGGCCAGAGGGGATTTTTTTTTTGTAATAGGTTATTGAAATAAAGGTTTTAAACTTTAATTGCATTATCTTGGCTAAAGTATATTTTGTGGTAAAATAAAGTGCTCAGCAGTCACTCACCAGCTCTTTTCTCAGAAACTCCAGAGCATCATCGATAGTATCAAAACCACAGATGTTGCGCACTACAGGCTGAGAATTCTCGCTTCTCAAGACTGCAGGTGTGGAGGAGACGTCTTGTTCTCCTGAGTCCGGACTGTCAGCTGGATATTTGTCCTGCCATGGTCCACTCTGTAACCGCTCCTGCCACTCCAGATAGGATGGTCTGCGAGTCTGTAACTTCAGCTTTTCTGTCAGTGCTTTCACGCTGTCCAGATCCTCCGTGTCTCCCTCCGAGGACTCACCTCCAAACTCTTTGAAATCCATCGACGCAGCAACGAAGTCAAAGCGGACTTTTGGTTATTGACGCTTTAAAAAAAGTTTCGCTTTCTGGACTGGCTGCTTGGCGACTGGAGCGCAACAGGTCCTTGCCTCCTTTATATGGAGATGAGGAGCAGTGACCGCCCATCCCGCAGAGGACGGAGAGGCTGGATAAATCACAGGATGTTTCCTTTGATGTAAGGAAGACAGATTTCCCTCAAGACATGTTGGAGCAACGTTACAACAACATATCTTTGCATTCATAATGTCAAACGAATAAAAATGATTTTGTAGTTTTGGGGCCAAGTCTTGTTTTATAACATATGATGTATACACATACAAACATATAATAAAATATAATATAGATAAATATAATATAAAATATTGATATAGATTAAGATTAGTAATTAAGATGATGCCCACCGGGTTCAGCATTCAGCATTCAGTAGTCATAATGAAGTATTATAATATGTGTAATACTCTACTATAATACTTTGCTTGTGGTGACGATTATCTTCATTGCTGATTAATCTACAGATTATTTCCTCGATTAATCGATTGTTTTGTTCATTTTACTTTGCACAAACAACACGCCCAAAACGTCGAGATAATCACTGTCTACTATCCTGCATGACAAAGAAAAGCATTAAAATCATCACACATCACACATTGTGATGTGTATCAATCAGTCTGGCTGTTATTGCGTTTCCCTACCTTTTCCTATGCTGCCATCTAGCGGCCATTACGTATACAGCAGGCACGTCGCCTCTCGTACCCCCCAACAATGTGCGAAACTTTTTACAAGCCGTATGACACATCTCAGTGTTCGCCTCAGGAAATGTGCACTTCCGTCTTTTGTCGCCTCTAGCAAGAAATTTTCATATTTTTTTTCAGAGCCTGTGGTCAGCATCTCTGTGGAGAAAGATGTAGCTACGTTAGTGCCTGGTTATGAAGCGACATCTATTTAAAGACTCCTTATCTTCAAGTAAACAGAGAGAGAAAGCGCAACTGCACTGCTACCCAACCAGCAGCAATGTGAGCGCAGAGGAGGGAGCTTTGCTTTCGTTTTCTTACAAGGAAGGAGGAGAGGAAGTGATTTTGAAGTCGAGGGCCGCGGTATAATGTTTTAGTGTTTTTTTGTTTTTTTTTTAACCGGGAGCTGATGGAGTTTTCTGAGCACATCAAGACCGCCAATGTGGAGGATGTTGTGCTCCGGCAGCCGCTGCACCCACCCAGCAGAGGTACCCTGTGCATCACCGGCCACCATCTCCTCTTCTCGGACAGGGAGGAGGGCAGCTCTCGGCAAGTGTTGCTGCTCCTCAGGAATATTGATGCCATTGAGAAAAGGTGAGGGGGAGGATAAATATGAAGAAGTTTCTATCTTATCAGCTAGTTTATACCATGTTAATTGCTGAAACAGACTATTACAGGCATGAGTGATTTATGGATCTTTTTAGCATAACATTTATTCTGAGGATTATAGCTGGAAACTCAGTTATAGTCAAACAAATAATCACACTAATCAACAATATACTAATCACCAAATCACCAGTGAATTCTTCAATGCGTATTTCATGTCTAATTACATTATTCCTCAAATCTTTTTTAACCAGTGTGGAAAATCTTTTTGCCTACTCCGGCCTCATCTCTAATGCAGGCCGCAATGAAAGGTTGGACATCATTCGTGTTGCAGTGCGTCTGCTGCTGCTGGTGTGTGCTGCTTATGTTGACCACATCACAGAGACGAAGGAAATTTGCTAACAAAGATTGCAGCAACTCTCTTGTCATTACCTTCCACACATGTCGTGTTGTCGCTTGCTACTAACAGCTCGTTCCTTTTCTCTGTAAAAAGCTTACTTTCTAGTGTTTTTGCTCAGTAACAGAAATTAAATGTTGCTCGTCCATTTCTCGCCAAGAGAAAACTCCCAGGTGACCAGGTTTGTTTCCCATAATCTGCTGCAAGTCAAACTTTCTGCAATGCTGAAGTGAGAACATGAAGTGGATATATGGGGTGTTGTTTCCATTGTTTGTATTCATAGTATGTGTGTGTGTGTGTGTGTGTGTGTATTTTTAGGATATCTGGATCTTCAGGGACGATTACCATCAAGTGTAAAGACCTGCGTGTGCTCCAGCTTGACATTCCAGGCATGGAGCAGTGTCTCAACATTGCACGCTCGATTGAAGTACAATAATTAATGGTTTAATTCTCCTCGCCCTCATCACAGCTTTACATCTGGTAACACTCTTTCACAAGTTTCATAACAATCTCTCCATTTTCTCTAGACCCTGTCCTGTCTGGACTGTGTGTCGGAGATGTACCCTTTCTTTTACAGACCTGCTGATATCAGCCTCGGGGACCAGTGGGGACTCTCAACCCCTGAAAAGCATTACACTCAAATGAAGGAGCTCGTAAGCAACACAATAAACTCTATACATAAAACACTTGCTTGTTGTTGCACATGAATGTACACATATAGACACACACAGTTAACAGGCAACCTTTACCAACAATGAGCCAACGACCACATGACAGGAAAATGCCAGGGAAGCCTAACGTAGGGGTCAGGATTCAGGATTTCCCTTGTTGCTAAGGGAACATCTCTGTCACCACTGTTAAATTACACTTGTTTTCCTTTACTTAAGAATTTGCTGCACACAGCTTGAATTTGTGCTTAATCTACAAACATCTTCCTTTGGAAGTAGTGTGTTGCTACGGTGAGAGGTGGACCCTGAAGGCAGCATGTGTTTTACTGTTTTACTGGCACAATATGCCCAGATCAAGGATATCTGTTGTTTTCATCAGGCTAACGTGTTAACTTGTCCGTCTAAGAATCTTGTTGGAGCATGTGTACTTTTCAGCGGAACTGTGTAGCTTGATATATACACTATAACATTTGGTCTTAAGGCGAAGAAAATATGTGTTTTGCAGTTTTTCCAATAGAGTTTTAACGCTTTCATCCCCTTCTCCCTCCTTGATTGCAGCAAGATAGGTGGAGACTGAGCACCGTGAACAGAGACTACACAGTGTGTCCCTCCTATCCTCCAGCTGTCATCGTTCCCATGGACGTAGATGACGACGTGCTGAGGAAGGTGGCTAAATTCCGACAGGGAGGACGCTTCCCTGTCCTCTGCTACTACCACAGGAAGAATGGCATGGTGAGGTGTTTGTCTCTGCACTGCTGCACCGAGTGATACGATACGTAGGGGTTACGATTTGTAACCCTGTCGCTGTGAGGCTGTATTCATCATCAAGGTCACAGTATGGAGAAATATTCAAATACATGAGATTAGCATAGTGGGCATGTCTGTAAAGGGGAGACTTGTAGGTATCCATAGGATCCATTTTCATTCAGATGTCTTGAGGTGAGAGGTTAAAGGACCCCTTTGAAAATGGTCATGTCAGTTTTAGCCTAGTTCAGCCTAGTGTTTCTATTTTGTTACTGAGAATCGATACCGTAACTGATACTGTATTGATTGTATCGCAATATTTTCTTAAGTGTATCGATATTGTCTTACACAACTATTCAGTAGCCTACTATTCCCGCTGCTAATTAATAATAATCAACACTTTCCAGGTAATCGTGCGCAGCAGTCAACCGCTGACGGGAGCCAATAGGAAGCGCTGCAAGGAAGATGAGCTCCTCCTCCAGGCTGTGATTGGCACCTCAGACAAAGGTTATATTATTGACACACGCTCCAGTCAGCAAGCGCAGCAGGCCCGGATGACAGGTGGAGGGTTTGAGTCCAAATCGTGCTACAACCGCTGGAAGAGACTACACAGACACATGGAAAGGTGTGTGTGTGTGTGTGTGTGTGTGTGTGTGAAAGCCACAATGAAAAGCTAAAGAGAATTATTAATTCCCATTTCTTGACACTGATCTTTTCTATCAACCCTATTTTTCTTGCATGTAATTCTACATGTGTATAAGAGGTATACATGTATTTGTGCAGGGGTAAAGCACTCCAGGAGAGTCTAATTAAGGTGGTGGAGGCCTGTGGTGACAAGTCCCACAATATGGACCGTTGGCTTAGTAAGCTTGAAAACTCTAAGTGGCTGTCTCACGTCCAGACTGCTCTGTCGACAGCTGGCCTGCTGGCAGAGTGTGTGGAGAGGTAGGAACTACAACTATCTGTGGTGGGATTACAGTGTGTCTGTGCTTATCTATGTACTGCAGATACATTTTTCAGTGAAGATTTTTTTTTCACTATGAAAACACGAAGAAGATTGCAAAAATTGTGTGTGAATAATATTATGTTCCTTAATTTAATCAAAAAGGCAGAAAAAATGTGATCTTAAAAGACAGTAAAATGCCACAGACATGAACATGTGTATACTGTGTGCATGTGAGGGCAGCAGAAGTAACGGACACTAACATTTAAATTTGTCTGCAGCGCTAATTAAAAAGTCTCATAGTTGTTTTGCCAAGAAACAAATGCACGTCTTTTACATACAGAGGAACAAGACTGGAGTATCTGTATTGTTTTTGTCCAGGGATGGTCACTCGGTTCTGGTGCACGGCTCTGAAGGGATAGACTCCACTTTGCTCATCAGCACTCTAGCGCAGCTCATCATGGACCCGAGCTGCCGCACACTGGAGGGCTTCCTGGCTCTGCTGGATAGGGAGTGGGTACAGGTGAGTGTATGACCCCTATTTACAATACAGTGCACTGTATTCAGTCTTTGTCATTTTATTTTAAGTGTGCGACTACTGAGTGTTAAATGTATGCATGATACGGTGCCTTCTAAAATGTCAACAACGGTGTGATGTTTGAATTTTACAGATGCAAAAATTACTGATGAGCAAAATGGTGATGACTGATAAGTGTCTAGTGTCTTGAGAAAGGTCCTAAGAATATAATGATTATAATAATATTATTGTACTTTAAATCCTATAATATTATATAACAATAAAATTGACAAAAGTGCAATTTTTTTTTACACAAGCTTGTTAGTTCTCAAATGTGAGTAAGTGTGTGTAGATTCTGTTCTTTTGGTGAATGAGGCCCATTGTTTCCAAAAACATGCAGAAGGTAGTAACATCAAAAACATGTATGTTTGTTCTGACAGTCATAAAATGAGCAAGCAGCAAAAGTATGTGTGATTATGGTGTGTGTGTGTGTGTGTGTGTGTGTGCTGTACAGTATGTATGTGTTTATGAAGTGTCTTTTCTCCGTAGTCAGGACATCCGTTCCAGCAGCGATGTGCCCACTCAGCTCACTCCCACGCTCGTCTCCAGCAGGAGTCCCCGGTCTTCCTGCTGCTGCTGGACTGTGTGTGGCAGGTGTGGCGGCAGTTCCCCCTGGCACTGGGCTTCTCCGAGGCACTGCTCCTGAGGCTGGCGACTGAAGCCTACGCCTCTGATTACGGAACCTTCCTCTGCAACAGTGATCAGGAGAGGTCAGTCATACCTCAGGGTGTGAATGGACATTTGGCGGCTGGTGGCTAAATATATATATATGTACATTCTCCTATCTTTGTCTTTCCTTCTCAGGTGTGCTGTAGGAGTGAAGGAGAAGACTCACTGTTTGTTCCAGGCCGTGCTGAGGCCCAGGGAGAGAGAGCATTACTCCAACCCCCTGTATGAGTCCACTGAGCTGGCCATCTGGCCTTCAGTCCACCCTCAGTCCCTGCAGCTGTGGAGAGGTGAGCTTTGTTTGACATATGCATTCAAAGTTAATCTCATGTTTTTTGGCCTGTTGGTGCTGGTTCTGTTTCAAGCTCATGTTTTGCCCTCAGGTTTCTTTCTAAGGTGGACCCAACAGACTCGTCACTTGGAAGAAGCCCAGGAGGAAATAAGGAACATGGTCACTGAGTGGGGGAAGATGGCACTGAGCTGATGCCCTTTCAGTGTATGAACGAGTGGAGATAGTCTGTGCAATGTCTTTCAACTGTTGAGTATTTTTATGTTTTAATAAAAAACTGTGTTAGGAAAATAATGTGATTATTGGTGTGATTTAATACACAGTTAAAAATTGTGGGACACGCAGAGGTTGTGAGGTAACCAGCGGATAAGAAAAATTACCAAGAAATAGTCCATCAATTTGTAAAACCATAAGTGACCGTACATATTTATACTTCTGTTTTTGCCTACAGTAAACAAACCTTCAGATAGTGCCATGCTAGCTGTTTTCCTCTGTTTCCGGTCTTTATGCTAAGCTAAGCTAACCAGCTGTTAGCTCCAGCTTTTTCATCAAACTCTCGGAAAGAAATCAAATAAATATATTTTAGTGCTTTAAAAACTGCCCACAGAGTGTTTTACTTTCTCTACATACAGCCTATGTTTAGCATAATTGCATAGGGTTAATTATTTTCCTACACATGTCAACTCACATGTATTATCAATAGAAGAAGACTATATAATTGACACACCTCCCAGTCCTGTTAAGCTCAGCTAAACACTCTTCACAATACAAATCCCTATGCACAGCAAGTCAGCATGTTTTCACACATGGAGCTTTGCGAGCTGGAGACTGTAGTCCAGTTCAGTCAAGAGCTACAAGCCCTGGTGATTATACGATGTGGACAAGAACCACATAGCCCAGTATGACTTTCTATACCTGCTTATTTATCCAGTGTTCACTGGGTGGACTGAAACGCTGACCAAACGGATGGTAATCTTTTAATTCTACCATTTAAATGCCTATTTAAGAACTATTTTATATGCTCTTATTCCATAATTCAACTGAGAGGAATAGTTGATGGATGTTGTAGTTTAGTAGTGGATTTACTAAATTGCATCTGCTGGATCAGGAATCATCTGTCCGTGGGTTTCAGATTTTGTCAGCACACGGGTAATATATCTTTTTCTATATTCTATTTGAGTTCAATCTGTGTGGACTTTATGTCTGTAATTTAATTTTAAAGCAACTTGTATATTCCCCCAATGATGACGTTCTGTCTTGCCGGTATGGTTTGGTCAGCTAGTTAAGTTTGCTTTCGTTTTTTCTAAGGACTGCTACTGGACATGCAATCTGGTGTGCAAGTCTCTGTGCCCACAGCAGCTGTGCTGGGCCTGTTTTGCCGAGGTTGTCTCAGTAGATCTCGGAGTTTGCCTGCTCGCACCTTCAGCTGTTCGCCCAGGCGGATGAGCAGGTGGAACAGCCAGGAGAACCACAGCCCACCGCCTCCTCAGGATAATCCCTGTGTCCTCATCACAGGTGATACAGCTTCTGTCATGAGCACACAATAGCTGCTTCTACCTTCTACACACTGTAGCCTATAGTATTTATTCAGGGGAAAGTGGACTTTTCCACAGAAACCCAAACACTGAACCTGTCAAGCCATTGTTTTCTACTGTTTTCACTGTGCATCCCCTGTTTTGTACTGTTGGCCACAGAGCAGTTACAATAGGGGTTGAAAGCCTGGCTTGAGGGCAACCTTTAAAGAGAGAGTTCTTCGAATCACTTTCAATCAGATCCAAGGTTTCAAATAAAATGAGATGAAACAAGTATTTGAAGAAATGATTCATATGAGTGGAATACTACAGATGCATGCACTGTCCCTTTATTTCCCCCCCTTTTCAAGTTGTTTTCACTGTGCACCACCATGGGACCCCATTTCCACTCATCACAATAATAATAGTGTGTGCAGACAGCGCTGGTGACATAAAAGAGCCAGTGAGTGACTATGAGTAGAATAATAGCCCGCTGTCACATAATGTCCCAGGATACGGCTTTGGACAAACAAAAAGCTTTTTTTGTCCAGCTGCAGCATGGTGCACCATAAATATTGATATCATTTTCTACCAAACAACTTTTTGTTTCCTTCCTGGAAATATATAATATGAAACTTTGTCTCTGTACGCAGGTGGTCTCGGGCAGTTGGGTGTGGGGCTTGCACAGATACTACGGTGAGATATTTAGAAATCCCTTAGACATTAGAGTTTGTTCAAAATGTTTAAAATATGAATGTCATGATACCTTTATTAATGTCCAGGAAACAGTATGGAACAGAGAATGTAATCCTGTCAGACATTAAGAAGCCTTCACCTCATGTTTTCAGGAGTGGTATGCAAAATATAAGTTCTCTGGACTTTTTTATATTTTTGTTTTACCTTTACAATTTACCTTTAACACAATGTACAGCATTTGTCTGCTGTGTTAAACCATATTGTTGACCTTCCCACCTCCCCCAGGTCCATTTGTATATGCTGATGTGTTGGACTACAAACACCTCAGAGAACTGATTATAAATTATCGCGTGACTTGGCTGGTCCACTACAGTGCTCTGCTTAGTGCTGTTGGCGAGGCTAATGTTGCTTTGGCACGCAAAATCAACATCACAGGTCTGCTTGAACATACACATCGTTGCATGTGCCACCTTTGTTTATGGATCGTTATGTTTAACCTGCTCTGATTTCCTGCTGTCTATCTAGGCCTTCATAATGTGTTGGACTTGGCTCTGGAGAATGGCCTCCGCCTCTTTGTCCCGAGCACCATTGGAGCATTTGGTCCTTCTTCTCCTCGTGACCCGGCGCCTGACCTCTGTGTCCAGAGACCTCGAACTATCTACGGGGTGTCCAAAGTTCATGGAGAACTGATGGGGGAGGTGGATTCATCTTAAAGTTATCTTTAAATGTACAAACATGCAGACTCACCTATACATATGTTTGCAAAATTTAGCAACATATCAAATCCTTTGTGCTTCCTTGTTTTTAGTATCTCCATCATAAATATGGCCTGGACTTCCGTTGCCTACGTTACCCAGGTGTGATATCAGTCAACACGGCTCCTGGGGGGGGGACAACAGGTATTGCTTCACCTTATGTCTGAGAATGCCGTATATACTGTATATACAGTATAATAATGCTGGATGTCTTGGACTAAGCCCTCCGGACCTTTTTTTTTCACAGACTATGCAGTTCAAATCTTCCATGATGCTCTTAGCACAGGTCACCATGAGTGCTACCTGCGTCCTGACACCCGTCTTCCCATGATGCATATCTCTGACTGTCACCGTGCCACAGTAGAGTTCATGCAGACTCCAGAGTGCCAGCTGTCCCTGCGCACCTACAACATCGCAGCCATGAGCTTCACTCCAGAAGAGGTGGCCCAAGAAATCCGCAAACACCTTCCTCACCTCAAAGTCACCTACAATCCCGACTCTGTCCGCCAGGGCATTGGTACGACTTAACAGGATTCATGTCAGCCCACAAACAGTTGTACAGTTGTACAAATTTGTTTGTGAGGATACATAAGATTAAAGCAAATGATACAAATCCAACTATATTTTTAATGAACCATTGGTCTAATTTTGATTAAATTAGACTTTTGGAACATTTTGGCACTGAAGAAACTGTCTCGTTGGGCACTTGAAGTACAACAATACATGTCCAATTATGGATGAACTGTTTACTTGAAATCGGGTTTCACAAAATAAGCGAAGTTTTTACTTATGGCTTCAACTCCTGTTTTTTAAAATGATTTGTTGAATTGATATTGTTGAAGTTTTACAACAAGATAGAAGTAATGTGGTCATCTTTCTCGTCATTTTGCAGCAGACAGCTGGCCAGTGAGGTTTGATGATTCCAATGCCAGGAGAGATTGGGGCTGGGCACCCCTATACGGGCTTGAGGAGCTGGTGTCAGACATGCTGCACTCAATTCGGGACAAGAGGACCAACGAGGGCTTGCCAGTCAGCTAGCACAATTTGATCCACAAAGACAGTCTTAATGCCCTATCCCTAACTTTAGCCTGCATTCACAAACAATACACTTCCATTCATTTCACTCTCAAGCTGTCAGCCAGTATTAATTGTAAAGTATGAATGAGTCAAAACCCTCTCAATATGTACTGGAGAGAGTCATACAAATGCACACAAACACACACATTTCAGTCTTTTTCAGGGAATCATATGCTGTCAAACCTTCTCTTCATTTTTGTTGTTTTAATTGTCATTGTGGTATAAACATCACTTAAAACATGGGTATGTTTCTGCAGATGGAACAGTAGATGACTTATTTCTTAAGCTTTCCAAATGTCATGTTAATTACATCCATGGACACAACAGTCTGCTAGGATGTCTATCACACTATGGACCAGTTGCACATTAGAGTAGCAAACCTGCTGTACACTATGTATGACTCCAGAATCATCTGGAATGGCTGGCTTAGGTTTTTCTGGACTGTAATGACTCATTGTGTATTTTGACTGTTTTATAAGGCAGCCTTTTGTAAGATAGTCTTTGAAATGAACATCACACATTGTATACAACTCTGCTACTCTAAATCATCATATAAATCTCCACCATCCTTGCTGTGGCAACTAACAGGAAGCCTTTTTCTTCTGTTTTTTTTTTTGCCAGCAGTGTGATTTTGGTAATGAATGGGTACCAATAACAAATTATGCCTTATTTACTGCAACTACTTTAAAAAAAAAAACAATGTGCAAAAATGCAGTGTACTTTGTATCAGACCTTGAATAATAAACAATGTGATTTACCCAGTACAGTAGTAGTGATTGTTGTATGTTGCTGAACCCTGTGTATTCTACATGTAGAGCCATTTTTGTTACTTACTAGACCATGATGATGACAATAATATTGATTATGGTGGAAAAAGGTACAATTCTGAGTCGCTTGTACTTGGGTATCTCCATTGTATGTCAAGTTATGTTATTTTTATGTGATGTTATGCTTCGACTCCATCACATTTTAGAGGGAAATATTGTACTTTCTACTTTTATCAGATACCTATAGTTTCAAGTTACTTCGCATATTTAATTGTTTTTCGAAACAAATTATATTATCAACAAATAAAATATGATGTATTGTTACAGATTAAGCTACGTAGTAAAAATATTGTATAGTAAAACTCCACATCGACCAGCTACAATGTTAAAATACTGCATTTTAACATTTTAGCAGTATTTATAGGTCTATAATATAACAGGATGCCTACATTTTATATGACATTTAGATACCTTAACTTTGTACTCAAGGTAAAAAAAAAATTAACATAGAACTGACAGTTGTGTTTATTCACAGTAAGTGGGTCAGGATTCAGCCCTCCCTAGGTGTAATAACTGTTTCTACCCGTAGAGGCGCGCTCTTCACGCGGCTTGCCTCTCTGAATTTGCCCGGAGCCACACGTCTTTCTCAACAGCGCCTGTTAACATTCACTGTCTTCGATAATGGACGCGGGCTTCTTCCGCGTAAGATATTTAAACTTCTTTTCGACTCTTTCTGTGTGTGCTGCGAAGTGTACCGATATATAAATGTTTTGTTTTAGAGCATTGATATAGCATGCGTCTTTGGGTGGAGGGCCGTCCAGTTACGGTACGGTTAGGGCCCCGACTATCAACTGATATAACGTTTAGGCAATCATGAATTTTGCTGTTCGATTTGTCCTAAATAAGTTAGTTTACATGTCTTAACAAAATATGACGTGCTTTAGTTTGTAGCGTTGTGTAACGTCGTTTTGCCTTTCCATGCGAATGCATAGACGGATGTATTTGCAGGAAATAGACGGGTCCGCTGAGCTAACTGGCGTCTGCTAATTTGTTAGCCTTCGGTAAAGATGGCGCCCGGGCCGTGCATCGTTTCTAAGCTAGTCACGACCACTAATAAGCTAATGTTGGCTAATATAACTAGACCAACAGATGTGTTGTTCCTACACCGCCACTAATGTGACTTTTGATATCACGTCCATGTTAGAACTGCTGGCGTTAAAGATAGCCACCATACTGTTGCTAATATTAGCTTGTCAAAGGATTAAGCGAAGTAAACTGTTGATTACGCTACCATTAGCTTTTTGGTATTAATGTCATATCTGACTCAATTTGTCGGTTTACAATTAACACAATACTGTGACCAGGTGAACTGGTGTCACACAGTATCTAAGCATTATTTTTTAACATTAAAATACACGTAAGAAGGAGTACGTTATCGCCATGTTTGCTGTGAACTTTGTGTTTCGATGTCATGTTGCTATACGGAAACGATACGCAGGACAGTAACAAGTTGATGTGCAACTACAAACACCTTTCAAGCAAACGTTGCTGTCGATTATGATTGTCAACTTAAATTAATTTCATTTCAACCACCTTTTAACATATGATTGTTTTTTGTTTCAGGGCACAAGTGCGGAGCAAGACAACCGGTTCAGCAACAAGCACAAGAAACTGCTGAAGCAGCTGAAATTTGCAGAATGTCTGGACAAGAAGGTATAAGATCATCACATTTATTTAAAAATATATTTCTTTGCAATTATGTTACTATTAATTTCTATTCCAAACAAATTGTTACCTTAGAAAAGTAGAAGAGGTTTTATTCAAACAACATGAAACTGTGAAACGCATATATAGAGCCCCATGTAGACACTTTAGCTTTAGGTTATTGTAGTCCATTTATTGCCACCACTAAGTGTGTGCTGTTGCTTGTTTATTTGACCCTTAGGTGGACATGACCAAAGTGAACCTGGAAGTCATCAAACCTTGGATTACTCAACGGGTGACAGAGATTCTGGGGTTCGAGGATGACGTCGTCATAGAGTTCATATTTAACCAGCTTGAGGAAAAGGTAATGTTTTTAATTGTATATGTTTTGTTGTTTTCTTTTTTGTTTTGTTTTTTAACAAAACTTTAATAATTTTGAGGGCATTGCTTAGTCAATAAGAAGGGATATAATCAAATAATGCTCATCCTAGTCAAATTGAAAGTAGCAATTGGTGTAAAAACTGATTTTATAATGACATAACTATGTTTTGCTGTTATGTGACAAAGTGCCTTTATTCAGCAGTCTTCTAATGATGATGTGATTTATGATTTAAAAGGCCTGAACCAATATGGATGTTAAACCTTGCATCAGAAGTATAGCACCAACACCTAATTAGCTCTCTCCTGAGCCCAAAGTCACTGAGCCCAACTCTCCCTTCATGATGCAGTGTGTGGTTTGAGGTGAGTTATATGTAGGGATTACCAATATCATGCCAGTGAAAGACACACCTGAACAATGCCATAATCATATTCTTCGTAGATATTTACAGTGCATCACTAAACTGCCCAGATCCTTTTTAAATGCAACTGGAGTTATAGACTCAACACAGGAAAGTTTTGACAATTTGCCATAGCTCATAGTTAGAGTAATGGATTTTCATCTTTACATTAAAAAGAACTTAGAGTAATTCAACACCAAGCTGGAAAATCACTGACCACCCCCTGATTGAAGGATTTAAGTCTTTTCTACCGCTATTGGGTGTGGTCACTTGTCTTCTGTTGCACTGTTGTTAACAGTGATGTGAGAGTATCATGGGTCTCTACATGAGTATAGGAAGTTAAGAACTTCAACCACTGGAGGTCAGCAAAAACAAGATTTTGTTTGTTTAAGGTTATTTTTTTAAAACAAGTCTCTTAAACTTCTGACTGCACGCAGCATGTCAGCTGCATGTGGTCAGAGGTGCAATTTCAGCTTGGTATTAAGTTGCTCTTCAAAAACTAGAGTTTCACTGGATATCTGTAGTTGTTTTTATATTGGCAATATCCTTCTTTCCAGTAGATCTTTGACGTACAATAATGTACAAACTAGTTTCATTTTTGAAGACTACATTCTGCATGTTCTTCAACCCATAGCTCACAGGCCACTTTTTCAAATAGATAATAAGAAAATAAAGGAGTCTCTATCCAAGAGTTTCCCTTCATACTGTGTGTTCCACTGATATAGCAAACCACTTGGGATACCTGAGTAATGGTTAACTCCCATTGACAGGCTAACTTATGGAAATAGGAAAAATCCTAAGTTGTATACTCATAATATTCTTTAAAATACAATTACTAGGATCCCTTCCCACAGTATATTGCTTTTATAATATGTAGGAATAATAATCATTAATGACTCTGATTTCCCCAAGATGCTGAAAACCAGATGTCTCGTCATATACATGTATAATGACACCAGCCTTGGACATATAGATATATTGATATAATTTTATACCTTTAGCATTTGAGGGGTGGAAAGGACTGTTTGAGTTAAGTTTAAAGGAAACTGTTGCATTATGGTAAGAAAGGGATATTGAATTGAGATTACGGTATCTCAGAATAATTCTATAATCAGTTGTTGAATAAAACTCCTTTTTTTGTGTAACTGTGTACTCATTATTGCTTGTTCGTCTCTTGCAATTTAGATAAATGATATAACATTAAGCTCAAGGTGGTTGAGTCTCAAGCAGTAGGGAGGCGGAAGCAAGCCAAGGGAGCTCCGTGCCCACTGATCCCACGGGACTCACTGAAGACACCGGAACTGTACTTGCAGTGTTGGGTTTTAATGCACTCTGTATTGTGGCTATTTGTTTAAATCCTCAAGTATAGACTGTGGGGAGACTAGAAAACATGGGGGTGGGTAGGGACACAGAAATGTAAAGTAGTGGGAATAGCAATGAGGAAATCAAATGATTTAAAATATATATATATAATATGTTTTGGAATACTTTATGATAGATTATTATCTTGCATATAACAATAATTGGGAATAAAAGCAGTATTGCATGCAGTGTTTATATTGCTAGATATGTCTCCCCTCAGCTAGCTCGCTTTCTCAGTTTAATGAGTTTGTGAGTACAATTTTAAATCAGTCACACTTTTACTTGATTATGAGTCCAGTATTGGACCAGAGTTGTTGTATATTTTAGTCAGTGTATTTGTTTTGAGTATGGTTAACTACATAGTCACAGGTATAATTTAGAGAAGACTAGAAGGTAGGCAGTCCCCTTTAAGGGATCCTACCCTCCGTGATATTTTACCTATCATTATTTCAATGGCCATATGGTCTTTTCTCTCCCCTCTTCATGTGTGTGTTGCAGCACCCAGCTGGCAAGGTGATGCAGATCAACCTAACAGGCTTCCTGAATGGGAAGAACGCCCGGGAATTCATGAAGGACCTGTGGCCCCTGCTGCTGAGTGCCCAGGAGAACATTGCTGGCATCCCGTCAGCTTTTCTGGAACAGAAGAAAGAGGAAATCAAACAGAGACAGGTGAGCTTCACACTAAGTGATTACTTTTGGCAAAATGTCTCTGTTTGCTGATAGAAGAAGATTGATAAAAAGATGACAGTGATGTGAAATTATCTTCATCATTCTGTTTTTGGCAGATTGAGCAGGAGAAGCTAGCCTCTCTGAAGAAGGTGGATGAGGATAAGAAGGACAAGGACATGAGAGAAAGGGCTCAGTCAAAGAGCCCAAGGAGGTGAAATAAATAGAGATCAGTCGATGGAAGTAGGATTTGTGTATGTATCACAGACTTTGACTTTATACTCTGTTCTTTCATTACTCTCTGTGCAGACGGAAGACAAGGTCACCATCACCGAGGCGAAGGTCACCTGTAAAGCGAGAGCGGAAACGAAGCCCCTCACGCTCCCCCAGACGCAAAGCCAGTCCAGTCGTTGGCAGTTCACCCCCTCCACCTCTGATGCAGTTGCCCACAAAACCTTTGGAGCAGCTTGTGGAGCCGGACACATCAGGAAGAGCCATGCCGGAACCAGTGATCCAAGAAGCTTCTTCCACCTGGTTTGCGATTTAAAAAAAAAAATTATTATTATTTATTTTTTTATTTTTTTCTTGGATGTAATTTTGTTTTTGATACTTTGTGAAATTTGTGTCCGAGTTAAACTTAATCCATTCAAGTCCTTTCACTTAAGGATTTAATTTTAGTACATTATACTGATATTGATTTAACTTTGTTTTTTCACATTTTAGTTTTTTTTTTTAAGGTTATAATAATAATAATAATAATAAACTGATGGAAAACATTTGGTACTTAAACCTTTTTCTCTGGCCTGTAGTGACACAGTTGTGGAGGTGGTGAAAGCAGACTCAGTGATTGAAGTCAAAGAACCCTCGCCAGAGAAAACTAATAAGAAAGAGGAAAGGCCCAGGTCTAGGGAAAGGGAGAAGGACATCAGGAGAGAAAGACCTCACCACCGCTCCCGTTCTCATTCCCGCTCTCGCAGACGACGCTCCCGTTCAAGGTAATTTCATTTATTGTATTAAGTTATTATGGTGTCCTCTGGACTGTCTGGGTGTTAAAATTATATTGTGTACAATCAGAGACTTTAAAGTTCTTAAACTTTTGTAACTCGCCCTCTTCACCCTTTTTCAGGTCTTACTCCCCTCGTAGAAGGCAGAGTCCCAGGAGAAGAATGTCTCCTCGTCGAAGGAGCCCACCCAGACGAGGCCCTGCAAGCTCCAGACACAGACATAGACGCTCCCCTGTCCGCAGGTCAGTGCCAGAAGTGTATGAAGTTGACTAGAGGCTAAGATAACTGTCATTAAGTCTTAAAACCTCAGTTCCTTTATGATACTTCTCTACTATTTTATTGTCATATGTTTAATACATCATATCCTGGCATTGCAGAAGGCGCTCTCGCTCAGCTTCATCCTCTGGCAGCAGCTCCTCAGGCTCTCGCTCACCTAAAAAAGCAATGAAAAGAATATCTACCACACCACCCCGAAAACCGGTCCATCATCCTGACGCCTCCATTAGTCCTACTGGGAAAGACAGACGGTCACTGTCTCCTCGGGTCAGAAGGGGCAGAGGCTCACTATCACCACCCAGATCATCTGGTATGATCTTTTCAATTCTTACTTCTTTGTTCTCCTATAATCATTACCTCTTTGTTCTTGCACTGCTGACCAAACAACGCTTTGGGCTCCTTAGTGTGGTTAAGAAATCAAATTTCATTTTGAAAATATCTTGCATCAATTCCTTTTCCAATTGTGTGGATACAGAGGGCAGATATAAGTCATACCAGTCTGTGTATAAATAGCTGTTATGGGAACTAAATCACTCCTTTTTATTACATAGGACTAAACAGTTTCCTGAGCCCTAAAAATTAAAAGTGATTTTAATATTTTAACTTGTTCTTCAGGTCTAAAGCGTAAACAAGGCGGAAGGGGTGATTCTCCACCTGATAATGCCAAACCCAGACCTTCTGAAGGGTCTGAGTCAGGTAAGTGTTACATTTTGTCTGCTTAAAGAACCATAACGGCCTTTCACCTCACTGAGGTCCACTCATACGGAGCTCTCAGCCGCTTCTGCTTATGGACTTTATTTATTTATTTTTTTTGTTTGTTTGTTTTTTTTTGCCCACTATTAGCCAGTTCCACATGATAGGAGACTCAAACCAACACAAAAAGGCCCTAAATTAAAAGATGGTGTTGCTAATTGATTCATCTAGCATTGACATACCACCATAGAGGTATAGAGACATTTTAATACAATAATTGGATTCTAAAAAAGATTAGTGACACTTTACAATAGTGTAATTCGTACTTTGTGTTCATCAGGAAGGGATTCAGGCCAGGTACTCACCTATTTTCCTAAAAGCAACTTTGTTGTGACCAAAGTTAATTAACTTAGTGTGTCTAAAAGATTAAAATCAGAATCAATGGGTAATGGTAAAAGCTTGAACTGTCTAATATGATCAGTAAAATTACATTTTGCAAACATTTTGTTGAGTCGTGGAGCAAAGGCCGATGCTAAGCAAAGGGATGAGTACATGAATGAATCTCAGCACAGTGGTTTGATAATTCTGTGTAGTAATTATGTATTTCGTTTATTCCATCTGGGGTATCCCTACATAGTTCACAAAAACATGGGTAACCACATTTTATAATGACACAATGCACAGTAGTAGTAAAAATAATTTCTACTATGCTATGTTTAAACCAATTAAGAAGGGAAAACTCAAACCACAAGGTTATCAGTATAATCTGTATAATCTAACTTTTCCATGGAAATCTACAGTATGTCTCCCTGGTTTCACTAACACTGATGGGACACTCAATGCTCTACATTTCAGAGGACGATAAAAATGAGAAAGGGGCAACAGCAGATTCCGTGCAACAGCGACGTCAGTATCGCAGACAGAATCGACAGTCGTCTTCAGGTTATAAGCGTTTTTATCCCCGTTCTTTCCTCTCCCATACCCAACCCCTCTCTCTAACCAAGTCTCTGTCCATGTCATCTTGCACTCATCGTCTCATGGACTTTTGAAGCTGTGCCCTAACCCCAACCTTGGTGTTTTTTTCCCCTCAGTCCATACAGTGGAGGCTACAGTAAAACGGTTGTTGATGTCCTCTGTCTATTTGGTTTCAGATACAGGGTCTTCCTCTTCAGAAGATGAGGGGCCAAAGAGACCAAAGGCAGGACCAGGTGCCAGAAATGGTGAAGTCAGGAGAAGACGCAGCCGTACGCCTTCGCCACGGAGGCGACACAGAGATGCTTCTCCAAGGTCAGATACCTAGTACATATTTCCAATCCAAATAATTTAAGCGAATGTTTACAAAAAAAAATCAGTGTTGACTAGTTTTTTGTTTTCATTTTTTTTCGTTTCCACTCTTACAGGAAAAGACGTTCTCCATCTCCTGGTGGACGTAGACGTCGCTCTCCTTCTCCCCCCCGACGTCGTAGATCACCCTCTCCTCCTCGCCGCAGGTATACACACATTCATGTAATCTCTAAAGCTTTTAATATGAATGTTGGAAGATTTTTTTCTACAAATGGTCTCTGGTGAATTTCCAGGTCTCCTTCCCCACCTCCCCGCCGCCGATCTCCATCCCCCAGACGTTATTCTCCCCCTATCCAGCGTCGCTACAGCCCCTCACCTTTGCCTCCACAGAAGAGGAGGTTTTCTAGCTCTCCTGCGAAACGCTCTTCTCCAGGGGTAAAGCGACGCCCTTCCAGGTCCCCAAAGCGCAGAAGTTCTCCTGCTCAAAGGAGGCGCACACCTCCTTCTTCTGTGTCTCCACCCAGACACAGGCGAAGCCCCATGTTGCCTTCTGTGAGGCCAAGCAGGGATACGCGATCTCCTATTACTGCCGGTCGCCTCTCCCCGTCCCCTGCACACCGTGGTCGCACTGTTAGGGGTTCCTCCAGTCCTCAGGGACGTTTTGAGACCTCCAGCACATCTCCATGTAGCCAGCGGAGACAGTCCCCTTCACACAGCGGTAAACCCATCCGCAGAGTTTCCCGCACCCCAGAGCCACGCAACAACCAGAGGTAAATAAGCCAGTGAGCATTCAACCCCCCCCCATTTTTTTTTCTTTTTTTTTTTTGTACACTAGAACCTGTTTTGTATGTGTGTTGTTGCCTCTTTGTTCTTCTAATGTTTCCTTTGCTTTCTCCACAGACTTTCTCCAAACCCCCAGCCAATGAGGAGAGTGTCCTCCAGATCCAGATCCGTTTCCCCTCAGCCAGCAGCTCTGAAACGTCCAGCCCCTGCTTCTGCCTCCCCCTCACCGTCTCACTCTGCCAGTGGGTCCCCACCACCAGCCAAAAAGGCCAGCAGTGGCTCCGGCAGTCAATCACCAAGCAAGGTTTGATATTTCAGCTCATTGACAGTTTACAGTGGTCTTTATATATGCACGTTCGCAACTTGACTCTTCTATATTATTTTTGACACTGACACATATGGTTTTAAAAAAGCCATCCATCTTAAAATTCTATTTAAAATAAAAAAAAATGTAAGTTTGCCTAATGTCTGAACAGGTTTCCCTTTAAGTAGGGCATTGTTTAGGGATGTGGTAAATACTCAGAGCAAGTAAAAAAAACAAAAACTATGACCTTGAATACTGAGAAGTCTTTCATGTATCCTAAACCGCAAAAGGAAACAACTTGCATAATAAAAGTGCCATGGAAATTGTTTTGGCATAAATCCCTCCGTAGCACAGTAATGCTTTGAACATCATTCCTGTAATCCTCTTTGTGGTGTTATACCTGTAATGACGTCCTCATGACATCTGTTTCATTGCAGAATTCAGACGTTGATGGCAGTGGAAAGAAAAAGAAGAAGAAGAAGGAAAAGAAACACAAGAAAGAAAAGAAACACAAGAAGCACAAGAAGCATAAGAAGGAGAAGAGTGGTTCTGCTGGGACTGGAGACGGACAGGAGAACCAAGGTGTTGATGAGGATGGTGAATCAAGAAAGGTTAAGTTGGTTTCTTGTGATTTATTTATTTTTAACAACAAAAGCATGCTGGCTGGATAAATGTAAGGAGATGTAGGAAATGTGGATCTTACTTAATCTACAGTTGACCAACATTCTGCTTGTGTGTCCAAGTTAAGTGAAATTTTATGTTATTTACTCTTTAGGAATCAGACAGTGAGGTAGAGGACAGCTTGGATGACCTGGAGAAACACCTCAGGGAGAAGGCCCTGCGTTCCATGAGGAAGGCCCAGTTGTCTCCATCACAGATGTCCTGAAAACAAGGGGAACCCTATACACATTTTCCACTTACTCTTGATGTTTGTCATCAATCTGGTTCAGCTTTAGAATGTACAAATTGTTAATTCTTGAGTCTTCTTTTGTTTTCTTTTTACAAGTTTGGTACATTCAGAACAGTGTGATTCATTAAGAGCTTGATTTGTCAGTTAGTATATTATCTAAACTGTAAAAAAAAAAAGCTTGTGTTGTCCATAATTTTAAATTGTTTAGCAGGGAAACTGTTTAAATCTCCGAGGTTTGAGTTGGGCAAATTTCAGATCTTTTCCACAGACTACAGTAGATTCCATTGAGAAAGGATTGCATGTGCAGTGATTGTCTCTGATGTGCATGAACCACTGACCTTATCGAGTGTAGAGAAAAACCAACACACTGTTACGATTGCCTTTTTCATTAGTGGAAACAGTGGCACTGCTGAGTGAACTGTTAAAGAGGCCCTAACAGAATGGTTTTTGTCCCATATTGTAACTTAATAGAGATGTTTGGCATTGTTTAACCTACTGTTTTTTTTCTGACTTTGAAATATTCTTGTTTGAAGACTAAAACAATCTGATGTGATACAAAGTATGCATTAATTTTTCCAACTGGACTGATATGCAATTTTATGTTGACGCCCTTGCACCAAGCTAATTTCCGTGGGACTGCTTTATGATTTGTATTTAGTACCCCTGACTCTGACTGTCATCTTGTCATCCTTTCAGAATTAAAACCTTTTTATAGGATCTGTTGGTGTTCGGTGTGTTAAAATGTAAAGCTCAGTAAGATTTTGACATTTATGTTTTGGTGGGGATCTGTCTAAGCTAATATAATGGAGGAACTGCAGAAAGAAATATTCTAAAAAGCAGAGTTAATGAGTTTTATTCAGTAGGTTTAAATCTGGTGGATTTGGGTGTATATTACCTCCATGTACTGCTTCATTATAATAAGACATGGGGGACCAAATCTTCTGAGACACTGGCGCATATTTAATCAGAAAAGTGCCCATTGTTGTCAAATCAATACGTTTCCCTTTGTTACACACCAGTATGATCTAATATTGAAAACCCCAGTTATCAAACCAAATATTGATGTATTATATAATATCACTAAAAGACGTTATTCACGTGACATAATCCTTAACTGGTTTTACATTATTAAACATTATTAAATGATAAACAGTATTACGGAAAAACAAGACAAAGCATTAAGTTATATATTTGTAAACATCGAACAATAAAAATACTTAAATGCTAATAAAACAAATATACAATAGATAGCCGCTATAGAGAGAATATAGAGAAATGATGGACAGAGAAATATAACAAAAACCGGCACCTTTATAGTGAATTTAAAATGGTTTATTTCCTTGCGCTAAGCAGGGAAGATGTATCCCAACCAGGGAGCTTGAAAGCCGCAGTATTCGTCTCACAAAGCCGCCTCCTCCTCCTCCTCCTCCCAACGAGAAGACTCCCCTCCTCAAACCCTCCCACATTTTTGTATGTTTGTGCTGCAGATGACATCACGGCTTTAAATATTCCCGTTGCTTCTTCCTCCCGTCCTCCTCCTTCATCACTAACCCAACCAGCCTCTCGGTTCAACGATGTTTTTGTAACGTAGCGAGCTTTAAGTTCATCTAGCACCGTTTAAAAGCACCGCCGCCTCCTCCGGTCTGTCCGCGTCGGTTCACACACCTTTTTGCTTCCAGCACCGGGCTCGTCTCCTTGGGGGAGAAAAAGCGCCTTAGTGGGATTCAGTGCGGGGAAAAAAAACGGGTGGTGGAGAAGAAGAGGACTGAGCTACGTCGGGCGTGGTAGCGAGAAGAAAGAAAAAAACTAAAAAAAACTTGTAAAAGTATCAGCAACAATGTCGCTGTCGGTACCGCAGAACGGAGTAAAGGCGGATAATGAGCCCGTTATCGAGCTGTTTGTGAAGGTAAGACGGCACCAGCAGCCGCCCGCATGGCTCAACTTTTATATTTTGAGCACACAAAGCTAGCTGTAGCATTTCACTCTCGGTGTTTTCTATATGTGATTTAGGCTTGAAGAACAATATTTCCTGACGCATTAGGTTGAATTTGTCCCCTAGTTTTTCATCCATAACCCTGCGCGGTGTCGCAGGCTGCAGGGGCGGATGCAGTTTTCCTCCCATCGTGGGAAAAGACGAGTCTGCCATGCTGAAAACTGGCCGCTCGTTTGTTAACAAAAGCTCAGTAGTTGTGATCCATAACAGCCGATGTAACACTGCATTTATCTTAACTTTATCACTGTAATTTCAGCTTGTAAGTTAATTGATACTCAGTGATGTTATGGGAGTATGTTGGAAGTGCTTAAAGAAGTACCCCCCCACCCCCCAGCCATGAATGGATGCTGATTTGACTGTAAGTTAGGTGTCACCATGTCAGTCATCAGGTTTGTTGTGATAACGGGATCATGAAAGAGAAATATATGTTGCAATCACCTGTTATTTCTGGTGTTCTTGACAGTTATTGTTTAATGTTCAACAACTGTTGGGAGTTTCTTTCTGGACAGCACAGATCATCACATTTTATATATGATGGTGACGCATTATGTGATGATATCTCCATATTATACATCATCTCCACCACTTCCCCTAAAACCGTACGCCTGCATCCATTCAGCCATGACCATGATGATGATGATGGTGATGATGGTGATGATGGAGGAGGAGGAGGGTTGTGAATCACTGTTTTCCTTTTTTCCGCCTGTTGCTCTCCAGGGCGGGAAAAGGGGAGAGGAAAGAAAAAAGGGGAGGGGAGCGTGGGCCTGGGGCAGCAGGGAGGGGGGTATACAGAGTCCTGAATTGACTGTGTGTGGGATATTTCAGACCAAACACTATTATTAACATTATTCAACTTAAATCATACATACTGTCAGCAGGAACTGACCTTAAAGTTTGCTGTGCTTTAGTTGTGAATTAGTTTCCCAGTTTTCCATATTCAATAGAAATTTTTAAAAAAATCCCTGATGTCTTACGCATATTGTTCCTGTTGACTCTTTAAAGACAAGCTTTTTGTTGGAGATGAGTGTGAGGCATTGATAGGCTGAGCAGCAGGCGCCTCAGTAGAGGCCAGAACATTTCTCTTAACTACCTCTCACAGCCCAGATCGGAGGTTACATCATCCAGAGGCCTGGAAGGTTTACACATGTGGCCAACTCTTCCCTTTCAGCCCCTCCCTCCTTGGACTGTGCAGCCCGTTGTGCACTGAACTTTCTTCCACAATTTGTTTTTTCCATTTATGTGTGTGTGTGTGTGAGAAGTGGCCTTTCATCCCTATCGCCCTTGCATGTCTGTGCACCAGCGTCTAACATGTCCACATCTATTATGGATGCCATTGTTCCTACTGTGCTGCATTAAACACAGTCATGGGAGACAATGGCAGGTGCATGGGTTGCCATAGGCACAATGCTGTGAACAGGGCCTCTGGGAACAGCAGATAACGAACTGTGTGTACTCTCCACACGCACACTGCAGTGTCAGATCTGGTGAGGCACTGCCACATATCAACGCTGACTAAGTATACACAGAGAACACGAGTGTCTACTGTGTCTGTATAAACCGAGAAGACGCTGTTTACACATTAAGATTTTTTTTGATGATCCTGCAAACTTAAAGTCCACCTGCAGTGTTTATTAAAGCAGTTGTTTCGTTGCTATGGGAACACTTTACTCATCTCTGAGGACATTGAGGTGAGGCTTGTTTTATTGCTCAGTTGTGTATGATATAATGAATTAGAGGGAGGATCGACCCTTGACCTCATTAAGTAGTCGTCCTTTGCTGGTCCAGTGAGGTAGGTAGTTTCTCAGCTTCCACTGTCTGTTTGACTTGACACATCATCAGGCGTTTATGTTCTGAGCTAATTGGGTGTTGTGTTACGAAAAAGTATGAAAAAGTACAGATCCATATAAATATGACTGTTATGATATCTTTCCCCTCCTCAAACAAGCAGCATTCATCTCTTTTTTTTTTTTTATTGATCACAGCACTACCTGATTGAATCAGGCTGACTCCACTAAAAGCTGTTTTTAAAGCCAGTATGCTTGTTACTTCTTAACAATGGGGAAGCAGATACGTTGTAGTTAAACTGCATCATTCATGACAGCTTTGCTGATATTGTCATTTGTCATTCCTAAAGAGTAATTCCTCACTAGCATATCTATGAAGGTTTACAGAAGAAGATGAGTCAATAGAAACAGACGGCCTTTATCTACTTGTGTATGCGTCTCTTAGCTGCAAGTGTGCCAAGGTCACACTACTGCTCACAAAACCTCCTCTTCCTGCCTCCATACATGCTGCCTGCCAGCAATGACGGCAGAGCCAGCAAACCACTTGGAGAAGTGCTTTTATGTCTGGGTGGCAGAAGGCCTGTCTGTGTTTGTGTGTATTCAGGACAGTCCCATGGGAACCATAGAGATGGAAGGCTGCAACATACCAGAGAGAGGTCCCAACAAAGCAGCACTTCTGTGGGGATGATGGGGCTGAAAAGTGTCCGCTGGAGGAATTAATGCCCGCTCACATTAGTCATTTTCTTTCTCCCGGACATGAGTGTATGTGCTGAGGAACATATGTCGCACTCTAAATCGTAGTAGACGTGATGATGCTGCTGTAGTTTTTTTTTAGTTTTTTTTTATTCAAGAGACCTTGAGAAAAAGCTGCTCATGTCATATTGTGCTATCAGCAGCAACATGTGACAGCCAGACTTATGCCTTGTGATGTACTGTTTTATGGAAACACAATGCCCTCTTTCAGTAGTTACTGTACTCCAGTCAATGCAGTTGCATGAAATTGCACAACACGGTCAAGTGTGACTTGTATAGTTTTTACTAGTGCACAGCTGATTGAACCTTTGGTGGATATTGGGAATAATCTGACAACACCAAACATTAAACCTGCCTAACTTTTAAGACGAAACCTTCTTGTTGGTTGTGTGTTGCTTTTCAAACTTTCTCTCCCCCTTGGGTGGTATTCTAGGTAATTGAGTGCTGCTTTTTTTTATAGGAAAATCAATGGAGCAGTTTATTCTTCCCAAGCACTATAGCAATGCTGCAGTCAGCAGGGGACAAAGATTAATGGCTTTTTACTGTTTCTAGAGTGCTGTGTGCTGTTGTTTCTGCACTGTAATTTTGCTTTTGCAGCACCTGGCCTGTCACCATTTCTTCAGTGTAGCTGCCTGGTTGACTGACTCTCTGGACACTGGCCTAATCGACCTGGCAGTGTGTTATTACACCAATTCAGATGTCCATTTCAAGTACTTGTTAGTAGCATATAGGCTGAATCATTGCAATCCTGCTTGTGCCTGACTAAATATGTCCAGTATGAAATCATTGCGTCAAATCATGCTTTTCCGGAGGAAAATCAATCTATTAAAAGGAGTAAGAGCTTGTCTTGTTTGCCAGGAAGTGAATGGCTAATGAGGCATTTCTCCTGTAAGCTCAAAAGGAAGTGAGGCCAACCTAGAACAACATGGATCTGAGACATTGAAGATTTGAACCTAATATAGAAAAAGTGCCAGTTAATTTTTTACTAGTTACCTAATATGGCTATACAAGTTGCAGCAAATATCAGAATACAGAGGAGAAAATGAGCATCTTGCCTGTACCTCTACGTATGTGTGTGTGTAAGTGTATAACCCCTTTTTAAATGAGGAGAATCTGCCTTCTCGCTGCACATGTAACTCAATCAGTTTTAACATGATCCAGTCTGCTTGTGTTTCACGTGCTGTGGTCTTCATAGCAGAGCCTGCTGAAGTGAAGTGTGTGTAGTACCTGGACGTGGAGGATAGGATAACAGAAGCTTCTTGACTCATCTCATCATCGTTGAAACTCAAGTGTTCCAAATCGCATTTGTTGGCAGAAGAAAGCAAAAGGAGCACTCCTCTAGTTAATGTTAACTAAACAGCGAAGGCTTTGATAATGGCTGATTTGAATCTTGTTCTTTGAGCAATGATGTACCTCTATCATCTACTGGTATACTATTTAAACTACAGCTGAAATGTAGTTGAATACTGGTTTGACATGGCATATAATCAAATGTATTAATCTGATCCATGAATACAGTCTACAACCATGCAAACTAGAAGGCCGGTGTGTGTGTGTGTGTGTGTGTGTCTGTGTGTGTGAGCTGTTCCTCGAGTGTTTTGCGTATTTTATTTTTTTATGATGTTAAAAACACGGTGGCGTCAGGTACCAGAGAGACGCTGTGTCTGTTCAGAAGTACTGATGAGCCGGTGTTTGTGTGACCATGGTGCAGGCGTTTGGCTTGTGTGGTAATGGCATGCTGGCATTGTGTTGGAGCCAAAGGGTAGTTGACAGCTGTCTACATGTCACAGCTGAGACTGAAGGAATTGCTAAAGGGTTTACTTAGGTTCAAACTGATTGAGACCAACAGTGAGAAGTTGATTTTTGAAGAAGTTTGAGATGCTTTTCAGTGGCTGGTTTTCTATTTCTCTTCCAAATGTGAAGAAAAACAGGGAAGGGGCGGGGGGTGCGTGAGTCTGCCCTAGTCATCAGTCTGGGGTTTATGAGTGTAAGTGGGTGGAGAGTTGGAGCTTGTTGTCTGTGTTGGGAGCTTGAAACGATAGTCAGAGCAAAGATGATTGTTGGTTCATGCTGATCTACCACATGGCTGTTTGTTTTTCCATCATTTCAGAGCTGTATTACTCATCACCAAACACTCTTTTTGTTCCTTTAGAAACCAAAACTGTCTGTTTGTCTTATCTCTTCTCCACTGAGGCTTAATATGGTGGTCTGAACATTGACTCAGCAGTAACCCTCTTTAAGACTTCATCCTCCCAACTTTCCACAAAAAACCAACGGTTGTTAGACAGCGCTTGTGTGCTCCAGAACAGTAGCCTTGTGTCTAACTGGAAGTCTAGAGGTTTCCACTGAGTGATGTCAGCCTGAGTCAGAGCCACACCAAGGATGTGATGGCGTTTCCATGGACCAGCAGGATCTGGCTCCTGTATACACGGTCAGAGAGATGAGTGTATACAGGAGCCAGATCCTGCTGGCTGCTTATCGAGTCTAAATAAAAGCACAGATTATGGTAAACTGCATTTTGTTCTTGGTTTACATTTACTTGATTTACAACATTTTCGCCAAAATTAGACTGTGTTTTAGTTAGTATTAAGTTCTTGCACAGCTGTTTGTGTTTGGACGTAGACTTTGTAGAAGTTTGTCTTAAGGGGTTATGCTAAAAGTTAAGGTACAAATGATGAATCTTCATCATCATCAGTCACTTTTGCAAGCAAGAATGCCTCAAACTTGTTGGTTCCTGTTGTTCAAATGGGAGGATTTTCTCTGTTTTTATATTATTGTAAATTTTATATCTTTGGGTTTTTGACAGTTGGTCTGACAAAACAAGACATTTGAAGAAGTTACCCTTTACCCTTTTCTACTTTTTGACATTTCAAAGACTAAACAATTCATCAGTACTGAAAATAGCGATTAGTTGAAGCCCTGGCTCAAAGTAAGTTATTGATAAAAGTATCGTTTGAGTATCAGTCCCAACACTGATGTATCACGTGTTAGCTGCTGCTCTGTAGTTGACTCTGACCTCTCTTTGGAGACAACTTGTTTGAGTCATAAACATAACTTATTATTCCACTTAACCTGTTTTAGTTCAGCAGAGTCAGCTAAGACATCATAAGATGACTAACCCTGTCTGAAACATCCAGCTTTGGGTCCAAGTGCTACACACGTCACAGTCGTAACCTCAGCCCAACCCGCATACTTGACCAGCAAATGGGGAGAGGCCCATTCCTGCCATGGAGCAGCAGCAGCAGGAGGAAAGCTGCAGAGCTTGTTACATCGTCAGTTCCTTATTCGGTCAAAGAGTGGCTTGAACTTGCAGAGCAGTGCACCCAATTTTAGACTATGAAGTGTGTTGGGAAGGGAAAGGCTCAGTCCGCAATGTTACTAAAATTAGCCTGTGAGCAAAAGGCTCTGAGGGCCTGAACAGGATCCATTGTCAGTGGTTAATGTTACTGTGATCTCTCATCACCAGTCTGGAAAAAAAATAGGTCTGTTTATGATGATTATGATGATGGGTGAGGTTGGTGTAAAAGAAGGCGAGGATGAGTTGAACAGCTCTTGCATTTTATATGTCTGCTTGTAAAATGTTATGGGGTCGGACTTGTGAAGAGGATATCTTTTTGTGTTAAAGTGCACACAACCTCTAGTGGGTCCACGGCCGTATCATGTTCTAGCTAATGAGGTAAGGCCTCATCCTCATTAGCGCTGCAATGTGTTAAGTTAGTCAGAAGGACATAAGTGAAGTCAGAGAGGAAGTGATATAAGGTATGAGCTCACCATGTTTCAGTGACATGACCCCCCCCCCCAGTCGGGACTTGAATGAGGTCTCATTGTACTGCTACAGGGCAGTGCCGTCCTGGACTCCAACACTAGATAACATCCCACTTCAGCATGACTCACACCTGCCACTGGGCAGCTGTGTGTGTTTGGCATTAAATCAACAAGCATCTGTTGACTCCTCGGTCCATCCTCGATAGTCTGTTGGCGGCAGTCAGCTGTTCAGTGGCCCAGACGTTATTATAGCAGTTTCTATCAAGAGGAAATCTTTGCAGAAGGGCGGCACAACCGTCTGAGTCATTTTTGACTCACATCTTTGGAAAAATAGAAAGCTACACACTGGGCACCGTTACGTGTTAGGCTATATTTGGAACTGAATCACTGGTTTACTTCTTGGAAAAAGTGCATCTTGTGTGCAACTGATGTGCTTTGCCTTATAAGGACGAAAGGTCATTTCTCGCCTTGTTTAGGTGTTTTTATTGGGGTGTCTCCCCACCACCACCACAACCACACACACCCCCTTCTTGCTAACCAGTGCCTGAAACTCTCCAAACAAAAAGCGCTTTGTGTTGTTGCTGCATAGAAGGTTCTCTGAATGTCAAACTATAATGCTGGAAAGTGTTAGCTGAGTGGAGAACAGTGTTTGGAGTGGAGTCCTGAACCCCTTCAACCTTTGTTTTGGACCACAAGCTTCAAATAAAGATTTTTTGTTTTAGAATATAAGTTTTATGACTTCACTGAGATCATTCTCTTAGGTAAATAATGATTCAGATACTTCTGAATATCACCCTGACTTGAGTCCACACATTGAATTGTAGGGCTGCCCTTCCCTAACAACACAGCAGTTTATATGTTGCAGGCAGCGGATATGCAGCTCCACCAGCATCATCACTTAAACTAAACAAAGCGCCTCCTTCGGCGGGAGTAACAGGACATTTCTGGAATAGTTTCTCCCTCCTCCCAAAATGCCTCTCCTCCCCTCCCCACCCCCACGCGCTCTGACTCCAGAGGGGCCCAGGATAAGGGGGAGGACGAGGAGGAGGAGGAAGAAACGAGCAGCGTGTCAAACAGAATGCAACCCCTACAGCTCGCTATCTTTTTCTTCTTCCCACTTAAAGCATCTATTACCGTTTGTTCTTCCCTACTTCGGTTAGCCATAGCTATGATCCCTAATTTCCTCCACACTTCCTGTAATATCTCTCTGTCTGCATCAGATTCCTGCTATCGGTGTCTTTGGCAGAGAGCTGCAGTCTGCTCTGCTGCAGACTCAAGAGGGTAGGCGCCCTGCCACGACTCCGAGAGCAGGCCGAGAGGAAGCGAGAGAGCGAGAGCGAGAGAACAGTGTGAAATGTCTTTCTCAGCTGCTGTGACCTTCTTTTTGGCCACTCGAGACTCGGGTATAAGATGAACTCATCTTGAAAGCAGCTTATTGTGCCGAATTACAGTAAACCTCCTTTGATTTACAAATCACGTTGCCTTGTGCGGTTTGCATCTTTGTCCTTTTTAAAAAAAAAAAAAGAGCTCACTTGAGACGGTTTACCTGTGAATTGGTAATCCCCTCCATACCGTGTGCGCCGCCTTCCATGTCATATATGTCTGGTCATCGCCATGGGAACAGTTGCTGCGCTGCATTGCCACCCTTGATCCATAACTAAATGGTTCTCTGTAGGTGTAGCACTGAGGGGAAAATGGAGTAATCATCCCATTGGTGTGTCTGTGATCCCGTAAGCATCAGCTAATGGGAGTCCAGTGATGGCTATGAACCGTGATACCGCCAAGTATTCACGGCTCAAAGCTTTATTTTGGAATTGAATCATGTAAGGTGAAAAGTGGACTTTCATTTGCCGAACAAAGGCGGTGATCTAATCCAAGCTGTTCAGATATTGAATTCAGAGGTGGGGGTGGAGGGAGAGGACAGCCGCAGTACAATGGAGGCCAGCAGGCAGATCAAACAGAGCCATCCCACTGGGCGTCACATACAGAGGACAACAGCAGCCAGCCTGTTGGACAGACCCTCCAAAACAAAGTCTTCTATTGAGGACAGTTCAGAACCTGCATCTCTGATTACTGAAATATTCTTACAGTTGTCAAGTTAAAACTGACTTGAGTCTTATTTTTTATTCAGTGTTGCATCTCCAGTCTGTTGGCAATTTAGCACTTGACAGTATTTGTGTGAAAACACAGTTGACTCGTGTATGTCTTTTGCATCATCACATACGAGTGTAATTTGCATGTCAGCTCTGCAGTTGCCAAAAAGGGCCAAACGTAAAACTTATGCAGAGGCAAGAGCTGCAGTGTGATTGACACAAAAGGGGACACTCAGCCGTTCCACAGAGGCCCTGCTACAGTAACGCGCTGAATGAAGAGGTGCATACCAGAGTGAGGATACTTGTGTGACCTCCGTGCTTGTCCTTGTGAATAGATGAATACGGTGCATTCTTTTCTTTTGGCTTGCCTTGCCTGGAGAATGGCGTACCTCAACAGACCTTTTTTATCCACTAAGTAGCTTCTCAAACTGCACCACGTATGCAATTTAAGGTTGTGAAGTACGGCTGGTTATAGTATTTTAAGAAGGAAAAAGTACATTTGTAAGTATTTGAAGTATTTGGGTGATTTTTTTTTAATGAGAACAATTTCAGTTTTACACTGATGGCTCTCAATTTTGGTTTTCACTGAAATTGGAATAGGTTGTCTTGGAAGGGGACACAACTGTGCGCCAGTCAGCGCAGCAGATTTCATTAAGAAATACGAGCGTGAAGCTCAGTTAATCAGATGAAATGCTTTTTCTATCCTGTGATTTAGTATCTAAGCATATTTGTCCTCTGCTACACCCTCTACACATGGCTGCGAGTTGAGCAAAGCGAGGGATAATCTAGAAGTTTGCAAAGAAGAGAGGGCGCATCCACAAAGAGATGAATGGTTGTTAGGAAGGCAGGAGATATCACCGACAGTTTGCGGCACCCTCCCATCAGAGTGGTCTGAGTACTGGCTGTTGAGTGAGAGAGAGAATCAGAAATCACTGCCATTGTGAGGCGTTGAGGGTACATAGTCAAAAAACAAACAAACATACAAGCTGTTGTGTTTTCTCAAATCTCTGTCTTGTATTTAGTCTGACTCATGAGCATTTGTCATTAATTCGGAGGGCACGCGCCACTTCCATTGATCTCATTCCCACCGCTAATGCTCAGTCGTGTGATTGTGCAGTCTACCAAAAGAGGATGCAAGAGGGCGGCTCATCTTAATCACTTCAGAAGTTTCCTCTTGCCCTTGTCCTGCAGATTATTGGTGGGGAAGAGTGCCGAAGTGGGTCGGACCTTTACTCTTTCGCTTTTCCTCTTTAGAGGGCAGCCTGTAATATGTATGAAAGAGTCATTGTCTGGGTGAGTGCAGTAAAATGTCCCCGGTCATAAAGGTTGTGTAACTGAGATGTGATCTCTATCAAGATTATCGGGACCTTTTCCCATTTTGGCCTCAATTATGAGCCATTAGTGGTAAAAAAAAAAAACGGGTTGTTTTTTTTTAATCATCTGTCCGCTATTTTGTCTGTTTTTAGGAATAAAAATATTGCTGATACTCTCTTTCTAACTGGCCGTGTGTGTTTGTGTGTGTCGATTTAAGGCTGGAAGTGATGGCGAGAGCATCGGGAACTGTCCCTTCTCCCAGAGGCTGTTCATGATCCTTTGGCTTAAAGGAGTCGTCTTCAACGTCACCACAGTGGACCTCAAGAGGTGAGTCCTGTCTTTTTCACTTTCCTCTTCTTACTTATTCTCTTCCTCTGCTGCTTTCATCAGTGGTTACTCCACAATCAAAAAACAAAATGTACCTTCTTTTTTTTCCTCCTTTTTTAATAGCCTCCTACTGCTTTTCTGGGCGTTGTCTTGGGCGGCTCCGTAACGCTTTGATTCAGCCCCACCTCTACCACACTTGCTGCTTCCCTGACTGCTTATTTGGTTTTCCCATGACCCTTTCCTAGGCTGGAGAAAATTACAAAAAATAAACATTCAGACTCTGGAGAGGCTATTTAAGGTTTTGGTGGGCAGCACGTTATTTTTCACCACTGGGATCAGAAGACGACGATCCTTTTGCAATTTTGACTGCAAATTTTTTTTTCTCCCCCAGCTGCAGGAGAACATGGTATTCCAGCACCAGAAGCTCTTTACTAAACCCACTATGTTAACTGTCTGTATGATTCATCTAAATGTTTCCTAGATGTATTTTCCATTTGCAAAACCAGAATAAGCAAGTGCCAGATTATTTTCATCCATGGTCAGATGGGCCACTGGTTTCTATGGTTTTTCTTCATCATGTGTGTTTTGTGATGTTTTGTTCCAAAGCGCAGTTCATCCATATCGCAGCTGGTTTGTCTTCTCCTCCTCTGGGATGTGAAGACCACTGCTCACTGACAAAATACAACAGAGATGTACTTGACAAATGCTGTGCCTCTTTTTTTTTATATAGCTAAAAGGAGGAAAGCGGTGTCTGTTTCACTAGTAATTTGGTTTTCATGCATGCCTGCACATTCAAAATGAGTGCATAGGTTTGGGATTTGCATATATTTCCTTGGCAACCATTGGCAGAGGGAGTGTAAAAGAAAATAAAGCTTCATGATATCCTGTAAAAGGCAATGGAGGATGTCCGCCTACTTGGTAGTGTCTGTTTACCCCTCACTCCTGTAACAAGCCTTTGTTCAGCTGGAGTGAATACTTACTGCACGATTTTTTTTATTCCTTCTCTCTAGAAGGACAACTGATTCAGGCTTCAGTTTTTCCATGCTGTGTAGTCCCTGTAATCTTGAGTCAACAGAAAATGACTGTTGCAAAAGAAGGCGTGTCTCTGTTCGCCATATTTATGGCTCTCCTATTTAAACGGAAGAAAAGTAGGAGGACAAGAATGTCACATGTCGAGTAGTTTTATCTTCCCTGAGTTTACATCTTTTCTGGAGTCAGGGCTGTCATGTCAATATTTGTGTCTGTGATGAGAGTCTATAAATCTAAAGGCAGTTTCTTACAGTCTTCTCAGTGATATCATTGCAAGGGTGCCACTTCCCCTTTGCATGCCAAAGAGTTGAAGGAATTTCCCGTTTATTTTTTTTGTGCCCTTAGATGGCTTGTCCCGAAACTCAGCCACCATTGTGTACATCATCACAATAAAAACCTCTCTGTTGATAGATGTTGTGGCTAGTTATATTAGATCAAAGAGGATTTACACAGTCTGCTGGCTTACACCAGGCTATTAATCAAAGGTTGAGAAAGCACTGTGTTGTATTGTTTCATACTAAAGGGATTTAAATGTCTGGGTTCTGTGTATTTCACCAATGTTCACATTAATCATTCAACACATGTTTATTTTTGTTTATGTGTGTCAGTGTCATCTGCTGTCCAGAGACGGCTGGTACAAAATGTGCTGGTTTGAAGGCCACAGAGAGACACAAACACTCTCATGGAGTCTAGTTGTTAGAGGAGGGCTCTAGAAAAAGTAGGTTTTGAAGTGCAGCAGGCTATCACAGAACCACAGCACTCTCCATTACTTGAACTCACTTAAACTATATAAACTGAGTCATTATATTCACGAAATGACTAACTTTTACAACTTACAAACTTGATCATGTTAGCTCAGCAACCATGCATTGTAAAAAAAAAAAAAGTTCCTTTCACTAAAATCTCCCCACTCTGTCATGTAGGAAGCCTGCAGACCTGCAGAATCTGGCCCCGGGCACACACCCGCCCTTCATCACCTTCAACGGTGAGGTCAAAACTGACGTCAACAAGATCGAAGAGTTCCTTGAAGATGTCCTCTCCCCACCCAAGTGAGTGCTTTCTCTTCCCTGTGGTAATAGCTTACCGTGCCTAAACTCACTTTTAACACACTGTTGTCATGTAATGAAAAGTAGAAGCATCAGCTGAATAAATGTTGACTCACTTAAGGATGATAGGGCAATATTCAATATTTTTCTTATCGTCAGCAAATCCAATTGACAGACCAGAACCAACAATTTGTTAGACCATCCCTTAATACTTTTGAGATCCCTAGCTTTCTTTTTACTGAAGATGTAATGATGTCTTTAAAAACGGGTCAAAAGTTTAGACACACCCTCACATAAGTGTGTGTAAAGTGTTAACTGGTGTGTATATACTTTGTTTAAAAAGATAAATAATTAACCTAAAACATCTAGGCACTGTAGCTTTTAGCTAACTTGTAATTTGGTTCTAGTGAATATTAACAGTGTGGGATTGACTGGATAAACAATGGTCATGTGTTAATGGTCATTTAGGTTACTCAGAAAATACTTGTTAGTAGCAGCAGGTAATTATTGGTTGGTCTTTTTTTTTTTGACAGGATATATTGGTAGAAGGAAAAATACAAAATACTCTTAAAATCATACTTAATGCATCCTATACATAATGTGTGTTTGCTTGCATGTGTGTTTGTTCATGTGCAGGTTCATCAAACTTGGTGCAAGACACCCTGAGTCAAACACAGCTGGTATGGACATCTTTGCCAAATTTTCAGCCTATATAAAGAACTCAAAACCAGATGCTAATGAAGGTAAGTTACCTGTCACGCGCACACACATTGATGTACACTGGTTGAAGGTCTTTTCAGATAGTAAACGATTAATGCGCCTTGTATCTCATTTTAAGTGAGAGGGGAGAAGATATATATTTTAATATGCTGATATAGCCTTTAAAGGAAATACAGTTGTACCTACAGTAATGCACTGATGCTGTTTCTATGGTTGCTTGTTTGCCTGTCTAATTCACATGAGGAGCACAGTGAGACCACGCAGATCCAAGCGTGTACGCAGACCGAGTGTTGCTTTACTGTCTAAAAAGACCTTAAAAGCAGACATACATAAAACCCTTCAATTGTGTAGGGAGAGTTCTCTGGTTGCTAGACAACATAGGTAGCCCTGCCCCGATTGGTGGATTCAGCCTGACTCTGAAACACAGAGCTTTTGTTCTGCTGCCTCCTCCTGTCCTCATGCTCCCTGCCTCACCTGGTGGGGAGTAGCTGTCTTAAAAATGAACTAGTGCTCAAAATCTCATCCTTTTTATTCTCAATTTGTGCACCCCAGACACTGTAAGAAAAGGGTCCTATCACAAACATAAGATAAGATTATTTGAAAAAATGAAAAATATTTACTCTATTGTCTTAGAGATTCTGTTGCATCCTAGGTGAAACAATTTTTGGAAAGATGTTTATGATCACAAAATATTTTACTTGGCTGTTCTTCATCTTGGGAAAATATTGAACCACAGTGAACTGGATCCTGAAAGCCAAGGCTGTGCAAACACAGTTTGAGGCTGAATCTCATGGTTTAATGATAAGTACTCTCAAAAGTAGTCTAGTCTACTGTTCTAGTCTACTGTGCATATTACAATACAATATGAGCTTCCCAAAGATGGTATTTGTTCCAGAAATGAGCTATTAAATTGCTATTGTAGTAAACTGTGTTTGTGTTCCCGTATTTATAATTTCCATGTGCACAGCGCCTTGTCTCTTGATGAAATGCTGCCCTCATGTGGTGGATCTGCATATGACTCGAGACAGCTGTGCTTAACACTGTAAAAAGGGCAGATTATTTGCTCATACTGAATACATAAATTACATTTAAAGTTTTTAATGTTTCCCTTGTTCGTCTCTTTGCAGCTCTGGAGCGCGGCCTGCTGAAGACACTGCAGAAGTTGGATGAGTATCTTGGCTCACCACTGCCTGACGAGATCGACCACAACAGCATCGAGGACATCAAGGTTTCCAACCGCAAGTTCTTGGATGGAGAAGAAATGACTCTGGCCGACTGCAACCTTCTGCCCAAGCTGCACATAGTCAAGGTGAGCATGGAGTGAAAATGAATCAAAAGTGGTAACCAGGTGAACCCGTTTGACAATATATTTAGGAACCTAAAGGATGTGTGGTATATTAAAGATCACTGTTTAACATGACCAGATTTTAAATGATTGCTTTTATATCATCATTCCAGTGATATAGTGTGATATTGTGTTTGATTAATGTTTGTGCAAAACGCTGTTACTAAACACATTTATTTCCATCTTCATCATTAGGTCAATATAATGTTTAATACATCACAATTACTCAGAGTTAAAGTTAATGTCTTCTTCCAGGTGGTGACCAAGAAGTACAGAGGCTTTGACATCCCCAAAGAGATGACGGCCATCTGGAAGTACCTGAACAACGCCTACACGCGCGAAGAGTTCACCAACACCTGCCCCAGTGACAAAGAGATCGAGATCGCCTACGCAGACGTGGCCAAAAGGCTGGTCAAATAAGCTCCTCTGCCCTGACCTCCTCCTTTTACTCCTCACCCTGTATCCCCACCACACCAATGCACACACATCCCTACTCCTCCTCTCCCCAGCACCAGGACTGAAGTGTTCATTCACGAGAAAGAAAAACTCTGGACATCTTTTCCTTCTCTCCTCATCCACAACAAACCCTAACCCTCTTTTTTTTTGGTTTGTTTTTCTTCTCTATTTTAGTTGATTCTGCAAAGGTCACCATTGTTCCACCTTTCAACATGCAAATTGCTTTTGTTTTTGCATTTGCTGATTAATGTTGTGAGTCGGTTTGGAGAAAGCAGCCAGGCATGTGTATCAATGTCGGGAGCCCGCTCCCTGATAAGTGACCTTCAAACTGACCTTCTCTCCGTACGCAGGGGAAAGGTCGCAAGCTGTTGTTAATTTCCTGTTGTCTGTTTTAATGTTGAAATTGCTCTTCTTTCTAGGATTGCTATAAAAAATGAACACTGAGAAACAGCTTTTTCTGTCTTTGGCTTATTAAGAAGCGTTGTAAACAGTGTTGAAGCTTCCGTGTTTCTGGCTCTCAAGTATTCGACAGGTGTAAGTAGAAGCTGAGGCTAACTCAAACCTGAGTGGTTGACATATCAAGCGGAAAAATGCTTTATTTTAATGTTGAGCTGCTTAAAATAAGTTGCTGTAATTGTAACTGCAGGTAAAGCTACCTGGTGTCCATGCTCTGATTTCAAATAAGCAAAATTCTTGTAGCTCGCTCAGCTCAGTAGAAAATGACCTGTACCAGCAGCAGAAGCATCAACTCAGGAACAATATAACCTGAGGTCTAAGACATTCATCCATAAGTAGCTTACAGACCTGTTGAAGGACGTATAGATTTCCAGTCTGGCCTTTTAATAATCACCACATTGCCATAGAAAATGTCAGCACAGAAAAGGGAGCCTACTCCTCTTTTATGAAGCATGAAGGAAGTCCACACACTGCGCTGACAGTAGCAGTAGTTTCAATTCACGCGTTGTGGACAAAAAGGGCACATTATTCTGGTCTCACTGTGGATAGGATGACTCCGGCTGTGTGAACTAGTGAAGTACATAAAAAAACACTAATAATAAAAAAAAAAAAGAAGAAGAAGAAACCTCAAACTCTCTGTTTCTCCATAGCATACAGAGGTGTCTAATGTGTGGTCAGGCGCCAGGAAAAATGACACTAAAGATATTTATGACAAAACAAATCGAGGAGAGTAGCGATGAAATAAATACTTGGTCGAATTCCACTTTGTCTTCGGTATGTAGATTGATCTCTAAAGTAGTGAATGTATGTTACGATACAGTAGCTCCAGAAGTGCTTTAGTGCGAAACAGTTTTTTGGGTTTTTTTTCTCCCATTTGCCATGTTTTTCCAGACATTTTTGTTTTGAGACGAATTTGATAAAATAAAAAAAAGGAATTGTACATATTTGTTTTGATTGCTCAGAATTCATTGTGTAAATTTTATACATTTCAACAGAGTTTTGAGGAAAACGTGGCTGTTCGTTGCCTGCTAGGATTTTAATTTTAGATGAACCATCTCCTCTCTGCCTTACATCGTTTTCTCTCTTTGCAAAGTTTTTTTTTTTTCCCAGTAATTGTTTAATTACAAAATGAGTGTGACGTTGTACAAAGAAAATATCCAAGCTATGTCATGGCTTTTCTTTTTTTTTAACAATATTGACTGAATTGAAATAAACTTCTTATCGGCACTTATTGGTGTTTTTGTGTAAGCCTGCGGTGTTATTTATCCGTCAGAAACACTGTATATGGGGTTTGCATTTGATTTACTGCTCATATTTAGTAATGTTGTTACATAACTGCTTAGCCAGTATCCAGTACTAGTCAGAACAAGTCACCCTTTGAAATGACAAAAGATTAATTACACGCCTACAATCAGAGAAGTATAATGACTACAGAGATCATATACAGTATGTCATCTCTGAGTGTGAATATTTGCCTTCTTTTCAACATCTACTTTTCATCTTCAGGATGAAACAGGATAGGAGAGTCACAGTTCCCTGTTATTTCACTTTCTGCGAATTAATGGATGTTTTGGTAACAGGTTCTAGACTCATGATAGGCAGCTCTGCATTCTTGCACCATATCAAAAACATCTCGTATTGGATTTCTTGTTTCACACTTACTGTTGAAGGTCACTGACAAAGAAACATTTGGCAAGCCCTGGGCCAACACATGTTTGTTTACAGCTCCTGCTCCTCAAGGAATGTCTTATGTGGGTGTCCACCCACTGTGGTCTCCTCCCTCTTTGATACACCCCTCTCACAGTCAGCTTGATGATGTTTTTCAGCCAATTCCCTACTGTTCTGAGGCACAAACAAGTCTATTCTGCAGGGCTGATTACAGCCAAAGTTTCGCAAGAGAACGGAGGAAAAAAAAGAAAAGAAGAAAAGGTGTGGGGGCGTACAGTTTTTGGATGCACTCCAGATCATTAAAGTGTCATGTTTCAGCCTCAGACATTCTGCTCTCCCTTGGTGGAGCACACTGAGACACAGTCTCCACTTGTAATTCACAGGGAGGAAATCCACCCAGATGCAAACAGACAGATGTATGCATGAGTGGGAGGAAAGAGAAGACACAACAAAGCTGGCTACCATTCAGACCACACACACTCATTACAAGCAGGGTGAGTGTATTAGAATAATTGGGTAATGAAGGTGAGGTTAGGAGAGGCTGAGTGTTGTTTCTCAAACATGTTGGCTGTGTGTGTATGTATGTATGTATGTGTATGTGTATGTGTATGTGTGTGTGTGTGTGTGTGTGTGTGTGTGTGTGTGTGTGTGTGGAAAGAGCAGGGCTATATTACACACCATGAGAGGGAGCCAACAAGTCAGGGAAGCCATGAACACACAGATTACAGCCATATATATATATAATATAGATAGATGGTTGTTTTTGTTTAGCTGCTTTTATTGTAACAGTTAAATCAATTTATTTTCTATTTTTCATGGACCATCTATCCATGTGAACGTTTACCTCCAGTAGCACAGCCCAGAGCCGACTCTTTCTCTGCTGTGCCAGTTCAGTTTGCAGGTTTTACACAACACCCATTTATACAGCTGGCTAAATATTGACACAGGTAAAGTAGCTTGCTCAAGGGTACACAGTGATATCCCAGCTAGGTTTTGGACTTACAATGTGTGAAACACCTTCTTTGCATATGGCACATGGACCGAGGGTCTAAGGACAGTGGGTGTCACTCCCTGTACAGATTGTAAAGCCCTCCGAGACAAGTGTATTTTGTGATTTTGGGCTATATAAATAAAATGTGATATGACTGATTGATTGACTCTGTGGACCTGATATCTGATGTGGCTAGAAGCTTTAAGGCAGCAGGAATATCAGGATTTTCAACCTGAGTACAAATATATATATATATATATATATATGTATATATATATATATATATAATCTTTTATTTTTCAATTTGAACTTGCCCATTATATTCCAGTCACATAATACACAATCTAGCCTCTATTGTGATATCTTTAAATAAAATTGAATGATAAATGTTATTTTCATTGCCAGTTTGCCAACCGGAGGCTACACACTGTATTCTCAAGAAGGTGTACAAACAAATGAATTTTTCATTTTCAAGAAACAAACAGTGGTTCCCAACCGTCTATGGATTATGACCGGGTCTGATAGAATGATTTTTCCTTTATTTATTAGAGACCATAAGGGGTAAATGGGTAAAAAAAAAAAAAAAAAACTAGAAAAACAGATATAAGCATAAGATTTGAAAAAAATCAAAAAAAAAACGATAAGAGGAATTTCTGAAGAAAAAGTCTGAGTTCCAGTATATAGAAGTTTATGAGAAAACTTTTCATACTACTTTTCACTTGATTTATTACCTCAGTAGACATTTTCGTGTTCATGGTCTCAATTGTTAGCTTAAAGTATTCTTCAATAAAGTATGATATTCATTTAGTCAATTATGGTCCTATTTAGAGTAAAATAGACGATTTAAAAAAAAAAGTGATTTTGAGGATTTTGGGCGTGGCTACCGTGTGATTGACAAGTTGTTACCACGGCAATAAAGTAACCCCCCCGCCCCCCCCAGCCGGCCCCCCCCAGCTGGAGTATACACCTGATTTGTCACTATTTTAGTGTGTTTTCAGTTCAGATTCATTAACATTTTGGTCGCCTAAAAACTCTTGTTCAGCGTTCGGCTTTACTAAAAGACCCCACAAGGAGTCAACTGTTCAGTTTTAACGGTAAGTACGTTTTGTTTTAAGCCTGTTTCTAGCTAGCTTGCTAGCACTAGTGTTAAGCTCAAAACACACTGAAAGCGACAATTAACGCGCCTCACGTGAATGGTACTTTTCGGTCTTTCAAAACAATATGTGTACTTCATAACTGACGCTTTTTATTGCTCTAACCTCTTAAATAAATATAGTTCTGGCTCCAAAACAAAACAAAACAAAAACAAAAATGGCGGCCAAACTCTTGGCTTCAAAATGGTAGTCTGCAGACTACTTGGTGACGTCACGGTGCTACTCATAGCTTTGTATGTATGTAGTCTGTCCCATGTGGGGTCCAGATCCTCTGATTAGGAGCTGATACTACTTTATGCTAATTACCATAACATACTGATAATTATGTGGTCGTGAAGATATGAATGTCCTATGTTTAAGTTACCATTGAGGCAATAGTAGAAAACATATATCTGAGATAAAGTCATCAGCCAAGCCTGTACTTTAAGGCACTCCTTGAAGCAAAATAAAGTCTTAGTTGTCTTGCTGTGTGACTTGTAAGCGAACTAATAACATTAATTATGGTTATATCCATGTCAGGTGTGCTGGTGTCAGCTCTGGTATTGTACGTACTGTCTCACTGGCAGGACATACTGGTACACATACATTGAACAGAAGCATGATTAATGTTATTAGTTCCACCTGTGTTTTTTCTTCTTTGGTAAATCACAATGACCAGTGAGAACTATCCATAAAAATGATATGACAGCATTATAACTGAATATATGGCTAATCTCCATAGTTAAGGCAGTAGTTCCCCACTGTCCTTTTTGGCATGTGACGTCTTTATAATAAAGTATTATCTATTTGTCACCCATTGTAACCAATCACATATAGCTATGGATTATGACCAGGTCAAAAATAGTGTAATAAACAAATTATTGTTTTAGATGAAGATTTGAAAAAAAATAAAGAAAAGCAAATATAAGAGGAATATTTGAAGAAAATTCTGATTTTCTAGACATTTAGTCATCATGTGACCTCTCTGGTTTATTTTATGACCCTATGTGGGGTCCAGGTCCTCAGTTTAGGAATCACAGGTTTATATGGGACATACGTATGGGACAAGAGGTTAGATCCTTCTTTATATAGATACTGATACTGATAATTGTGTGGTCATGAAGTAATCTATTTTAAATTACCCCTGAGGCAATTGCATAAAAAGTTAGGAAATATATGAGGTAAAGTCAACAATCAATCATGTACTTTAAGGCACACCTTGAAACAAAATAAAGTTTTAGCTGTCTCAACTTGTATATGAACTAATAACATTAATTATGGCTGTATTCCAGTGAGGTGTGTCGTGTCAGCTCTGTTATTGTACATACTGTCTCACTGGCAGGACATACTGGTACATATACATGGAACAGAAGCATGAATAATGTTATTAGTTCCACCTGTGTTTTTCCTAGTTTGATAAGTCATAATATTCAGTGATAATTATCTAAAACGTGATATGACACCATTTTAACTGAATACACGCACATTTGCCATAAGTATTGAATGGTTGATATTCGAAATTAGTGGTTATGTTTACAGCCAGCTATGAGCCAATCAGATTGCAGCAGCAGAAGAGAAAACACTGCAGCTGCCAGCCTGGCGCACACACAGACCACACGGCGTGTTGTTGTTGGATAGCGGTGAAGTTCAGGCATTCCTCTCAGAGACTATAGTCCTTACACAGCCTCCATAATGCTTCTCGTGCCCTTTATCTTTAATATACATCTTCGGCAGTGTTGGCCTTTATTCAGAAAATATGTTGGCACCACTGTCCATCAAAAAAAAAAAAAAAAATCGTCTGCAACTGGTTAGTAAGAGCGCCATGGGTGTGTTGATCTTCCAACAACGTGTGTTTTTCTTGCCAAAGTACTTAAAGTTGTATAAGCTGTCATTTACCCATCATCTTGTATGTTTTTTGGCTGCAATAGAGGGTTTTTGTCTGCTAGGAATATAGTTACTCATAAATAGGACTATATAGTCTGATAGCTCCACATACATCAGTATAACTGTGATGCAGAGTGGCACACTGGAGGAAAGACTGAAACCTGAGAATATTATAGGTTACGTTCGGTATGTTTAAATGGGTTTCAAATGAAATTAATCTCAATAGTTTGGATATTCATTTGGTGTCAACTAGAATAAATTGTTCATGTGTTGTGAAAGGTGTATTTCATAGATTCAGTCCACCCAAAATCAAACGAATGAACAAACAAAACAAGATCTTTTCTAATCTGTTTCCGAGATTTGCTGCTCAACCACATAATGGAGGTGATTTGAATTTTGTTGAAAAAATTACATCTAAAAACTTCAACAGCAAACAAAAAGCTGTGAACAAAGGTGGAGGCAGTATTCAGATCCTTAATTGACTAGTAAGATACCACACTGAAAGTCGATGAGTAATAATTGAGTAAAAATTGTTTAATTTAAAGATAAATAGTGTGATGTACATAGATTATTCGAAGTAAGTACTGATAATGCAGAAAAGGCCCCTGTGAGTATAATACTATTCTAAATTATATTATTGGATTATTGTTGCTGATGCATTAATGGGTAGGTAGCATTTAAATGTTGGAGTTGGTGGGTGAAGACCTCATTTGAACTATTTTACATAATATTAGCTAGTTTAATCAATAAGAATCTATCAATTTTAATAAATTCATCATATATTCTATGTGTAAATCGTTTATCCATAATGTAACTTATAACTGTATAGATAGATATACTTTATTAATCCCAAAAACTGGGAAATTAGAGAGCTTGTACTTGTATATTTTTTTGTTTTCATAGCAATAATTTATTTGATAGAAAGTATTTCCACTATCAAAACTCCACCTGCATTGTACAGGTATGGAGGCAGGAATCTCTGACGCTGATATCTCAAAACCTGGGCAAATAAAACCAAACTTATCTGCATGTCTACATGGCACTATAGATAAGTGAGAAAATGTGTTTTTTTGTAATTTGAGTAAACCAAATTTTGACACGAACCACAAGCTCGCCCTGTTATTTAAGTCTAGAGGATGTCTTCTATTAGGTGCACAATGCCTCTGCAACAACTACTGTCACTCACAGTCAATCACTCACACTTTATTGCACTGTAAGGGTCAAACGTCACCATATACAACTGGGAGTACAAAGTGGAGTTCATTGTGGCATCAGCCACCCCATCAACTCCCAGACCACCGACTATAACAGCCCAGCTTATCTGCTCCACTCCAGTGCCTGCAGTCAACCAGTCAGGGTGGGTTTTGTGTGCTCACATTGTTTATTTTAGACCTCATTAAAATGTGGTGGGGGTGGCTTTCTCTCTCCGGGGCTCGGTGGCTACTGTGGTGGGGAGATAGGGGACTGTGGTGGACCCCCTTGGGCGGCCCACAAACGCTGCCTCACCCCCATTTCCCCACTTGCCACTCACCCAATGTGGGTCCTGCAGTCACACCCTGTGGCAGAGCTGCGGTTTACTCCAGCTTTTGGCTGGTAAATAGGCAGCGGGAGGGTTCAGGGATCCAAATTCAAGTTGGAGATGTGCCATTCACTGTAATTACCACTAGAGGGTACTCAGCCACAGTAAGATGAAGCAGGCAGCGACTTCTCTCTAGGGGTTTTGTTCTTATCTCCTTTACACGGTCAGCACTTTTTCACAGGAAGCATGAGAGAGGTGGTGTGTGTGTTTTTTTTGTGTGGACAATATAAAGTGAGATGTGGGTCTTAAAGTAAGTGGTTTTAAAGATAAAAAGGCTACTATGAGTCTGTGTCAGCTGTGTAGTTGAAAGACATCTTGTGACGTCAGCTATTTGAAGCCTCCAAAGGCCTTTGTCCAACTTGTTTTGTCTCTCTGAGACTACAATGGTGGCCTGTTTTATTTTGTCTGTGATGGAAAAAACTATTAGACATAAAAGACTTTGCTCTGTCAGCAGCCACACCCCCACCTCAGCTCTACTCAGAGGAATTTACCTTGCAGTTTATGTTATGCTAGTGTGTCAAAGCCACTGGTATGCGGTGAATTATTGCTGTACCTTTTGCGGCTGTGCATGTGTGTAATGTTTTGTGTCTATACATTTTCAATATAACCAAACCTGTTGTTCCTTTTGAAAAGGAATCAGGAAATGTCTGCAGGGTGTGCTGATAATCCCAGGTGCATTTGTGTGTGCATTAGACAGACAGTATGTGTGCAGTTTTGTGCTAAAGTGAACTAGCAGGTTCCCTTTTAGAGCCGTGTAGCACATCTAAGCGAACAGGAGGTCTTTTGAAGTTTTGGTTCTGCCATTTGTCTCCAGCTCACTGGCTTTCTTTTCATGCCAGCCACTGCAGAGAGCAGTCCTGTAAAAGAAACACCCGGGCTGGCTCCTCCCTGCTATGTCTCCATGGTAAAATGACAACAGACTACACTTACGTGCCCCTGCTGACAGTAAAACCATGTCTCTATTTTGATTCTGTTGATACTGGCATTTTGGCTTAGGAGGATTGAAGGATAGGTTCATGATTTTTCAAGTCTGTCTTAAAACAGTAGTCAGGTGTCCATATGAAAAAAAAAAATTTTTGCTCGCTATAATCATTCCCCTTGTTCATACAGGTCATTAAAGGATACCTTTCAAGCACACTTTCAATGTAAGCCTTGAAGGACAGCCTTCCAGCCATCAAAAATATACTTAAACGTTTATCAAATTGCTAATATGGTGCGCCAGCAGTCAAGTGGATATTTTTTTTTATTATTTTCTTTGTAGAATAAAATTCCCTCTTTTTGTTTAGCTGGACAGTATTTGCCTGTTGAGCTGCAGTGGAAGTATGGGAACAAAAAAGTTGACTTTGACACTAAAAGAATTTTATTTGACTAATTTGGATGGCTGGAGCTTCTTTTTAAATACATTTTTACACAGAAGCACTGTAGATTTTGTTTCCCCATCACCTACATTGAAAGTGCATCATGAAGGGATCTTCTAATGGCCAGTATGAACAGGACAAATGATTACAGCAGAAATAACCTGTTTCAGTGTTTATATGGGTGCCTGAATATTATTTTAAGATAAACATGGAAAAACCGTGAACCCTTTGAAACAAATGTGTATAAAGCCTACAGCAATAGGCACTTACCTTCCAGTCAGCGTTAATGAACATATCTGATCTCTGCCCGCGCTGCAGGTGCTGGCCCACTTTCTCTGCTTTGTTTCTAAACTAAACCAAAGTCTCTCCTTTACTCACCAGCAGCCATAGAGGATGCTATGACATTCAGCTTTAACACTGAGGAGGAAAGGAGGAGGAGGAGGAGGAAGGGAGATATATTGATTGCCCTTAGCTGCTCCTTCATAGCCTGTGTGCATGGTTTGCAATAGCTAAGCCCTCTAACCTAATGGCTTTTCGACTTCCATTAGGTAGTTGTAGACAGCGTGGTTTAAGTAAGTAACAAAAGGCTCTGGCAGAATGCTTTAAGCTTTAATAAGACAGTCAGTGTTACTTCTCCAGCCTGTCAGCTCATCAGGAACGCACAAGTTGAGATGACATAGCCAAAAGGCTGGTTTACTGCCGTCATCTTGCATTTCTTCTTGCACTGTTTTTGGTGATCCCAGAGCTGGATTAGCTAACTTTTGGCAATTTGTGAAAGCTGTGGCTCACTCACCCCATAAACTTTCAATTGTCCCCGGACTTGTGTGTAGTAAACATCTTAAACAGAAAAACATATGAAGAAGTTCCAGTGATTCCAGGGAACATTTGTATGGTTCGTTTAACAAAGAGATGGCTAGATACTGGAAACAGGGCTCAGGAGGAGTGGGGTTAGAAGTTCATTGTTTGGTGTTATTTGGTGACAGAACCACAGGCCTTGACCGGCATGAAAGTGAGTTTGGGGGAGTTTTTTTTGCTGTTGAGCTACTCTCTGGTTCTACTTTTAAAGCCATCTTGTTTTTATAAAAGTTGTCTCTCTTTTGCAGAGAAAGGCGCTGTGGCCTACACTGTTTCAGATCACTGTAATTATTGGGTAGGTCTTTCATGGTTCACAAGCTGGCATTCTGATATGTAATATATATATATATATATATATATATATATATATATATATATATATATATATATATGTGTGTATGGTTCATTTAACAAAGAGATGGCTAGATACTGGAAACAGGGCTCAGGAGGAGTGAGGTTAGTTCATTGTTTGGTGTTATTTGGTGACAGAACCACAGGCCTTGACCGGCATGAAAGTGAGTTTGGGGGAGTTATTTTTGCTGTTGAGCTACATATATATATATATATGTACTACTATATTTTTTACATGAACCAAATCACACTGTGGGTGTATGCTGCTACACTGACCTGTTTTTCCCAACTTACTTCTCTGCTTACAGCATATTGTGTGGTGTGTTTCCCCCTACTTCGTCTGTCTTTAATGCCACTGTGTCCCTGCAAACCCTCAAAGTCTTGGGCTTTAATGCATCAGTTACCATATTTTTCCACCGAGATGACTGTCGCTTGTCGGGAAAGCTGCACATCGTGTGTATGTGCGTGCATGCATTTGTGCCATTTTTGGAAGGCTCCCTGTGTTCTCTCTGCACCAGCGCTTGAGGTACGGAAGCCTCCTGGGTCCATTTCTTCTGCGGCTAGACCGCATACCCCAGAATCCTGCTTTGGTTGGAAACATGTCTGTTTTTTTTTCCAGCCATCGTAAAGAAAGACAAACTCCTTGACTGTCTCCCCATCCTACATTAAAAGGCTGTGTTGGCCCTGGGCTCACCATAACAGGTCCTCTCTGGGTTGCCGCTGGTTACAGTAAAAATCAACACCTCTATCCCAACTGAGCCTTTCAACATTCAGAACCAGTTTCTCCAATGCACACTTGGGGTGTTCAGTGATCAGGACGTGTGTATGTATAGTGCTAAACTCTACATCACCTTTTGAGGCCTCTAATAACGGCCTCTGAGGGAAGATAGTTAGATAGATAGATAAACTTTATTTATCCCAAAACAGGGATACATTACAGATTTCCATCTTACTGTAGTTGGTTGGTTGACAAAATGCATATTTTTTTATTCTGCACTGATATAATGGACATTGTATATTATATTAAGCTTCACTCACATGCCCTCCTTTAATCTATATTCTCTTCTTACACTGGTGCATTTGTTGACAGTGATTTTCCAGGTTCTTGCTTCTCCATCAGTACCACCTGAAAAGCATATCCGAGATGTTCCATGACAAGGACAGATCAAGGCTGGCTTCTTATTGGTCTGCCAACCAAGCAGGAAACAATAGAAAGCCAGAACAATGAGCTGGCTGCAGATCAGTAGGGGCCTGCTTGGCCTCTCCCAGACGCTATGTCTTATTTCCTTTTTGATTACTCATGCCTGCCTGATGAGCGGCACACTCACACTCTTCTTTGTCTAACTGCCCATGAGAGAAATCACAAAGAAAAGACTTTTTGTAGGAGGCTGGTTTTGATTTGGAGGCTGGAATGCCTTCGTGATAATGTCGCAAGATTTTGTTGGCAGGGGTGTGATAGATGTGTGTGAGACAAAAAGGAGAAACTTTGAGGGGAGAGTTGTGATGCGTGTGTGTTCATGATTCAGGTATCAGAAACTAAATTTCTAAGTATTGTGCAGTAGAGTGTGTTCGTGTGTGTTTTTCTGTACTGATTTATGAGTTTCCACTGATGGGCTTCCAAAAACAGCCTTTAACTGGGGGAATAGTAGTGCTGGCACTGAAGTCCAAGCTGTATTGCCACCCAAGTGTGCAGATCGCTTGCTGTGGGCTGGGTCCCCTTTGCATGGCCTTCTTTAGCTCCCACCACTGCTCGTTACCCCCCTCACCACCAGGCCGGAGGTAGGAAATCAAACCAATTACGGTTGTATTTAAAGAAAATTGGAGCAAGGCCGGAAAAGTGGGGGCATTTCCAAAAACCACAAAAAGAAAACTTTCAGGGCTGCCACTCTTTGGCAAAATACATTGACTGTGGAGCAAAACTTGGTGAAAAACTCTAAAAAACAAGTATAAATCTATTGTTTGACACTTTATTGTAAAAGCAATGCATATCTTCTTTATCTCATCTAGCAACTGAAAGTCTTGTCTTAATTCTTTTCAGTGTCCTCAGTAATCTGTCTCTGTTTCTGTCTCAGTGAGTGAGATTGATAGATTTTGCTCCAAGGTTGACCTGTTTGATGGATGGTTTTTAAAGACTGACTGTATTTATTTTCAGGTCTGCTGTGCCCTGCTGCGAGTGGCCTACCAGAAGGCCGCGCCTCATAATGTGGCTGAATCCGCCAAGACGTCCCAGACCCCAAATCCTCCTTGGCTCGCTCTGCTGCTGCAGCCCCTGCTGAGGTACAGTATAGGGCCTCTCTCAAAGCACAAACACCTGTAGGCTTCAACTCATGGGGTATGCATGTGTACAAGGCTTTGGCCAGAGTGTGTCACAGTCTGAGGCCATTTTAAAGCCAAAACAGCTTGTCTAGGATCAGTGGTGTAATTTCCACCCCTGATCTGTTGTATTCTCTGTTTTACCTCTTATTCTCTGATCCACCTCCTCACTGTCATTTCTCAGGAAAACCCCCTCATTACCAGACCCTGAATGTAAATGCTTCATTTTCCATCCCCCCACAAGCCCTCTTTGTTCCACGGCCCATTTGGCTGTTATATCTCAGCACTTAAAAGCAATTATTCCTAAAAATGAATGCTCCCCAACAGGCATCTCCAGACACTTTTTCTTCCTTCATCTTCCTTTGTGCCTCACGGGCAAAAACAAAAGGAGCAGAAATCAAGGTGTCTGGTGTCTGCAGGCCAATATACATACAGCATTTTTTTCTCTCTGGGTGTGTAAAAAACTTACTCACACACACATGCAGACTCATACCCAATAGTATGCCTTTGTTTGTGCAGGTGCATGTACAAACACACACACACACACACACACTGTTTACTTCACAGGCATTCACCATAAAGAGTGGAAGATGATCTTCCATTAAGGATGAAAACAAACCAGTGAGTGGGAGGTGCCCCTTGAGGAAGTCCGTAGTCGCTATAGTGGAACCATGGGAACTGGTTAGCAGAGGCCTGCGGGGCAGCCACAGCCAGACACGGGGGTGTGTAACACTGCCACACACACACACTGCAGACTGGAGACAGAAACACCAAAGCCATGGCTTTAAGTCATCTCACCTGTCTAACAACAACAATACCTGGCACTTTAGTGGATGTCTGCAGTAGCTTGATTTATTCGAGTCTGGCTTTGATTGTCTTGATGACAATGTTTTACAATCAAAGTGCTGAAATAGCAGCAACAATAAAACCGGCTGCCACAGAGAGAATGATGACATGAGAAATTTGATGACGGACAGATTTCTGTGAAGCTCTGGTGTTTAGTGACACTAGAGAGGATGAGGGAAAAGCTGTTTTTGATGTCATCACATTATTTGGTTTATGGGTTAGAAGAGGCTGTAGGTCTGTGGTGCTTCAGAGGTTTTCACTGATTTCTTTACAGCCACATCAATCCTCACTGGTAAAAGGATTTTAGTCATCTAGTTTGGTGGTCAGTCTTAGTTTTTAGAGACAAAGAACATAGCAACAAACAATTGAAGGCATAAATGTATCTGACCTTTCAGCTTCCAAACTTGATAATGGGAACTAACAGGAAGGGATGATGCAAGTTTTTTAATGACCATTCATGTTCCCACGTGATCCAAAACAGACTTGAGCAATCATCCTTATTTTGCTCACTGCTTGCGTACATGGATTTAAAAAAATAAGGGAGATAAAAAGATAGTTTGTGTGTATGTGAACGGTCAATTTAGAGTGTTCCCCTGCTCAAGCAGGAAGTGAACAGAGACCTGGTCCACAGGGATCCTTGCTTCCCCTTCTCGCCTTTTCACTCAACCCACCCTCCCACCCCACTCAGGACCCCACCGTGATGGGGGCGGCTCCCTAAAAGAGCCTGGCAGAGAGCTATAGTGTGTGGTGCTTGTGCTCTGTGTGTATGTGTGTGTGTGTATGTTAATTTCCTGTTTTATAGAGGAAGCTGTGTTCACATGTAGAGATCGTTATTCTGATTCTCTCTGTGAGAAAAAAAAAAAGAACAGAAAAAAAGATTGTGTCAATTCTCATGAATCAGTATGGGAAACAACAAGCATTGTTTCTGGGAAGCTGCCCTCATCTCTTAGTAAAAACATATTTTGGTTCACTGGTAAAGTGCAAATGCAACGTCTAAATTCAACTTGGAAAATAATTTTATTATTCCAGTCAACAAAAAACCTTCAGACACGAGAAGGTATTATGCTCTCATATCGAATGTTCTACTATTTTTTTATTTTTTATCCTAACTAATTCAATTAAGACCAGATTGGTCAGACACAGACAGCTGTGGTCATTATGCAATGAGAAATCTAAATCCAAGCCGTTAGGACATCTTAGCCAGTTCACCCCCTAACCATGGTCTGTGCCACAGGTTCACCATACAGTGGTCTGTTAGGTTTCTAAAAGGGCCTTCTTCTGGTTTTGACTCATCTCATGAGATGATTGAGGAAGGAAGTTCAGAATAGTGTTTTGAGTATTGCTCTCTTCTTTATCAGCACTATCAGGCCACTTTGTGTGACCCCTACCTGGTAAATGAGAGGAATTACTGGAAAAAAAAAACCCTTAAACCGCTACAGTCACAGTGAAGTGATAATCTTATTTCCATGAAGTTCTCACATGATGGGTACAAACGGTGGGAACTGCTCTTGTATACATATTATATATTGGTGATTTGTGAATAGATCATACAATATGTGAAATTATATTTTAAAAAAAAAAAAAAAGCTCACATTTACCTTTTTCAAGGAAAGCAAAAACCTGAACATAAAGCTGAGATTTAGGGTTGCAACTATTAATTGTTTTCATTATTGGTTAATGTGCCGATTATCTTTCTGATTATTTGATTAATCATTCAGCAACATGTCAGAAAATAGTGAAAAATCCCTTTAACAATTTCCTAAAGTCCAAGATAAGGTCTTAAAATTGCTTGTTTTGTTGAAACAGTTGAAAATCCAAAGATATTAAGTTAAAGTCACATAAGACACAGAAACAATAAATCCGCACAACTGATTGTTTCAACAATTAACCAAATATCATATCACCGTTCGACTTATGGGTGTATCTTGTAGCGATGCTGAGAAGGTAAACTGCTTAAATAGAGCTTAAAGTTGTCCTTTTCTGCGAGTCTGTGGCCCTAAATCTATGCTGGCAGCTCTCTAGATCGACGTGATAGTGACTGTTTCTGCAAATGCCTCTAAATTTTCAGTGATCCTCTGGGTCTGAGTCGGAGCCCCATAGAGAGGTGCTTCATTGTGGGAACTGGTGTATCGAAACACAGACTGGTCTCTGTAGACCCAACATGGATGAGAAACTACCTTCACTGGGATCCCTCTGAACTTGAAGAACCCTCTTTCTCACTCTTTCTTTATCTCTCCTTCCATATCCCGCTCCCTGTCAGCGAGGCAGCACTACTCGTCAGTGTGAGAACGGTTGCATCACAGCTCTCGTGGTTTCTTAGCCCCTGGCCCCTGTGTTTCTAGTTCAATCTGTGGGAACCCTGATTTTGGACGGCAGCCTCTGTTCCCACCACCAGACTGGTTAGAAAATAGACTTCTGGTCATGTACCAGGCACCCAAACCAAGCCGGTTCTAGCCCGCTCCTTCTCACGGGTTCAGGGGAGGAGAGGTCAGTGGCTGCAGAAGAGGCCCTAATGGGTTTCTTATGCAGGTACCGCAGAAACGACACGAGATATTGTGTTTATGACAAATGATAGGCTTTAACGATACCGTGCTCTTTCCAAAACATTCTCTCCCTTTTCTCTCTCTCTCTTTTGTTTTTTTTCTCTCTGTCTCGTGCATTTCTCTCTCTGTCTTTGCTTACCAGTTTGCGTATATAAATAGTGCTTTAATCTTTCTCAAAAACTGCTGTGATTAATTGAAGATAATGTTGCGTGAGGGTGCAGAGGAAGCAGATTTCGTTACAGGAAAAATCAAAACTTATTGTGCGGCTCATCAGAACAAATGATTGACTTGACAAAGTATTTTCTCCTCAATGATTCTCATTGTTTGAGTTTTTCTTTCCTGTGACCATCATGCCTCCAGTTCTCTTTATATTTCATCTACTTAAAAAGCAATTTCGCCCCAACGTCTTATAAACCAATTCATCAAGCCTTTGACTACAATTACATCCAGACAAGCAGCCTCATCCAGGCAAACGTTTCCACTCTTCCTGGAGAGTTACAACTTTCAGAAGAACAGCATAGTGGGAACAGAGAGGGGAGATAAAAAAAAAAAAAAAAGCAGCTCGGCTCATGTACGTCCATGACAAACACGGAGCCAGATGAGAGATCCTCTGCTCCCCACATGTGGACGAGAGAGTTAGGTCTCACAGTGTGCGAAGACAGCTGGAAAATTCCCCTGAGCCCAGTCTAATTGAAAGCTTATCATCTTCTCTTTGTGCTTCCTGAGCGGCGGGGGATCGCCGAGAAGCGACGCAGAGAGCAACTCTGTGATGAGACCTGGAGGACATAGTTGGGATTGTTTAAGACGGTGCAGATCTGTCATACACTCACACTGTGAAGTGGAGCTCACATTGTCTGGGTGGAGGATAGTGTGAGATCTGTCAGCAGGGGATTGTGTGTGTGTGTGTGTGTGTGTGTGTGTGTGTGAGGGAGAGAGAGAGAGAGAGAGAGAGGGACATGGAGAGAGAGTGTTTTTTGTGCGTGTGTGGGGATGCTTTGAGTGTGCAGAGTTAATTGAATACAGTGTGTATCAAGGCTGCTTGTGTGCGTCCTGAGCCTTTGTTGTTCTGCCAACATTGCCCCCATAGAAGGCCTGACACAGACACACACAGCAGAAGCCATACAGAAGGAAAGAAAAGAGAGTTGAATGAGAAGAAAGGATAAAAGAGATGAGGAAAGAGTAGAAATACAGGAGAGTATAAACAGGGAAAATAAGAATGAAAAATGTGAGGAAGAAAAACAAAGCAGAAAGCCCTTTCATAGTACATCAACAGGTGGCATTAGTTTAAGAGTGAAGAATTATGGCTATTGTATTTCAGGTTAACCACATGAGACACATGAAATCAGACCACCCCTAAAGGTAGCATCTCAAGTGTTTAATCTTGTAGCTCAGATTCGAATGGACCAAACAGATGCCATCAGCGTTGCATAAATTAACGACCACATAGCTGGTAAAAAAAGACAGCCGACATTCCAAACTTCTCCCGTATTGTTTTTAACAAGTGACAACTTGCCGACGTGCACTAACATGGAGGCTGCCAGGGCGGTGTTGGATTCCTAAACTGCCCTTTATTTACGCTCTGGGTACCACCGTGTTGACAGCTGAGGCATATTCAAACCCCTGAGAAGTGCGGGTAATTGCCAGCGGGAGTCTCACTAGTTGGAAAGAGGAGGATGATTATTTAAGGGAGATTATTGGGAGTGAACGACCAATGAACTGCAAAGGGTTATGAAATGGAGGTGGTGGCATGTATGGTATTTACTGTATGAGGATAAATATGTTAGAATTTGTTGGATCAGAATGTACTGGCATGAAATTGGGTTCCATGAACCTTTTATGGTGTTTTTTCCCTCCTGCTCTTTTGTCAGCTGATGTGATGGTTTCTGGGTTTCTGGGGGTGAATTATACCCTGTGTCTCCATGTTTAACATTTTCACGCTCAACACCTCCCTCTGTTAAACTATAACAGACTTCACAATCCAGACTTTTTTTAGCATTGAATTTCAAAATGAGAGAACTATTACAGTATTGTGGTGTTTTTATGTGAAGCGAATAACGTCAAAGAATGTGGCCATAAATACTGATCCTAAATCTAACGAGATGTGCCAGAAGAAAAATGATAATGTCATAGCTCTTGGAATTCATTTAACTAAAATTAATTTTAAAATAAGATTATTTTTTTAAATGAAATAAACAGCAGCTGTGAAGCGAAAAGTGAAACACATATTTTTTAATTAAAATGATTAAAAACTACAATATCTGCAAACTTTACAAGCACTCAGTATGGAAGCATTAATGATATTACATAGAGAGATGAGATCTTTAAATTAACATATCAGTTTCAGATGTACATGCTTTGAGCATAAAGAAAAATGAAGAGAGGAAGATGAATTAACATTTTTGTATATAAAAAGGAAAAGGGGAATCTTTTAAAAAGAAAAAAAAGTAACATTGTGCTCTTTAATCCAATATACAATAAAATACAATTCACTGACATTTTGGCTTCCTAGTTTTGCATTAGAGATCAAGACATCATTTATTTACCACACATATTTCTCATCATTGACATCCTAACAGTATTACAGGCAGTTGTGAAGATCTTTGGTTTTTGTGAAGGAACCACACGAGTGTAAGTAAAAATGTGGTTTCTCTAGCTGCATGATTGTTGCCTATAATAAAGTAAGGTCTTCAACCATATAAGGCTCCAGAGGAGACAGCATACAACACGCTTCTCCTCTAAATCGAAGGGAGACAGGAATGAGGCATTGTTACTGATTATTAAAAAAGAGGAATAAGGCAGAGGGTGTGTGTGTGTGTCTGTCTGTGTGTGTGTGTGTGTGTGTGTGATCTACAAAACACCTTGCATAACTTGGTTTTATACCTGAGCTGCAAATGCTAGCTTTTTTTGGATCACTATTTGCTTTGAAATTAAATCTCACTTGTATAGCAACTAAAAGCCCATCTTTCAGAGTCATGAATGCTAATCATCTTCCCTCTTGTGAAAGACTTTTCTGGTAGATATTATACACCTGATGCATGCCATAAATGCCTTAGTGTGGCTCATACCAAGATGATCTGTGCAGACGTATGAAATATTGGCAGAGCCGTGAGCCCCTGGCACTGCTGATCAGTAAATTAGAGCAGAAAAGACAGAATCAGCCTCATAAAGGCTTCAAAGCACACTGATTAAACAGAACAAAGGGACCAGTGCACAACAAGGGAAGGTTTTTTTTTTTTCATAATTGCCCTTGGTGTTAGTAAGAGGATACCACTCTGACCCCACCTCCTCCTCCTATCCCTTCATCCCCACACTCTTCCTCCTGCAGGGATAGAGGGATCACATGTATGACTGCAGGGGAAAGCCCATTAGGATGAGGGGAATGTGCACACACACCTGTGGTGCAGGAATGTGTGTGTGTGTGTGTGTGTGTGTAATCATGAAATTATTAATTACGTGATGAATTTGTGTGTGTGTGTGTGTGTGTTTAAGGACAAGAACACTTGATGTTTGTTCAGCAAATACATGTGTAGGAATACATAATATTTAGGTCTACAGACTTTCAGATATTTGTAAATACATAAATGAAAGGGAGAAATCAAAGTTCAAACATAGTGCAAAAAATTAAGCAAATGGCTTATTTAGCGCGCAAAGGCAATTTGGAAAATGTTTAAAAAGTTGTGGCTCTAGATACACCATCTCACTAACAGAATCTGTTGGGCGTGGATCATGAGGAAAAGTTTTTAGTGCATCAAAGCTACATTGGAAGACAAAATAATTACATTAAAGGTTTTGTTTTTTCATAATTTAGTAGCAATATATTACACAAATTCCAAATTTATACTTAACAAAAAACATGGCATATATACTTTGTGTATATATATATATATATAAAAGGAAAGGAAGAGAGAAATGCTTATGGGTTTTTGGGTATATGCGTACATTTCCACAAAATTTGGCTCAAATAAATATCAAAAGTAAACCTTGTCATCCAGTTTAAAAATACCAGAGTAGGACATTTGTTTTCAGAAAAGGGCTTGAATAAGAAATTTAAGGAAAACGGGTAAGGGCAAAACAGGACTTAAATATTCCTGTGGAGAATAAAACCAATAAACCCCCCTCTGATTCAGTCTTTAGTACATTCCTCAAAATATCAGCCATTGTCCTGTTGAAACTTGAGATACTGAGGACACCGCAGAGGAGATAAAATGCTTTTTGCTAAAAGATGCAGCGACTGTGTTTAAAAAAAAACCCACAGCATACTGTCCATTTGAATAATAAATTAGGCAATAAGGTACTGCATGAGTACTGTTAGCACATGAAACAGCCCTGAATGCAACTGAGGATGCTTTCACAACTGACACAATGCTTTTGCAATATTCAAATTTGACAGAAATTAAAGCTTAAGGACCAATCGCTACAGCAGTGCAGCCAAATCCTTGGAGCGAGTCACTCATGGACCAAACATTCACTGCTCGTCTCCGCCTACCAAGTGAGTGGGATCAGTCTGAAGAGTCTTGTTTGTCGAATGACTGCTGTGCTTTTTCAGTTCATCAGCTGCACTGATAGACCTTTTGTTCTTTTGTCACTGATGAGTACCTGTTTACACCACACTAATGATCCTGAAATGTCACTATGGCTTCTCTGGTTTTGTCCTGACTTCTATTTACAGTTTCAGCTGAACATCATCTTAACCTATATGGCTTTCATAGGCTAGTCCTTTAAGAGTACCTATCTTAGCACAGTGCAGGAGTTCAATCAAAATGTACAAAATACATGAAAGTCTTCAGAGAATTGGTAAAACGCTGAAAGTCTTTTTTTTAAGCGAGTGCTGGGGAAATAAAAGACAAACATGCAGCATTTCTCTTTTTTTTCTTTTTTTTTTCTTTTGTTTCAGTGTTCAGCTTTTTTGTTCATCATCCTCTTAACAGTCCCCCCTCTTGTACCCTCTGATTGTCTAGCTGTCTGTCAGTCAGTAAGGCCTCCAGACGGACTCATCCAAACGACCCGAGGCACTCATGGCCGTGGGGGAGTTGCTGTGGCTGCCGTCGGCCTCCACGCCCTCGCTCTGGGTGTTAAGGCCCGGGTTCATCAGGCTGTTGGTCCCTCCAGTGCCCGCAGCCCCTGAGCAGGACAGCAGGCGGGTGGGGGAGCGCTCACCCCCAGTGTTCCCTGGTGCCACCATGGAGAACTGATAGGATCCAGAACCAGTGCCGTAATACAGGTAGGAGTTGGACTGGAAGTTTTGGGTCTGGTTGTTCGAGTAGGGTGGTGGCAGGTAGGTGTGGTATCTAGAAGAGGCTGACATGCTGAGGCCACTGATTCCAGTGCTGGAAGTGTTGGTGGAGTAAGGGAAGGCCCCGGGGTAGTGCATGCGGGGGTCTGAGAAGCGAGGGTCAGTCAGCGGCGACAGAGATGGAAAGGTGGTCCTCTGTTGGAAGAGATCTTGAGTCCCTGTTGGCAGAAACAAGGAAACTAAAGGTTGGCAAGAGTCAACAAACATTCATCCATCCATGAATGAAAACTGCTGTTGTGATTATGAAACAAGGGGCTCAGAGAATTCTCATTTGCTTTTATTTTTAAAAAACAACCCACATCTTCAGAGCAGCAAAACCCCAATTCTCAGCTCAGATTTCTCGTGATATGCCTGTCCATGGAAATGTTTGCTCAAAGTAATGAACTGAGACATTTTTTACTTAATAACAGTCATCAAGCACTGACAGCACATCATCCCACAGCCCCATGCACAAGACTGAAGTTATGAAAAGGCCCCCTCGCCACAGCCCTCCTACCACTCCTTCAAAAAGAGAGCAACATACAGTATTCTGTCTTTCTTCAAGCAATGAAAAGAGGCATTGTCAGTGCTGAGGGGTGCGTTGTATAAACACTGACAGCTTGTTGCGCTGTTGTGCAACTCAATATAAATCATACTTAAGTGACAGAAACAGACGGTCACAATCGCAGACAGACAGAGAGAAAGAGAAGGAAAATGAAAGGAGAAGGGGACGGAAGAGAAGGAAAAGTGTGTGACTATCGTCTAAACTAATGTGTATCACAGTCCAGGCCCTGTCAGGAGTTAACTGTTAAAATGTAATCTCACAGGTAACAGAGCACAGTGAAGCCAGCTGTTAGGACTTTAGTTTCACTGAACACTTTCTAATTTATTCAGCTGACAAAAGGGAAATAGAAATATTGCTGGAGGGTTTGACTTGGCTGGTTGTTTCTCTGAGATTTGGGGCCGCTACTGTCACCAGCTTAGTGCCTTAAGTAAAACACCATATTGCCCCTCTCACTTGACTGAGGAGTATTATTGGCTGATCTTACATCCTGAGCTTTGGATATGAACCCGTTCACAGTCCTGCAGCCGTGTAAGACTACTGAATGCTGCCTGCTGCCACCTGCTATAGTATTTGAACCTTGGTAGAGGGACCATTTTGTTCTATATATACATGTCTGCTGTATTATATATGTAGTATGTGTGAGTTTGAAGTCAGTACATCAGTGTTTGGGTGGCTTCTGCTTAGAAAATCTCTGTTGTATTCAGCTCTACTGTCAACCCACACTTCATTATTACACTTATTTGGAAGTGTGAACAATAAAGTCTTGCCTAACAAGTTAAGCATGTCTAGTCGTTGTGCTATATGACGCATATTCTGGAAGAAGGCAAGGTGGCCAAGGGCCAGGCTGAGATACTCTGGAATTGTAAACACCCTTAACTTAGTTGTATGCCACAAGGGTGGATTCCTCATACCTGATGTCAACATATGCTACCTGCTACTTGTAAACACACAAACACTCAGACACCTCGGTCCATGGTTATTTGTTTGTCTGCATGTGGCTTTCATAGGTTCAATGTGCCCACATGACTGCAAGTGTAAAATGTGGATTTGGATGGCAGAGAAAAGAGAGCTTGTATTTGTGAAATAGCAAGCGCTTGCACGCCATAGCCCTGAGGGGGGAGAATGCCAAACTTGCGTGCCACAGTCTTGTTGAAATGTCTTTTCCCTATGTCTGTCTACAAAAAAAATCTGTTCCTTTGCAATTTCCATGGCCCCTGCTATATTCCTTTTTTTTTTTTCAACAACACATTTCTGCAGTTGAATTTCCTCTTCTTTTTGGGATGAGGGAGTTTGGTGGTGGTGGGGGGGCTGTTTCTTTTTCCAGAGTCTACCAGGCACCGGAGTCGGGCTCCATATCTGATTTCACGCGAGGAAAATCCAAGCCTTCAGCTGCTGTTGATTCGGGTGAAGTGGAGTCGGCCCACTAATTCCTACCGGACTCCCAAAAAGCCTGTGCTCTCCCTCTCCCTTTCTCTGTCTCTCTCCCTCTCCCTTTCTCTGTCTCTCTCCCTCTCTCTCTCTGTGTCTCTCTCTCGCTCGCTCTCTCTCTCTATTTCTCTCTCTCTCTCTCTTTCTCACACACACACTCACACTTTATTTCTCTTTTTCTCTCACTGTCTTTCTCTCTCTCTGTTCCTTCATCTCTCTCTGTCTGTGCTAAATTTAGGCTTCAGGGTGAAGCTGGGGAGGGGATCTGTGGCATGGGGACATGATGGCTCTGGCTGCTGCAGCCCAACCCACACGATTTAATTTAATTGGAGTCGGTGGAAACGTGTTGGCTAAACTGCGGTGGGGATCGACTCCTGTGTTCTGTCAGGGGAAACTGGACTGGACACTTATCACAACACCTTAACGGGTTTGTGCAGTATCAACGTCTTGGCTCTGATCCAGGAGGCGCCTTCTACCACCTTAAACTCTCTGCAGTACAGTAGCTCCCTCTGGAGGAGAGGGCTAAATAAACGCCTTTGTAATTGAGAAGCAAATTTTTTGCAGTCTGCTTTTTCTCCCACTTAACCATGTTGCATACCTTACTGCATCCCCACCCTCCCCCACCCAGTATAAGTACAGGCTTCGCTGTTGTGGCTGTGGTAACAGTGGTGTATCTTTGGCACAGAGGGTCTTCCTAACTGAGACTAGTAGTAGCTGCCTGTAACCTCTGTGGCCTGAAACCACACATGATCTCCATTAGACTCATCTGAAACGTGTTGACTAAATTGCAGGGACAGGAGAGGGGATGGACCCCAGAGGGCTAGCTGGCACAGTCTGCTGTCTGTGATGTTCCCAGTCTATGAAGCGAGTAGCTGGGAATCAGGGCTTTTATAGAGAACATAGTGTTCCAGCGCTCTCTTTCCTTCTCGTGCTCTGAAGCATAGCGCCATGCACTTATTTAATTCTGCAACACCAAGGGTGGAGTCCTCCTTTTTGCTTAGCTCAAGTAGTCCTCTAGTCCACAGTCAAGCGTGTAACCCAGATATGACGGGAGGTTTGCCTCATTTGCTTATGGGTGAAACTGATTTTGGTTATGAACATAAGGGCAAATTTGAGGCGTTCATGTCTGCGTATGTAATTATGTGTGTGTATGCGTGTGTCCGCATGTGGTGGCTGGCAATGGCGAGATGCAAATCCAGGCGCTCACCTGTGAAATGTTTACTCAGGCTTGATGCAAACTGTGACGGCCAGTGCTCAGGGAATGGTGTCTCAGGCAAATAAGTGGAGGGAAGGAAAGGGGAGAGATACATGTATCTCCGCTAAAGAGACACTGCTGCACATTGTTATGGATTTTATCAATAAAGAATTTAATTCCTGTCGGAGGTAAAGGGGTTCTCTTTGATTTATGATGCCTGGTTTGAGTGGTGGTGGATGCCATAAGGATAAGTAGTCACCTGTTAATAACAGGGTGATGATCTCCAGGTGTTTATTTAAGCACTAAGGCTTTTGGACCAGAGCATCATGTCGAATGCAAATGATAATCACCTCTGTACTGTGGCACCATGGTCAGCAGCCCCAAAGCCTCATCCATGTTAGGCAGAGGATTTTGCATACTTGTGACTTGAATACAAGCAAGGCAAAAGGAAGTTTGTGATTACAAAAAACTTGAGATTCCCCTAATGCATCAACAAGGTGACATATTTATTAAGTCTGTTGAGTAAATCCTTTTCTGTGAAAGGTGGTTTCTTGAAAGCCGTAGTCCAGTGATGTGATGTGGAATTTTGCTGACCTGAGGTCATGTAGTGTTACTGTAACAATAAATCAAATCACTATAAGTGGCATCATGATTTATCTCACTTTCTTCCATCTCTGTCACATTTTCTGTGGAGTCTTGCTCCACAGAGAATCTCTCTCTAATATGTAATTCCTTTCCAATTAATATTTCTGGTTTTCTGGCTCAGACACTGAATCATATCTTATTTATTGTAGAAATCTGAATGTGTGTCCTCATCACAGTGTGAGTGGATGACTCAGGACGTTTGGTGTGGTGGTTTCTGTGTAAGGGATGGGAAGACTGATGGGGCTGTTAAACAGCAGCAAAGATCCAAATCGCCAAGAAACAAACAAAAGAAAGAGGGAGTTGTGGGAAAAGAAGAATAAGGAAACAGGCTGGGTAGTGGTGTCCTAGGAATGTTCTGGGATGTAGTAAGGCCCTACAGGCAAACTGAATCAGACTCTAAAATTGTCACAACGAATGGCACGCCCTGTTTTATGCCCGCCTTTTCAAGTAATATACGCACATGCACGCAGATACTTCTTAAAAGTCACCAAAAGTCTTGCATGTGTTTATATCCTGTTGTGTCAAGATATTTGTGTGGAAAAATTAAAAAATGCTTAAAGGAGTGACCAAAAGCAGGGTTACACAGAGCTCTATGGCGTAGTGAATTAGAAGTAGTAGAGGGTGTGGCGGTGTCTTACCTGGCCATGGTCTTAGGTCCTCTTCCACCTTGCATGTCTTCAGAGTGGGGGTATCCATTTGCTCCTGCCACAGGGCTGCTGTAACACACAATGTGAATGATAGGTGAACACTAGGATCTGCTTAGTAGAAATGACTCAGTGGAGGAACTTTGTTCGTGTAGGAATGTAAAATCTCAATATTTTGTGGAGAGAAATGTGTGGTTTGTATATGTGCAAAGGGTGAGGAAGTCACTGCTTGTGCCACAGAAATCTAAAGCATGATCCAAAAAACCCTTCATGACAGACTTGTCAAAACTGTCTTGACATCTGGTGGTTTGGAGATGTGTCTTCCTGTCACAGGTTGGCCTCTGCTGACGGAGCAGTGAAGACTGGGAAGAGGAGGGGTGGTTTTTCTCACCAGAGTGAGACCAGGCTTGGAAAAACATGCTTGATGGGTGCATGGGAGATATTTTTGGGTCTTTCAGACGAGACATTGGAGGGGCAGCGGAGGGCTGTGAAGTGCAGGACACTTGGTAGCCTGTACAGCCAAGCTGTCAGGAAGCGGAGGAGGGTCGAGGACCTACTGGCCCAACGCGTGGGACCCTGCTTCACACTCAGCGGGCACACCGCAAGAGGCCTGACACAAACAGGGCCTGTTTGTTCTAGGTCTGAGACGGTGCAGTTGTTACAAGACAACTTGCACGAAGCACTGTGGACATGGGCAGTCTCAGCACATGGCTTGTACAGAAGTCTAGTATACATGCCTCTGAACACTGTTGAAACTTTTTAAACTGGAAAATTTCCATTACACAGAGAGAAACCTGCACTAACTTTTCTTTTTCTCATGGTGCTCTAATATTAATGACAGCACCAGTCAACCATGTGGTATCACTATGACTATGCCCTCCGCTGTTGAGATACTGCAAGATTGTAAACTCCTAACCTCCTGTAGATGCAATTAGTACGGAGAAGGATGCCAGAAGCAGGGGAGGGGCTGTTGTGACGCTGGGCTGTTCACCTATAGCCACACTGGGCTCAGCATGTGTAAGATCTGTGCTTCCCCTGGAGCTCCTCCACTTCCTCTGCAAAGGCCCAAATCAGCATTCAGTCACTGAGAGGTCCTGCACTATGCCTCACAATGGCAAATTCTTACATATAAATGGCCTTATTCAGAAAGGCTTGCAAGCAGCTGGTGCGATTCGCTCAAGAAAATAAACATTTCCTTCAAATATTTTGATTGGCCAGCAGACAACGTCAATACCAGAGGCACAGATTACCCCTGTTAATAAGAGGACCTACCCCTGGGCGGAGCTGAGGAGTGGGGAAGGCAGGGGCTGAAATAGGAAGAAGCAGCGACTGCGTCACTAATAAGTATTTTTGGGGTGGTGCCAGTGAAGTTTTGTGGAAGACACAAATAAACACACACGTTGCTATTGAAGTGCGTGTGTAGATGAAAGGGGTGGCTGAGAAGATGTTTGAGCCAAAATGGCGTCCATCCTCATGACTCCGGATCCAGCAACGCCTCTGAGACATGTAATGTGCCTGCTGTAATGAAGCGTGTCATTGAGACAGTGAATGCCGGTCCTTGTGCTGGCTTCCTGTTTCGCTTAGGCCTCAGGCGTCCTAACAGGGAGAGAATGTGAGGGAGCAAGCAAGAGAGAAAGACAGACGCCAGCGAGGAAAGGAAAGAGAAAGAGAGCGTGTTAGAGAGGGGGGGAACACGGCCTTGGCTCAGCTATGTGGGACATTTGATATGACTTTTGAGCCCTCACTTATAACGTGAGCAAAAACAAACACATGGGTTGAAAAATCCTATGTTCTCTCTGAGAGCCTGATCCCCCCCTTCCTCCACCACCACCACCACCCTCTGCCCTTCCCCTCTCCCCAGACTCAATAGACTGTTCATGGCACACATGTAGTTTCTGTAATTGCTGAAATGTAAAACTTAGCCTGACTCTGATGTGAAATTATAACTTACACAAACAGTTGAGTCCCGTAAAAAACAACTCGCTCTCACTTCTCTTTTTTTTCTTTTTTTTTTCTTTTCTTTACCAAGGAGGAGGCTTCAAAAGAATCTTTTTTAGGTGAAGAACAGACACATTTTCAGTTTGAATTATTCATTTCAGGTTCACAAAAAGAGAGTAACCACAAGTGAAGCTTTCAGGCACCATAACAAATAAACTCTGTGGCGGCAATTGACATATTATGTAAATAGTGGAGTGCATAAGTAAAACAGAGTGTCTAAAGGACTGGTCCAGATTCCTGCTAGTTTTGGTTGTATTGGCCACGGAGGGCTAGCTTCCTGCTTGGGTTTGGCAGAAATCAGAATGAAACCCAACTAGCATGACGGCTATACTCTAAAACACACCACCACAGCTACCTGACGATGCTAATTTCCTGTCTCGCGCTTGCCTCTAATTGGCTGATCATGTCACTCTGGATGTGTGAATTAGTGTGAGCCCCTCGGCCGTGGCAGAAGCAGAGTGCTGCCTCTAACCTGGGGGGCCGGCCAGCTTGTTTATGTGGAGTAAACAGTGTGGTCACTGTGGACGAGGCGGGAGGGGCTCGGCTACATTGGGCTGGTCCTTCATCAAACAGGACTTTCTCAAGTAAAGTCCAGTCCAGAGGCCACAGCCTGAACATACTGAACTGAACAAGGCCAAAGCACAGCTGCACCAGATGTGTGCCAGTTGTGCAGGCGGAAGCCAGTGGTGGTGATAGAGAGTCTTGCTCCTTTTTCAAATTGAATTTGGAAGATTAATTCAGAGTAAGTTTTTAAAATGATGTATGTAATATATTATTTCTGCAAGATTCTACTGACGTTTTTAATAACATCACCACATGGGTTACTCATTCAGGCAGACAAGCACACACACACACACACACACACACACACACACACACACACACACACACACACACTTTTGGGCCCTCATCAAAGCACAGAGCACTTGACTTGATGGCGGAACGTTATGCTAGTATCTGATATTCATCTTCAGAGTGGAACACACAGGTGTTGGAACAAATAGCATGTTAAATGATACCACCTCAAAAGTGCCAGGACTTTCTTTTTGGATGATTAAATTGCTGCTGTAGTTCTTTTTCCCCCTCCCCTCTCACTGTTAAAACACATTTAAGTTTAAAGAGCCGCTTTCGTCTCGGCTGTCTGTTAGAGGCTGTGCCAGAGGCTTGTTGAGTTTTGTCTGTACTTAAAATGGAACAAGGTAAAACTGGAATCTGTTTTCCACTTTGCACTTTAAGGAAAATCTCATTTTCTATCAGCACATCTGTTTGCTTTCCTTAAGGCTGGCGAGAACTGTATGTATTGTAGAAATGCAATGTCACAGTTAAATGTTAAAGGATGAACTACATTCTGTGTAAGATGGAGAAAAAAAACTGCCACACACAGACGCATATCGTGTACACATATACCTCACTTGAGGTTTTGAAACCAGTATAACAATTTAGTACTTGATTGTCTGAGTGTCAGATTTGCTTGACTGCACTAGTTGAACCACACATTATCAACCACACACACTCTCCCTCTGCTCTTCTTGAGAATCAATCTACATGTCTAGCAGGCTTACCTGTGGCCAAAGAAGAACAAAAACAAGATACATATAGAGTGTCTGCCAGCGTGCAGGAATCTTGTCACTGCATGCACTGTAATGAGCTCTTAATTACCCTGTCTGTCTGGGGCACTAGTGGAGAACTTGCAACACCAGCATAGAACTGTGTGTGCGTGTGTGTTTTGTATTTCCAATGAGCCTATGCTGCAATTGTCTGTGTATGTGTGTGTCTGTCTGATTTAAGAATCCAGGATAGTGTTGAGCAGATGTCTGGAGACGTGTCCTGTTGACAACAAAACTGAGACAGTATTTCATGCCTCAGACAACAAAATGAAGCAAGGAGGCTTTAGGAGGAGATGACACTGTAATTTTATTATTTAGTCGCCTTCAAGGGAAAATGCAAGGTTCTAGCCTAGGATAATGGAAAACATCTTTTGTAACAGCGAGACGGGAATCCATTTAATTATAACGTGTTGATGGGTGATCTATCACCCAGTGATACTCAAACAAACAGGCCCCGGGATTTAAAGTATCTGCAAAATACAACATTGTCTGGCAGGGCTTCCAAAAGCAGAGACGTGTCTGCTGTTTATATGTAAACACCTCCCTGTGTCTCTGAATGGGATTTATTACAACAAGACTATTTTTGTTAGAGCTGTCCTTGTACTTATATTGCAGTGTTGTCGTCTGTGCCTGATTCCTACACATACAGGAGCGCTTTGTGAGATCTGTGTCTGAGGAACATACATTTCCAATCTGTTGCTCAGACACTCCAACAGATAGACGCGATGGGAGGCATAAGGGCCCTCTGCTCTGTTATTTAATTATTTTACCACTGTTGCCCTGCGGTATGCCGACATGATGGTAATACCACAGATTAAGGTGTGCGGTTTTTACAGACCTTCCCCTTCTCTGTCTCACTCACAGACACCTCCTATAGACGGCCTCCAGTCACTGGCAGCTGTAACATGAAGCTTGTGGCCTTTACTGTCTCTGACAGTTCCAACTGATGTTAATAGGTTGTGTCTGTTCACAGTGTATGTACTGTACGTGTGTGTTGCAACATTGCAGCCCTTTGAAGCCTGACAAGTCTATGACGCTCTAATTCCTGCCCTAATCCTGTGCGAGGCAGACATGAACAGAGCAAAGAGCTGCTCCTCATCTGTTGTCTGGACCAAGTCTGTACCTCTCCCTGCTGACCCCCCCACCCCCCCTCGTACTCAAGTCAGCCCCCACAAACCTAAAGCTCTCTGTATAAGCTTAGCTGCAGGGGCCTTTTTATTGGCAGAATCCCTACAGAGCTCATGCCAAATGCTAAACTATCAGAAAATTATCATCACAGTGGCTGTGTTGTCTTGAAGCTCCACACTGTTTATTTTCACCGTAACCAGTCAGTGGTGTTTCTAAAATGTTTTCTGCTTGGTACAGGCTGTGCGAGGGACCAAAATCAATATCAACAGTAAGTAAGGACATGGGGGAGCAGGGTAAAAGACCCTGTGTTCTCCGCAGTCAGCTGTTAGATAGGCCCATACTGGTGACTCAGTGCTGGCTAAGCTAAGCACAAGGCCAAACAGTGTTGTATGCCTGTGATACACACTGATATTGAGTTCCACCCACACACAGCCCAGCCCTCCCAAACAAGCCCTCCTGTACACAGCAACATGCTGATACAAAGGTAATGAGATTCATTAGCCAGCATGAGAACTAGAGAGGGGGCAGAGGAAAGCACTGTGTGTGTTTGTGTGTGTGTGTGTGTGTGTGTGTGTGTGTGTGTGTGTGTGTGTGTGTGTGTGTGTGTGTGTTTAGTCTGCATGCTTCCAAGAATGACATCTTGTTAAGGAGGTTCTGACATCTGACGGAGTGAGCACTCATCTTCAACTTCAACTTGAACCATCACCTACGCAGCTGCTCACATCACAATACACACACACACACACACACACATACATAAGCTTGAAACAACCCCCTCCCCTCCATCACACCACCTTAGTCTGACTCTTAGTCCCCTCCTCCACCTCCGCACATTCGACCAGTCTGAGAGTGACGTGATTGCCAAGGTAGCAGGCGGCTGTTACATTCCTGAGGCTGTAGTGTGCGGTGTGCGGAGGCCGGCTTCAGCACCCAGGCCAAGCTTGGTTGGCAGCATCCGCCATGCCACCTGGCCACAGACTCAACCCAGCGTGCTGTGGGGCCTGGACCCACCAACGCAGGGCATCCAGGGACAAAGCTGACATGAGCTTCCCCTCAGACAGCCAACACATATAAGAGCTCCCAGATTAGTGGAACAGAACTCTAAAGTCCCCCATGGAGGAAACGCACATGAAGGGCATGACTTGGCTTAGTTTAATGTTGGGTGAACGGTATGTACTGTGTTGATGTGTAACAGATTTGTATTACAGATTACTTACCCTCTGGCCAAATAAAGCAAAATATGTTTGTCTTATTCAAGTAGTCATTTACTTGTAAGTAATGGTGGGTTATGTGAGCGGATTTTTAGTTTTACAGTGTTGTGGTGATTATGGGGATGTTGGTGGGTTGTGGTTGTATGTATCAGTGGTCCTCACCTTGTGTGGTGCTGAGGTGGGTTTGGTGGATGGGGCGGGAAATGGGATTATTGTTCCCTGGACCTATCCGCATACTACGCTGGTAGCGCTCGATCTCTGACAGCCTGTCCGAGAACTGCATCTTCTGAGGGTCTTCCATCTTCACTCTGTGCCCTGAAACAACCATATAACAGAGGATGGGTAAGAGAAAAATGAATGAATGCCAATTTACCACCTATACAGCCAGGAAAATGGCACCGAATGGCACATTATATTTCCAGAGTTGTACCAAAATAGCAAAAACAAGTCCTTTTGGAAACCTTTCCTTCGCTTCTCCCCAGTTTCTTATTTGAGCTGGATAGTTTGATGTGTCCTGGCAAAACAACATTTTGTTGCCTGTCTGAAGTGTAATTAATGTAAAATTGACTTATACTGTGAAGACCATCAGAATTCTCCATTGTAATTCACACAGGATGAAGTTATATAAGCAGGGAGAGAGACATTGTCACTGTGTTTTTAGCTTCAAAATACAAAAATATTATTAGAATGTTAGCAGACCTTGAAATACATTGGCTAGACACTAAGTGTTACCCAAACTGCACCTGCTGCCACGTCATCTGCAGATAACGATAGCATAAGTGGTTGAAAATAATTACTTCAGGAATGTTGTTTTCCTTGAATCTAAAGTGTAAGAAATAATAAACAATATATGGCTACATCAGGGATTTCCATACACTGCGTAAGTGATTTTAATCTTGCAGTCTTGCTTAAAAAACAAGATATAGTGAGTAACCATCAGCACACACGCACAGACACACATTCAGGTCTGACTGACACAGCACTTAGTCAGAAGGAAACAGAGAAGGCTACCAGACCATATAGTCATCAGTCTTAAACATAACGGAGAGAAAAAAAATAGAGAGTGGGAGCTTTTGTGAGGGTGTGTGTGAATGTGTATGTGTGTGAGCATGAACTCTTAAGTGAAGCGTATCTCCTGCACCTCTTTTATTCAGACTGGGAAAACTAACCCCACACTTAGCGCTCCTTATCTCTTTGATGATGAGATGGTAAGGAAGAAAAAAAAAACCTCTGATCATTTATGTAGACACTTACATGTACACTTACATGTACAAATACACATGTACATTCACACACATATGTGCACATGCTCTACATGTAAGATGTGAGTGCGGATGAGGGTTATTCCTCTAATGGGAGGAAGAGATTTTAATGTAACTATCAATGCACCAAAACTGTGTGTGAACCAGCATGTATACATTCTGTGGTTTTCTCCCTGGCATCTCTACAGAGTAGCCTAATGTGAAGTAATGGCTGGATTTGAATATTTTATCACTATATAAAGGGGGCAAGGCAGACGGACCAATATGGATTTTGCCCGTCCTTTCTCTCCACTGACCCATGGGCAATATATCTTTCCTCAGAGGCTGACCCATGGGTAAAGTTTCCTCTCGTTTACCGCTCTGTCCATTTGTTTGTGCCCACCACCTCCCTTCCATCCTCTCTTTACGAACTATATAGAAATATCTAGCTTCGACGCCCCCCAACACTATGCACAGACACACACAGGCTACACAAGTGTGCATGTACAGACACAATGTCTGATCGCGGGCAGGCACTAAAATCATCATGGCTTTTAAATCCAAATCCCTGCTGCCCTAATTCAAAGTGTAGCACAAAATAACTTAACTTTTTCAAACCCACCTAGTGATCAACAGTTACTTTGCACTTTACGTGTGTGAGAAAGAGAAAGACTCAGTCATGACTAATCTGTCTGAGCAGAGACAGCAGTTCTGTTGGTGCTCTCCAGCTGTTTGTTTTCCTGTATTAGGACGGCAAAGAAAAAGACGGTGTGTGTGATTCCACCCACCAGCCCACCAATTTGCTCTGTGCCGTTACTCAGGAACATATCCTGGGCGGACGCATACTCTGTAATATCTTTTTTATTCATGCTCACATTCGGCCACTCTGCCTTCTCTTTAAACAGTGATGGAAGGAATGAAAGCCAGAGTTCTTACTCTCTCTCTCTCTCTCCCTCTCTCTTGCTCTCTCTCGCTCTCGCTCTTTCGGACACACACACAGCGCCAGGTCCAGGCACCCGCATAGACACTGTGGCTACTGTCTGTTCCAGGCCAGAGCAGGGGCGGCCAGGGGAAGCAGCCCTCCAAATATAAACCTCTATATGTGTCCTTGTGTAGTTATTAAGAGATTTACACCACCTCAAACAGCTGAGGTCAGGGAAATGATACATCCCACCGCTCACTGGTTGGAAAAAAACACAGACAGGCAGGAAAAAAGATGATAATTGGTCAGTTTTTCTGTGGCCAATGGTGGTCTAAGATGAATTGGCTGGCTCTTTAGGGATGAAAGTGATCATTCAGCTGCCCACAAATACACACACATACACACACACACACACACACACACACACACGCATACACTTGAGTCTAGCTGTGGATCCTGTGGCCCTGTTCCAGCTGGCAGGGACACACTGCATTTGGCGACACACTGTACAGAGCTTCCATTAGGGGGTTTAGTGGGCTGTGAGAGGGTGATTTTTGGGGAGCAGAGGCTTCATTAGAACGAGGCCTGGAGCTTATTAACCCAATGCCCACAGTTGCTGTTAACACCACTAATCAACTGGGAGGCTTTAAACTTTCTGTTTCCCTTTCTGTACACCTTTTCTCCCATTTGGTGAAACACTCTTTCCCAACTTGCTGCTTTTGTATCTTGGATACTTTTTAATTAAGCTTATGTGTAGAGAAACACACTCACACTACTTTCCCCTCATCTTTTCAAGATAGCTTGTTTTGATTTTTGATTGTAGCTACTAAAGGTCGGTACTTTTGGGTTTTGTTGCTACTACTACTGCTAGTGATTGTGATGACACTCCTACTTCTTTCTTCTGTATGTGCAATACATGTTAGATAAATTAAGAGGTTTGATATTCTGATTGACATATAGTGCAAACACTGATGTGGACATGGAAATGGAAGAATTGTAAAATAATTGTAATGTAATTGTAAATCATTACAGTCTCTGAAATGTATCACCAGAGAAACTCAACCTGTATCTTCCAGTTAAACCTTGTGTTAATACGCTGTCTTTGGCCGGTTGACCCTGGCTGTAGCCGCAGTGTGTCTGGTCCAACCGCCAAACATTTGACTTCTACTTCTGCAGGGCCAGAGGGGTGCCGGCTCTACACACCAGCCCCATTTCAGAGGGGTTTCTGTGGTTGGATGAATATTTAATGTGTCAGGGTGCACTTAGTAGAGAATGCCCTTTTTTTCTTGCCATGATATCATAACCACAAGATAGAGCTGGGAGATGGGGGCCAATGCACACGAGGCCTAAACAGCAGCGCTCAATATACACCCGGAGCAGAAATGGATGCTAAAGGTTGTAGATTTACTAGCCTCCTCTCAGAGTAGCGGTCACATCATCTGAAAGCATTACTGAAGTCTATGAAGAACAAATAAAATGCTTGATATAAAATGTCTGGTATTAACGATGTACTGAAAGGCGATGACTGTGTTTTGAAGAAATGGGTGTGCCGTGTTCAGCCCTGCTTTGTTTTGTGTGTGCGTCTTTTTATTTCCTGATAGTGTTTTATCTTCACTGCAGAATAACTTGAGATGTAGCATGCTGCACTTTGAAGCACATAGAAATAGGTTGAAGTGGAAGTGATGCAAAATGTGTGAACTTGTTTTTTATGAAATTGCAGCCAGTGCTTTGAGATCAGACCGCATGAACAGCAAACTCAACCGAGTCATGCCCAGCCTTCCCTCTACAAAGCCCGTATCAGCCCAACACAGAGACAGTGTTTGCTCAGTAAGGTGACAGCCAGGCCTTAAACACTGACGGTCCCAGCTGAATGATCACCCAATACGTCCTGTTTCCTCCCTTCATCCCCCACTTTTTCCCTCTACTTCTACTCTCTTTCTCTGTCTGTTTGTCTCTGTCTACATTGAAAGAAAGAAACATATGTTCCAGTCTGAAGGGAGACACATTAAACACAAGCTCTTTTTAGTAAAGGGCTGGGTGCTTTTTCAGGGGCAAACTGAAACTCTATCTGGACGGCAAAGGGCAATACGTGCTTTGGCCCCGACCCAAGTCTGCACTGAATATATTTGAAGTGTAAATATTTGTATTCATCGTATAAATGGACTTGATAGGCCCCTGATAACACACTAGAATTGATTTGGAGTGCTTGTATCACACTTAACACTAAAAACTATGTCTGGACTGTAAACTCTATGCTAAGTATGGTAAAGGATTACATACAAAAAATGTCTGCATGCATTTCTAGACCTAATTTGAAGGCTACAAAATGGCAACTTAGTCAGATGTTTATCTACTCAAGTAGGTTATAGTGTATTTGTATGAGCTCTCTTTGTTGTCTTGTAGAGTCAAGTCAATAATACCACAACTTATGAGGTCAGGGAAGCCCATGAAGTATGTATCGAAAGCTATGTGTTGAGAAGAGATGAACGCAAGAGCAGGATCCTTATCTAGCTTTTGAAACCCCAGAGCGTGATTTGGGGTGACAGTTGAACATATGTTGCAGCGAGTCCTACTTGCCTGCGCGCAAACTTCCGTTTAGCCTCAACAGACACTGGGGACGTTTCAACATCTGTTGAGCAAAGTCTTGTACACCTGTCTTCCTCTTCCTCCTCTCTAGCGGACCTAAACCCCTTCTTGTTCCCACCGCTCTTCAGCCTCCTATTCTCATACTTCCCTTTTTGTTCTATTAATGGCAGCATCACACAACTCAGAAAGCATCAATGTGTTTGGCACCGTGTTTCCCAAGGCCACCAATCACACATTTAGGTATTTACAGTGGGGCGAATCAAAGCTCTTGTTTTGAGGCTGACCCTGAAGGATGTGGCTTTTACCCTTGGCTGGTGATTGTGGCTGTCTCGCCTGTGCCTAAATGAGTCGATTCTAGCCACACACAGGCATTACACTGCTTTGCGCTCATTTACATAACAGTCTCGTAACATTTTCAGTATGGAAGCATTACGTTTTCCGACAATAGCATTGAATGCATAGACTGTATTTTTGGGACATAAACTGGTGCAAGTTAAATTCTTTGGCATAAATAAACATGACAAGCACTGTAGACAGTGCTAAAGGGTTTTTGTGGAAACATGTCCATCTATGCTTTTGGAAGGAGGTCAATAAAAGTTTTGGCATGCTTTTATCTGTATTTCACCGTCTCCAGCCACAGCTGGGGGATCGTCTAGTCCCTTAGGCAGATGCATCATTCTCTCTCTGGGGACATCAGCAGTGTGAAAATCCCCTTTGCTGGCCTGAAAACAAGCGGAAGTTGCTACATGAGACTGTTTGAGTAAAGAGCGCAGCCTTCCTTTTCTGATAAGGGGATGAAGCTCTTTGCGTGTGTGTCTGTTTTGGTGTGCGTGTATGTGTGTGTGTTTGGAACAGAAGCAGTGCCACACAAGGACAGCCCTACAGTGAGGCAGGTTGAGGCAGGCAAAGAGAGTGAAGGGGTGCCAAAATAAAGCCCAGTGAACCCGGATTCTCTAACAATACAATAAGGCCCGTAGCACGTTTGGGAGCAATCATCTTTCTTTTGTACTTCGATTCTATAGTGTGTGGATGTGTGTGTGTGTGTATGTGTTACTGTCTTTTAGTTGAGAGTTGAGGCGTGTTGGGGGTGATATGAGTGGGGATGTTTTTCAGCCTTTTTTGGCTGCTTGCCTGCAGACATCGTATATTTCCCAGTGCTGCTGCTGCTGCTGCTTTAACCTTGTTGAGCACAGAAGGCCTATTTGGCTCCGGTGACAGATCATATTAATGCAATAAGCTGCTTTGAGTATGTTATTTTAGCTCTAATGGTGAATAGAGTTGCTGTGTGTGTGTGTGTGTGTGTGTGTGTGTGTGCGTGTGTGTGTGTGTGTGTGTGTGTGTGTGTGTGGGCGTGTGTGTGTTTGTGATACGTGGTAGTCAAGTTGTACTCAGCAGCGAGTTGCTGGGGGAAGGTGGGGGCCTTGCAAAGCTGTGGGAAAGGAAAGCAAGCTGCCACGGTGACATACATCAATGCGACGCCAGCAGATGTGTCAAACGGCTTCGCGTTCACACCTCAGTGCATACTAGCTCACACACAATAATGTACATTTGCCCCAAACACACACAGTTTCATAGAACTATAACTGGTATTTCATTTGGGTCAAACAGTGTGAAATGTGTGAATGTTCCACTGTGTAGGCATGCATATATTTCACTTTAATACTGTCTCTAAGGTTATCATGCTGTTAGTGGACTGCTGCAGTAGTGATGTGGCTACAAAGATTGACCTCTCTTTATCTGTGATGTTTCCAGCCCATTCTGAAGAGCCAACCCTCCAGCCAGCCCTCTGTGTTTACTTAGAGGATTACAACCTTCTTTGCTGCTGGAAGCAAAAGAAACAAGTCGCTACACCTATTATTTTCTCACTGTTCCTAACCATTAAGGCCTGAAGAAATAAATATCCAAACCGCAGGGTGGTGGTACACAGTGTCTTTTCCAGTAACCAACAGGTGCCTTCTTCCCACAAACCGCCCTCTACTCCACACCCATTCCCGATGCCCCAACACAGAAAACAGTTTATTGTCATAATGCAGCAGGGGAGAAAATATTCCTCCACTCATGGGCCATTTATTTTTCTAAATGCAGATCGGAACTTTTATTGAATTATAGCTGTAGTGTGGGTCAGAGTAAATAAGGAAGAGTGAGCACACACAGAGTGGGCATTTTATTTCCCTTCATAGGTAAACAGGATAGACGCTTGGGCGGTGAGTTTAGAGGGGAGTGGGTGGCGAGTAGGTGGCGAGACAGAGAGGGGGAGAGAGCTGATGTTGGCTGAGCTTTTCAGTGATTTTTATAAAATGTCTTCTTGCTGCCTCACTTTCATCATCAGAGTGAATTCAAAGTACTGTCTGGGATTGTCTGTAAATAATTTGGTAATTCCTACTGCGTCTGGGTGTATTCTCTGGCGTCAGCTAATATAAGGTGAAAATTATAGTCTGTAGAGGAAAAGAAAGGGCATTTCACCCGAGGCTATTGTGTGTCTCGACAGTCATCAACTGGCCTGAGGAGTAGAGTGTTTCAAAAGGGTGGACAATGTTTTTCTTTTTTCTTTTTTCTTGTTTTAGCAGGAACTTTGCATTGATGCTGCAGTAGAACAGACAGAATAGACTTATGGGTATATTTTCTTTGTTTATATCACTGCTTAGTTGAGGTATTTAGACTAATTAGTTCTGCTTTCACAGGAAAGTCTAAGTACAAAAGCCCAAGTAGGATTACCAACAGCTGTGTGTGTGTGTGTGTGTGTGATTGCGTGCGCGTGGTACCCCTTATAAAGGAGTTCGCCCCACAGCTTCTACATGTGATTAAAGTGGCAAAAAAATCCTTTATTTACCCTCCCACGACACAATTTGCTTATATTAGAGATACTTTCATGTCTGTCCTGTTATGCTTTGTTGACTGACAGCAACAGTCCCACAATCATTCACATCTAACATACATTGTCCTTGATGGTAATTAACAGTGGAGTGTGCAGGGACAACTTGAGGCCACTGTCCTCATCCACCAGCCATCACAAGACTTGAGAATGTGGTGATTGTTTTGTCCCAGTTCCCTTCTGAAATCAGTCCAAACCTATTCAACATTCTGCATTCCAGTGGATTTATCAATTGGCCAATATTTGCTCTACTTCTAATCACTGAAGCCAAGTATGACGCGTCTGCGGTAACCCCAGGGAGGAGGAACGCCATAGTCGCTGGCCTCCAGTCACAGCAGACGCCGCAGTGCCATTTCTCTGAAACATAAAATCTTCCCTTTATCTGTTCCAATCTGTCTGTGAGTGGTATCTTTTATTAAATCATAAATTAGGTGGTCATGAGTTTGATTATTGAGGCTAGACACTTTTTGTGTGCATGTATGTGTGTGTGTGTGTGTGCGTACATGTGTGCTATGTCTCCAGGTTATATATCTAGAAGTCATGGTAAGCTGTAAACAGTCAGGAAAGCACCCAGCGTCAGACATGCCACTGTTTTTCTCCTCCCCTGGCACTGATACACCTGTAGGCCTTTCTTTCAAAGACACCCATCTCCATTTTCAAACATCAAAGTTGAGCTTTGACAGAGCAATTCGCACCGAGGGTGAGCCTTTCATGTGATTTGTGGGACATGGGTGTGGCCCGCAGGGGCTGACTTAAAGAGATGGACGCACCTGGCAGGTGCATGAGCTGATCACCCGCACACGCAAATGCATACACAACAACACACACATATGCTATCCTTTTGTTTACTCTACAGAGAGACTGCAATATCACAGGAAAAATAACACAGCAAATGTCATTGTTTGTCTATTTGCATACTTTGTACAGTCTGTGTGCCAAATGCAAATAGAATCAACCCGCCAACTCCAACATGCACCCCCTCCACCCTGACTCCCCCCCACGCCCGCCATTCTCCTCCTGGAGCTGTGTGAACACACCCAACCGAATAAACAGAGGCAACAAAACACGACAGCACTTGTGTGATTTTGGTGGATGTGTGGGACTGTGGGTGGGAAGGTGTGTGTGTGTGTGTGTGTGTGTGTGAGTGAGTGAGCGACATGCTCTACCTCAGTGTATGCCGGTGTTACACATACGCTGTATAATTGGGTTAGCGGTTCGGGTATATTCATGTATCATTTCCTTGTGTCATCAGACAAATTGCCACTTTGACCTCACTGAGGCATATTGTACAACTAGCTCCATCCTCAACATTAGATACTCTCCTTTCTACTTCTAGCCTTCTTGTCATTCCCGCAGTCCTCTGAGCAGAAAGGGTCTAAAAGACTTTATGCACAGAAAAGAATTATAATATATAAATGAAATACTAAACACTTCATTCTCATTAGTTTGAGAAAATTGGGATAGTCAAAAGGTTGCTTTCTCATTGGACACTCAAATTCATACTTACAATAGTTTGTAATTTACACACATTTTGACTTCAATGTGATGTTTATATATGAAAAATATTAAATTCTATTTAACCCATTGTACCCTGAAATAATTTAGAACAAATAACAAAAGTCCCCCAAATCACTTAAAGAAATACACATGTATACTACTGTATACTTCAGAGGAAAACATTGTACTACAGTACTCCATTTACCTGACGGATAGATGTTACTGGTTATGTTGAAGATTCTTATTTTACTCACAAAATACAACAATGTAAAGTGTGATGCATTATTATAACTATCCAATATGCCAATAATACATCTCTTTCACTTAAAAATATGAATGCAGGATTTTTACGATTCAGTATTAATAGTTTTACTTCAGAAAAAAAGTGCTTCTACCACCGCCAATACCAATATTTCCAGTTAAAGAAAAGGTGAAAATAAAGTAAGACAGTGTTTGGCCCACAAATAACTAGATACGCCCCTGTTCACTATCAAAATCTTTCATGCACAAATTCTGGGTAGACATATTTCATTTATTTATGCAAATATGTTGTTTTTTTACACATTGTGAAAGTAACTTTTTTTTTTTGATAAATACACATTTCATGTTCAAATACTTAATTATTTTCTCAGGCTAACAAATAATGCTGATATATATATACCACCCAGGCTGTGAACGTTATTTCTAAACATTATTTCACAAGTTCAAAATATTTCTGACCCTTTCTTGATCTCTATAACCCTGCATGCTTTGTGGTTAGTTCGTATTTTCTTCTGAACAACACGTTCATTTCTAGTTAAGAGAGCAAGAGATACAGAAATATAAACTCCTCTTCATCCCCCTCCCTGTGGGTAAATAGGCAGCGTCTGATGTCATATTTAAGTAGGGAAGTGAGAAGGACACCAAATATATAGTTGTGGGATTAATTGGTGAGAATAACCCTACAGGGCTGTGGCATGGAGGCATCCGATAGCAGCAACAAACAGGGAGGGTCTGGACACTTCAGTCATCTACATGCAGTGTGTTTGCGTTTCTCTCTCTCTCTCTCTCTCTTGTCGTTGGAAGTAGCGTGTCTTCTCACACAGAAGTGGAGAGGAGACTTGCAACATTGGTACTTCCAGTTTGGCCTCAGCAGAAGTTTGATAATATAATATGACAGATAGATGGGGGCGGGTAGAAGAGGTATGATGACGAATGCCGGATGTGTGATGAGGAAATCAGCAGCAAGGGAGACAAAAATACATAGCTGAACATTTAGCCCACTCTCTGTTGTTGATCAACATGTTGTATCTGCGTGTTTTTATCCATTTGCATTCATGCGTGTGAGAACACAAACGTTTACTCTTCCGTGCCTATCTGTATCCTACAAAGGCAATAGCTTTCTTTCTGGCGTTGCCACAGGCGGGCCTCCGCTCTCAGGAGTCCTGTCAGTCAGGTTCTCCTGACTGGATCAGTAAACATTAATAACCCCCCACACCCACCCCCACCCGGTGCCAACTCTTGCCAGCTCGGCTGGCAGCCATGCAAATGCAGCCCCTACACAAACAGCCTGTAAAGCCCAGTGCATGCCTGCCTAGCAGCCTGCCAGTCTGAGGACAGGTGAACACCGAGCAGCCAAGTCTGTCTTCAGACTGGCTGCGCAGGTAACACAGTGTAGCTGATGAGGAATTAAAACAAACAAACAAATGAATAAATAGATAACAAATTTAAAACAGCGTTGGAATATACGCCTATCGCTGAGGATGAGAGATATAATGAAAAAAATGCTGTTAGTTTTATGTGTTGCCAAAAGTGCTTCTCTACTTTGGCACGAAACGTTGTACAGCCGATACAATGTGGTGCCTTGTGGTTAGAGAAGAATCTAATTATTTTTATGGTCCTAATAATGTCTGAATGGTAGTGTGTGTTCCTGCGCTTTGACTGTAGGGACATGACTGATATTAGAGACTCTGAGAATGTGCTTCTTGTTCAAATATGAGCGCTCCTTTATCTCATCGAGCGATTTCTATTTTGAGGCTTGATGATTTCCTACAAAAGAATGAGTTGGCCTTAAAAACTCATCTCATTCTCGGCTCTGACAGCTCATTCAGGCCAATATAATGAACAATATAAATATGTCGTGTTTCAAAAAATGCTTATTCTATTAACTGCGATCAGCTGTTTGAATTTCCTGTGTGGTGAACTTCTCTGTTTTCACTGCGGAGTAACTAGATGTATTATTCATATTTCAGATAAGCGTTGCCATTTAAACATTTGCACTAATCTAACAATCTCTGGTTCCAGGGGGTTAAGCTGAGTGAGGTACATACTGAAATAATATTCAGCTTTTTTTCTTTTTTTTTTGCAGAAGTTTATTTTCTGTCTTTCTATGAATTCCCGCTCAGTAACAGAGTTTAATTGAGCCCCTAAATTCCTCCTGCCCTATATTAAACAGTGTCACCTTATAGCACCCAGCGCCAGTATAAAAGTAGCACGGCCACTCTGACGCCTCAGCTGGAGCCGTAACTTGTTGACAGACAGACAGGAGACGTTATTTCAAGCGGATACGCTCGCAGATAAGTGCATTTATGCACAGGCACACACGCGTTACGCTTTTTTTTTCTTACGTGCTTCTGCATCTGCACAATAAAATTGAAACATTCTCACACACACACACACACATACACACATACACATAGTGTTTATTATTATCTAGTCACTCCCTGTGTTTCTGCGCTGCAGTCACTGTTCTCTTTTATGCTTCTGTAAATAGCGTCCAGTCTGGCAGGAGGGGTGAGGTCCCCTCTCTCTGTGCCCCTCGGCTTCCTCTCTGCCAGGCATACACCCACCTCCACCACCACCACCTCATGTGGCACTTGCTCCTTTCCCTCCCTGATCTAAATTCACACTGCGTCAACCCCTCTAAAACTCTGCACACTAGAACCATTAAAACCCGTATCTCTGCATAGGAATCATCATGAAATCAGACCCATCTCGTCTATCCCACCATCAGCTAAACGAAAAATTCATGCATGGATGCACATATATGTTTTGTGTCATCTGAGTAACACTACCCGCTCTCACCGTCAGTATTAAACCACATGAGACGAACGTAGCTGCGGCTGACCGGTGGCGCTAACAGCTTAAGCGCGCCGAGCCTAGCCGAGCCGAGCCTCCCTGCCAGGGCTAACAGTGGCCGAAGTCTGCCTCGTGTTAAATCAACGAGCCACTTATGTGGTCGGTCAGATACGACCCCTCTGACCAGCACTGGGGAAGGTAGGGGTGAGGAGGGAGGGAGGGAGGGAGGGAGGGAAGGAAGGAAGGGATCCACTGAGCTCAGCCACCTGCGGCTTGGAGACTCACTCAGCTCCTCTTAGCGGTCGTGGGTTAAGCCTTAATATGCTTTACGGTTTCCTCTGACTGGGCCTGTCCCTGTGCCCCTGCTGCACACACACACAAACCTGCACAAGCATACTTATGAGGACAATATACTGCCCTACTTCTATTCTCTAGAGGCTTACCATAACCGCTACAAGACTAACCTAGTCTTAAGTCTGATCTGACCCCAAAACCAAGTCTTAACCCCAAAAGAAAGTAGAAACCGAATTGTTCTTGATGGTGTGAACAGATTTCTTTTTTTGTTTTACCTTCACGAAGTCATGGATGTTTATCATCCACCTACACACATGCTCGTTGTGTTATATTTTCATATATTATATGCATATGACTCATGCTAGTAGAAAAACTTACACTCCCACTTTCAAAAGCCAGAAAAAAGATGCACTAACTGCTGCTCTGGAGCACCCACATCACACATCAGTGCCTTTTAGAAACAACAATGTGTGTGTGTGTGTGTGTGTGTGTGTGTGTGTGTGTGTGTGTGTGTGTACACTCACTGCGTGGTTCCCGGGGCCCATCCACGGTGACTTTGATTGCGCGGTGGTAGGTGGCCACTTGTGGCGGTCCGGTGAACACGGTGATGGTCAGAGTGAAGCTCTTTCCTGCACACAGTATCATGTCCATACGATATAAGATGTTTGATTTAACCTTCATGAATTGCCTTTTTTTGTATTTATTCATGAAACTGTGTTTTCTTTCCTTTGTAACAATACCTCACTTGTTCAACTTCAAATCATCACCGGCTTTTGTCTGAAGCCTTTGAATTAACAAAAAGAAGCCAGAGACCACCTCTTTTGATGGGCCTGACTGCGGGTATGATTTAGATTATTGACAGAATGTATTCCAGATTGTCCGAAAAGGCTTAAAGCGATAGTTTATTGTTCAACAAGGCAGGATCAGCGTCCGTGCATCATGCAGCGGGTCCGGTGCTTGTCTCTGAGAAAAGCATCTCTTGTTAAAAAGAGACTGCGTGGGAGTAAAGACAAAGAAGAATCCGCGGGAGGGATAAATGACTGCAGAAATTAAAGGTATAGGCTACTTTTTAATTCGCATACAAGACCCATTTTCTCTCTCTCTCTCGCTGTATCTCTCTCTATATATATTATATCTATATTAACAACAAAAAAGGCCTGGAAAAGGCCAGAAAGGATCTGAGGGGAATAAGAGAAATGTTTCTTTTAGTTGAAGGATTTCTACTAAAAGAAGATGCAGACGTTTAAACAATATTCTCTGTCCAGGACTTTCGATTATTTATATCTGAACATGTATAGATTTTTTCTAATGTACACAATACAGCAAAACAAATATTGCCGTAGGCCTGTTGGCGTATGTTTCCTATACGACAATTAAATACAACACCCAGCCATAAATACAGAGTATTAGTCTATAAGCCTTATGTATCCTAAATTGTTGCGGGTATTGTTTGACAAATTGCCCCCGGACATGAGTTGCGAGGTGTTTTTTCCCCCCCTCCATCCCACAGACTTACACCACGTGGATAATTATCTGTATTACCTAGATTAAGAAAATTACAGTCACATCGCAACCTTGCGCCATGACGCAGGCCAGATGTTTAAAATGACACCCATGAACGTCAGTTGGCACAGTGAGGGCGCTCCTCGTACCCAAACCTAATTGATTCCACATTTGGTCTTGTGGGTTTTATCTTTGGAATAACAGAAATGAAGTCCAACTTTAGAGAAGATTATTTTAAATCTACATTTTCAGAAACATACTGCATCGCTGTTTCCTGTTTGAGTCTCTGTGCAGACGAAAAATTATTTATCACATTCACTAAAACATAATGGTATGCTGTCAGTTCCCAGTCACCTAGACGCAGAAATATGAGCCATTATAATTATTTTAATCGTGTATGTTTCTGCAAATGGCATTACAGGCAGAATATTTGCCATTCTCGGTGTGTGTGTATGTGTGTTTGTGTTTTCAAATTGATGTATGTGTGTGAAAGGTAGAAAAAAAAAGAAGAGAGAATCAGAGTCTGAGCTCACCTCGTCCGCTCCTGCCCACGAAGCGCAGGTCGTTGAAGCGGGCCACCTGGTTCTTCATCACGGCTGACGCGTTCCTCAGCTCGGCCGAGTAGTTCTCGTCGTTCCCGGCCATCACTGTGACCAGAGTCCCGTCGGGGACGTCACCGAGAGCCACCACCTGCGTGCGCACAGAGAGCGCTGGGTCACTCTGGGACACCAAACCAAAATGCACACACTGCGCGCGTAAAACCTCATCCAGCTCATTATAATATGAAGCACGAATATCTATTTAACCACAATGTCAACAGCGAACTATTGCATAAATTGGGGGGATATTCTAAGTAGCATTAACATTTAAATTAAAATTGTCTAAATATTGTATGACATGCATTTTATTATCTACTTTTGTCCTGTCATTTAGTCCCCTTGTGTTCTCATCTGATCTCATCTAAACACATGATTATGACAATACACATAAAGGGCCCATTGACAGAAGCCACAGATGGAAAGCATCTTGGCCATAAATAGCTTAATAAATAATAATTAGATAAAATCAAAATATTTCAGATCTGTAATTTCAGACTTCTTGTCTGCAACACTTTCTGTCCCGATTTAGGATGTCATTATTCTGAACAGTGCCATTCACAGCCAATACTGAACTTGTCCACACTATTTATAAATGTAACGACTATAAACCAACTGCAAAATAAAAATAAAAAAACAACCATAACTTCTACCGCTCAGTTTGGTAAATAATAAAAATAATAATTTTAATGCACACAGCATTTTTCGTGCATAAACTACAGTCAGAAGCCACCGTGTGCCGTAATTTAAAATGACATTATTTTAAAGGATAATTAGAAGCCATGTGTCTTGCCTTGAAAGCCACGGGGAGCGTCTTGTTGCACCTCCAGTGAGACGGCAGGACGGAGCAGAGGAAGTTTGGGCTGTCGGTCCGGACCAGCTCTCCGGCGTGGTCCGCCAGGACGTCCACCACGTTCCTGGTGTCCGCTCTTGACCTGAGGGGCCCCGGGGTGGCCATGGACCCGTTGCCGTCTCCAATCTTACTGCAGGGGAAGGACGTGGAGGGCGGCGTGAACCGTCTGGTGGTGGGCGGCTCTACGGGAATATGCATCACAACAGCTTGGGTCAGTGCCACCTGACTGGGTTGTATCAGACGTGCAGGACTCTATGGGGTAAAACCTCCAGACGCTGATGGTCTCAGGAGTCCACCGAGAGCGCAAAGGATGGAGGCGAGAGCGCGCTGAAGTCTGAGTCAAAAGAGTCTCGCTACCTTAACCGAAACAATAAAGTGTTGACTGTGTGTGTGTTAGATCATCGGCACAGGATGTATCAGCCCACAAACAAAAGTCTCCAAAGATATTCACAGTTCTGTACTTCGGCGCTCGTATCTATCGCACATTGATAGACAATTTCAGCTGAGTGTAAAATATATATTAACACCACATAAAGTACCACCTCTGAGTCTAAAATGAATCGCTTAAATAATTTAGTCACGATCAGCGATCAATCTCTTGGCAATGATCAGGTAATCCAGCCGCGGTGCAAAAAGTAAGTCAATCCGGCTAAACTTTTTAAAAAAGTGATCTCGACTAAACAGCCAGACTTTGGCAGACGCCTCTGCAGATCTCACCAGCTTCCTCTGAAAACGCCGAAAAACTCTTTACTCAAACCCGAATATCTACAGTGAAACTGATGAAGTACACAAGTGTCCTTTCCCCTGCGCACAAGTTCTTCCAACTTTATCCTTGTTGAATCTTCTCCCTCCCCACGAACAACAGCGTTATTCTGGCGTTTACGTGAACTGTCCCCTCACTCCGGATGGCTTTCCTTTAAAGTTATCCTTAACGCAGGGTTACAGGGCGCAAGAAGGAGCCGTGAGGCTGAACGGAGTGCAGAGTGCAGCGATATTATTTTACCCGAGTCATTTTAGTACTTAGGAGTGTTGAGATCATCTCCACCAATGAATCTGCTGGGTTGGGCTTTCACCAGACCAATCGGGTGCTCCTACAGTGCAACAGTGTTCGTCACATACGAGCTGAATTATTGATAAATATCTCTGCTTTTCCTTCTACTCGTGCTTTTATAGCTGCAGCATACACAGATATTAAAAGTGAGAGACATAGAAACAATTAAACACTTTTATAGAAGGGTCATATTTAGTCTAGAACTGCATAACAATGATGAGTTATCTGAACACAATTTGATTTTAAATTATAATCATCGGTATAGTTTGTATGAGATGAAAACAAGAGTATAAGTAATTAAATATGATGGATTTAACTTGTAAAAAATATATATGTTTAATGCGAAACAGTCTCTGTTCAATCTGAATTAGAAGTCTTGCAGAAGCAGAATTATCTGCATATTGACAATCACAGCACCTGCTCTGACCTATTTATATTTAAACTGTTTGTAATTGATCTAGAGAAGGCTTTGGACTGCAGAGACATGTAGTTTTATTCTCAGTCATTCCTTTTGATGATATATTACATTTGGCGGCTGCACACCTTCTTTACAGGTAATTAACTTGACACCCTTAATCATCAAGACAGATCTGTATTACTTTAATTGACTTAACTAAATTAATAACAACATTAAAGCTAACAGACACATCACCCCCCACATCAAAAGACACAACAAAGCAGCGAGTGTCTGTGCCAGAGGTTGAATTCATTAGGAACCTGAACTGTTGAAGGGATCCACACCCTGCGCGTCCTGCGCGTCCTGCGCAGCCGTGCAGCTTTCTGACACTAGTTGGCGCATTTGCCTTTTTAATCGCTGTCAGCTCAGACAGTGCGAGGCAGACATTTCACATCTGCAGAGAAAAGGGAACTTTTATATATGCTCTAAGATAGAGACAGAAATTTCAATCAATTTCGACTTTATATAAAACAGATAAACGGATCCTGTTTTTGAGATATTTTTGTCACTTAAAGAAGCTTCGGTATCGGGTTTTTTTCCTACATGTATTTTTTGTTTTTTAATTAATTTGTTTTATTTTTTGTTTAATCACATTAAACGTATTTATTTCTGCGAATTGAACTATGTATGAATGCGTTGACGTTTATTCGTTTGATAAGCGCATATTGAAGCCATGTGATGGATTAGAGTTTATATCTCCATGGTTAAATGCATCATTTAGGGAATTCAGTGGCTTCTTGCATTATGTGGCTTTTACTGTAGATGTGTAGCACCTTATTTATAGAAGTACACACCGATTAAAATACTATATGTGTTTTTGTATTTTTGTTAGTCTGTTGAGCACTGATATAGTTTATTATTTTTTATTACAGTTTACATTATTTTAAAAGATTTTGCGACCTAACTGTTGCAGAGAATAATTTTTAAAAAATCCCTGCAAGCTTTGATATAAAAATGTAAACATTAACCAAAAAACATGATGGGAATAATAAACGATTAAAATTTAAACAAGTCTGTAATTAAAAAAAATAAATAAATAAAAAGAAACATTGACTCATCCGTCTGGATTTTCGTTGAAGCACACTTAAAATCCAACCAATCAATTGATAACACATTTTTATTTTCATGCTTCTCTTGGCGGTTTTTAATTAGATTTCTTGTATGAGAATAAATGAAGCTCAGTTAATTGGCGTTAGGAGTCATCGGATATATTCCTTTAATTCCCCCTGTCACACTGATGATCTAAGTCAGAGCCACAGACGGAGAGAGAGGACAGAGGGAAGAACTTCAAAACAAAATTGTGAAGTGAAATTTCTAATTATGAAATAACGTTTAAATAACGTTTGAACAATGAGAGCTTCATTTCACAATAGCAGTATGTGAGATCAACAGCTGGCCACATGTATCAGTGGTGGTGTCTCAATGCAGCATGCTTTAACACTGCTCTACACTGTTTTAATATATAAACCACATTTGAAAAATGTAAGAAAGTGTTAATTAATTAATTAATTAATAATATCCTATCTCTCTTTATAATAAATAAATAAAGATATTTATTTATTTATATTTATCTTTTCTCTTTTTTTCTTTTCTTTTTTTTTTTAGGTTAGTCTATAAGCTCATTTAACACTCTTTGCTTGTGGTTGCTTGTTATATGACAGTGTAGTGCTGTGGAGTGTGGTAAGCAAAATTACCAAAAACTCACTATTCAATTATACCAATCAGAGATCAAAGAATAATTAAATGGTAATGAATCCATTATCATGATCACCATCTCCTGAATTCAGTAGACATACATACTGTTGAATAACATCAACAACAGAAATGTTGCTGTCTCCCTGGGCAGAGACGGTGTGGCTTAAGGAATGTCAATTTTGGTGTTTGTGACTAAAGGGGAAGCCTAAACGACTGACGCTTATCCAAAAGTTGCACTAAAATCACTCCACATAGCAGCAGCAACATACATACAATCTCAAAAAAATCACTGATCAGATCACCTATCATGCAGCCTCTATTTCAAGTAAAGCTCTAAGGGGACAATGACAATGCCGTTGATATTTTAGTCGTCCTCCTGCCCTATAGTTCATTATTAATATGTGACCACACGCCACGGCTATACTCCGCTCAGCCCTAATGTGCGCTCAGGGCGCCTGTCACATTTAGACCTCTGCATTTCAACATGCAGTTTCTACAGTTTCAGCCGCACAAGCATTGAGGACAGAGCCCGCCGTGCCCCTGAACGATTTTTAATGATCCGGGTGGGTTGAGCCTGAAATCAAGACAGAACTCCTGGAGGATACGTGAAACCCCAGACCCACCTCAAATAGGCCTCAGCGTATACAGTTTTTTGCCGTTAAAGGATAAAAAAAGAAAATGGATCCTTCAGATATAAATCAAGAAATCACGTCATTGTTTACTGATGGTTACTCTGAAAACTTGTCACTGAGAGATTGCCTTCATCCCTGTAGCCATGACCTGAAATCTGAATGTACACTCATAATCAAAAAGGGCTCTCCGTGGTACCAGAAAGTAGTTTGTTCATCATGTCTTTCTGCAATACAACATCAGTGTAAAAAGGACCTTTAGGACCCAAATGTACAAAATAAAGTTTAACTAATCCTAAGATTACTTGAAGTCTATACAAAGAAACACTGCTGTGTGTGTTCAAACGGGAACCCCACTTACTTTAGGTTACTTGTGTAATGAGTCAGATTATAAAGGCTAATATGATTATGATCCCTATTAGCAGAGAAAGACGTGGAAGCCTTTGGGGTCTGTAAACTTATACCTGACTTTAAATACCACCCACACTGCTTTCAGTGCCACTTAAAAGTCACTTTGAAGATGGGGACAGTCTCAGATACGTGGAGATCCCTTTAAAGTTTTTCATTTTTTTTAAATTCTGAATATGATCTATTAGCCTGTGTAAACTCCTGGGCTATTTTCAGACTTGCACACATAAGCCTTTGGATGGGTAGCTATTCATTTGGAAAGGGGGCTATGGGGGCAATTAGAAATAGTTTGAGGTTTGGTGATGACATAAGACAAAGATTTCTATCTTTAGAGAAGCTGTGGCGGTCACACATTTCTGTACATTCACAAATTACAGGGCAAGCTTTGGCCCTCAACCCACCGAATGCATTCCTTCCGAAAAGTGTCTGCTCGAATTTCAGCCGGGGGTTTCTGCTCAGTGGAAATATGAGTGTTCTGAATGGACGACTTCTATGAAATGGAGTTTTATTCCTCTCGGATTAAATTAGCTCCACTTTGGGGCTCGGGGTATTTTTTTGTATGAATGATGAATTCTGCGGTGGCTGTGGAACGCCAGGCCTGTTTACCCTTCCCTCCTTTTTTTCAGAAACGTAGCTCGCTATGAAATGGACTTTTTCTGCTTGATATGACAAGAGTGTCTGTGATTAGACTCACAAGAATGATGTAAGTCACCAAAGCCATTTGTGCCAGTCCCCTCAAAGCCAAATCATATTCTAGCGTCGGAGTGTTTATATACACAAGTATATGGAGAAACTTTTAAACAACAGTGAGTGGGTACAGAATGTTTGGATTTTGGGCTCTTGCTGCTCTGATGGCTGATTCTCTCTCAAATTTTGATTACATAATGTGTCAGCACATCACAATTGGTGGTCATTTTTGTCCATTTTGATGTTCAGACAAGAAAATAGGAAACACATTGAACAATTTTGATCATATAAATTTGTATGTTATTTTTTCTCCACCAAGGCTGTCTGTGTTAGTTTTAATGATCACTGGAATGCATCTGTGTACTGAAACTTTGTTTTCGGTCCTAATGACCCTAAGAAACTTTATTTTATTTAAATTTCTATAATTTTCTTCTATAGTTCGCCCCTTGTAGCACTTTATACATCCAGTAACTCATGAGTATAGAGTGTCAGGCCCTTGAAGGCATTCAGAGTATATGTACACTAAAAATGATGAAGAGGACAGTAAATATTTCCAAACCTAGTAGCAAATTACTATATAAGCGTGATCGTAACGTAAGAGTTGAGTTGCGGCAAGTCACCAGAGGAGACAATGAGCACATTCATCTCATGCATCTTTAATACTCTGCTTACATTTTATAAAAGGTGCAGAGTGGAGCCAAGGGCTTATTAAAGTCCTCTGAATCAATTGAGCAGCATAATGGCTGTTGGGGGACGACTCCAACTTCAACAAGTTTTTATTTCTGTCTGCTGAATGTAAATGGGCTTCCTAAAGACACTCGCATGCCAAGCATGTGAATGTCTATCTGTCGCTTCTTTTCATGTATGTATGCATCATGCATTATTGGACAAGTTTGGTAGTGGTGCCACTCTGGAGCAGTGGTGGCAAGTAACTAAACTTATAAACTAATTTACTGAGTGAGTATATCTATTTTCTGCCACTTTATACTCCATTACATTATGACATATGATAAGCTTATAAAAATATAAAATGCAATGCATTATTAAACTTCTGTGGCTTTTCTCTATCAGTTCAGATGTCTTTGATTTGTTAGCAGTTCCATCAAAGAAAGATTTTCTGTCTAAACAATCTGGATTTAAAGAGGTAAAATTATCCAGTATTTCAAAGATTTTTTTCTACTTTCCTTACCTATTAATCATCTCATGACCCTGCAGATTTATCTTGTGACCCTTTTAAGTAAAGGATCTGAGTACTTCTTCCATCACTGCTCTAGAGGGGGCTGCTGCAGATCAGATTTGGTGAGTGTGTATACATATACACACTCACCAAATCTGATCTGCAGCAGCCCCTGGCAATCACATGATTGCCAGATCAAACACACCTCTAGTATTAAAAACCTCAAATCAGGACACACTCCTTTTCTGCTCACAATAATAGTCATGAAAGACACAGCGAGAGAATCGGATGGGTTCACGGTGCTCTGCGTTCAAGGGGTTAAACACGGCCGGGTCCCCCTCCCTATCCTTTCAGTGGCAGTTCACCACACCCAAGGCAGGCAAGGGTGGGATCTGTGTGTGTGTGTGTGGGTGAGGGTGAGGGGGGGGTCGCTGTAAACCCCCGGTGTCACGGTCGCTCCGCCCTCACATCATCCGTCGGGTACACTCACCCAACGATGACAGTCAGCAGCCTGTGATGTGGTTCCCAGGCCTGTTTATTCTTTGAAAACCCACTAAAAGTAGCATTGGATGGTAAGCTCACCAAAAGGCCCCAGTGCTATTATAGGAGCACTTTGGGTTGAGTTTTGATCTGGTGGGTTTGTAAATAGGGCCCTGCCTTGCTGCGGGGCACCACTTTTGGGCTATATTGTTTAGTGTGACCTGAAGGAAGCTTTTTGATATTGAGGGTGATTTGTAACGTGGAACAAAATGTAAAGTCCAAACTTGATATGACTTGCGGCGTTTTGAGTTGTGTATTCAATGAGAAGATCAGTTTTTCATAATGTTGATGATGATGGACAAAAGCCTACAAAATATACCCGACTCTAGTTTTCCTCATCTCACTGAAGGACAGATTGTATTTCTTCCAGGGTCCTTATTTACCCCAGAAAGTCAGTACAACTTTTAAATCTAAATGAGTCCCATAAATACGTCAACTCTATTTTTTTCAGTTGTGGTTTTTAGTGTGAGCTATAATCATTTCTCATCTTTCTTTGTCTCCATGTCTGTCTTTCTATTTGTATGTAACGACACACACACACACACATAAATCCACACACACAAACGCGCAGTGTTTCTCCTTTTTTTGGCGAGAGCTTCTGATGCAAGGACGGCAATCTGTAATCTGTAGTAATTGCATGTTGCAGAAAAACATTTTTCCGCTGTGGTAATCGCTGCAATATGTGCAGTTGCATTGCCAAAGTGACAGCACCCCCACCCCCTACAGACACACACACACACATACACACAGAATCCTGACTCACTCTGACTTTGTCAAATGTGTCAAGCTAAAATTTTGGAGACATGCTCCTCAGACAGGACACAGACAGCAAGAGAGACAAGCAACTGTTGCATTGTGACAAACTGGCGATTGGAAAGCGTTACACATACACATACACATACACACACACACACACCTGTGACTCTGTCATGCTGCATTCACCTTCTGCACATGATTTACAGTTCCTGCCGGTGACAGTTTAACTGCCATGCAGCCCAAGTGCCAGAACCCTGCCAGGACCCAGCTGCCACACACAGATCAGGAGACGAATCTTTCAGAGGAGCCACATCAATTCACTTTCCCTTCTCTTTTTTAACAGTTACAGTATCAAACAGTGCAAGGAGGTGATAAAATTGCTATAAGCATGTCTAATACTAATGCCCTAATATTTCTTGTAAAGACAATTTGGAGAATTGAGTTGTCAGAGTTCCTCCTGATTAGTGGAAGTTAAAGCCACATTAAATGTAGGGAGTGTAGTCACGGTCTGTGGCTGAACCATTGATGCATATTTATCAAACCATCGTCTACCATTTCACCACTTTGACACCAGCATCTACTTTACTCTGATGAACTGCGGCGCAGCGTTATGAGGTCATCACCACTGTGAGTCAGGGCTCAAACTACGGTGTGTGTGTTGAAGAAGAAACACATGTCACTCAGCAAATAATCTCTCTCTGTCTCTCTCTCTCTCCCTCTTCCTCTCTGTCTGTCTGTCTGTCTGTCTGTCTCTCTCTCTCTCTCTTTCTTTCTGTATGATATCGCAGCTCAACAGCCCCGCACATTTATGATATCATTACCCACTGCGTCATCACCCCTTTTCCCAACAAAACCTCAAAATATGTCAGCCCAGTTTGGCTTTGTTACGTCTCTTCAACGTGTAACCACACACACCTAGTATAAGGACAAGTACTGCTCAGAGACATTTATAGATACACAGCACAGACACCAAGATTGCAACCAGACTGTGTGTGCAAACCTTTTCCTCTCTGGGCTGCTACTCTGACTGCTGAAGCCATCCAACCTCCCAGCAGCTGAACTTCCCTGTGTCTCTAATGGAGTCTCTCTGTCAGATCAAACAGCTCCCACTGACGAGAAGAGGAGACAGATCGCAGCGCTGGAAGCCGTTCAGTCTGACAGCCCGAACACGTTTGACTGGCAACGCAGCCTGTGTCTACTCTTCCATCGCTAGAGATCCCACACAAATATAGTAGCGCCACCAGAGAGGGGGAAGAGGGGGTGAAGAGCGGGGAGGGGGTAAGGGAGCCCAAGCCTGTCGGCTCAGAAAATAAGTTGTGAGGCGTCCTTCTCACACAAAGGCAAAGACCCATAGCTCAGTCTTTTCTCAAAATGAAATCGCATGTGAGCCGAATATTAGGAAGTGCGCATTGCTTCCAGCAACCACCAAGTCTTTATAGCAGAGACTGTAAACCACATTTTCACCAGCAGACAATGCCCCTTTGTGCTTGTTGTGTGGCTGTCCCCTCATATTGGAACCCGAAGAGAAGCCCTGCACATTAAAAAAAACTGTGGAGATTAGAGTGAAGATGTGAGGAAAAAGTGACGAAGAACAAGATCCAGAGGCATGAATGAAGAGGAGTGTCAGTTTTAGATCTCTGGTTAATTAGTGGCAGTCATGTCAAGAGGGGCAAGCAGGACAGTCTGCCCTCATTTAGCCCCATGGCGAGGGGGACCTTTGATGTGGTTGCACATGGAATGCTGTTTTTCATTCCTTCCTGCAACAAAAGCCACATGTTTTTATTTTTTTTTTGAGACTAGGTCGCTGTAACTTCAAACTGTGAAGGAACACGGTGAGATATGTAACGTATGAAATGAATGCTAACCAGCAACACACAAGACAGAAAGCTGAGGGTCTGCCAACCACGCCTTGGGCCAACTGTATTGTTCCTAGCTGTATTGTATATTAATATTCAAATGGTTTTGAGATGGAGACAAAACCTCTTATTAATCTCTGCTGTCTGTGAATGTGTGACACCACTGCACACACACATTCAAGCATTATATAAACACACACAAATACACAACATGTACACATTTCCAACTTTTCAACTATTATCATCAGCGTTTGTCCCTTTCAACCCTTTTCCTCGCTGTCAATGGACCCTTTCAATAGGGGTCATTCCAGGTTTTGTCACACTCATTCAAATGCAAATGGACTTCAAAGAGCCCCCAAATATTGAATTTGCATTTATTTCCATCTTCAGAGGGGTTCAGCCTCCAAGAGCACCATCTGACTCACCACAGAATCGAACCAGATTGGAGCTGGAACCCCAGCGCTGGTCTCCTGACAAGTGTCCATGCCACTTTCCTTTGCAGACGTGAGACAACTCTTGGAAAGTACTCGACTGAGCCTCGGGGTTTTTGATCATGAGGAAACAAGGGGTGTGGTGACTCTTAGCCTGCAAGCCAAGGAGCTCAGGAGAGCACTCAGACACATAATACTGTCATCCCCCATAAATTTAATATTAGCACAGTAGGTGATTATTGTCAATCATTTCAATTGATTTCAAATAAAATCAGAGGAAAATTAATAACCTCCACATGTCAGGAGCCTTTTTAGTAATGAGTGCAAAGTCAACTGTGTTGCATGCAACTGTGTTTCTGTGATGTTTTTGGGCTTGATTCCCAGTTTTAGATTAAGCAAACCTAATTGGAGGCTAAACCTTATTTTCAATGGAGTCCCTTCATTCAAATTATTGCAAGAGTCAAGGACTTGGCTTAATTGGAGTCTGGGAAACCACCCGTGTGTCTGAAGTGACTAAATGTTTCCTCTCATCATCTCCATCACTAATCAGTAGTGGCGTTGCTCATGTACAGTTAGCACCACGGCCACGTGGAGCTTGCATAGTAAGGCAGGACTTTCCACTATTTGACTCAGAGCCTGAGGCGTCCATTGAGGCTTTGCTGTAACTGCACACTAATCCCCTGATTGCTGTGTTTAGGTCCGGCACGTTGCTGCTCCACGTCAAGGCGGCCATGTCTAACGACAAGCTAATGACACAACGATGACAATGAGCGTTTGTAAACCCAATCAGTAGCCTGGAATCTGGCTGCCTGGTGATTAGGTTAATCAAACTCTGTACTGACTGAATGACTGGCTCGCTGTCTGCCTCTTATGTCATCACGCTGATTAAAGGGGAAATGTTGTGTTCAAGACCGTCAGGCTCTTTAGCACAAATGTCTCTCTGGCATGTTAGCACAGCTAGCTATCCTGCTAGCGTGGTTATAAAAGTAGGGGGAATGGGACCTATTTAAATGAGTTAAAGGTTACATTACAGAGATTTAACTTGTTTAAACATGACAGAATTTGTAACACCACTTTCTAGGACACACTTGTGTGTGCGGTGACTTCAGCAAGGTTGTATCTCACAGAAAAGGTTTGCTGGTTAGAGTCCTGTAAGTACAAGAGCAACCACAAGACACAGTAGTCGGTTAAAGGTTTTTTAAGCATGAGACACCAATTGGCACTTTATTAAAAAGAAAGCAGTCACTGATTCTTTTTTATTTTTCAGCTAAGTTCTGCTGTTTAGTCACCATGTGGGTAATTCTGCTGGACTAAGGCATCAGGAGACCATATGCGAGTCGTGACCAGTTATTACAGTGAGGTCAGACAGCATTTAGGAGGAGAAAAGTGTCACAGTCATCATGTTGTCAAGCAGTGCTCCTCTCTGACTCAGCACAGAGAAAAAACATCAGATTTCAAATTTCTGTTATACGTGACAGTTACAGTTTCAGCGTATATACCATAAAGGTCCTAATGTGTTTGCGGTTGTGATGGCTGCGTCTGGGACCGTGAGAAGAGTATATGCAGCAGACGAGTGACCTCACAGTAGACTGACTATGGAGAAGAGATGGAGGGGCCACTTCTGCTGCACAGCTGACGGGGAATCCCTGGCATGGTGTTTCCTACTCAGCCAGTACAGAAGTGAGCAGCTGTAGAGAAAGTACAAGCTCGCTAGAGTTTACTTCAGGGCAAAACCTGCTGCTATAGAGAGATGATGGATCATTTTAGTCATTCTGCTCGGTTGTTAAAAGGTCCAACAAGTGGGTTTTAGAGGTGCTGGTAGGCAGACTTTATGCTAAATTAAGCCAACCGTCTCCTGGCTGTAGCTTCTCATTGACACATATAAGAGTGGTATCATTCATTTAATTCTCAGCAAGAAAGCAAACATTTCCTAAAACTAATCCTTAAATTATCTTTTAGTCACACCAGAAATGACAATGCTCAGATTTACACCTTCACTCTGCAGCACAGAGTAGGACAGTACAATTAGATGGCCCATTACTGATGCACTGTCAGTTATTTGTACCCCCCGATAAATAACCCAAGAGAAAACTAAAATCCCATTCTTGAAGTGCTGTCTCTACAAAAAAATCAATACCCTGTGGTTAAAGTTATACTTGAGGGGAGGGGAGATGTAACCCAAAAACATGTTTTATTGCAGCAACGACAATTAACTGTATGTAAACAAGTTGAGCAAAGAAAGCTGGGAAAATGGAAGAAAATAGAGAATCAGAAAACATTTCACAGGCTACAGCGTCTCACATCCTATCATTATCTGCATTTTTCCTTCACCGTAATTAAGTTTTTCTTCATTGCTTATGGGAAGAGGGATAGGCTATAAGGATGTTTTGAGCATGATTAAAGTTAATCATAATGAAGTGAAGATTCAGTCTGGAGGAAGGATTTTTGTCTGTAAAAAACATTCCTTTTAATCCTTTGATGGATGACAGAATGAGTTTCTCTGGTCTTTAGATCTTTGCTAAACTTTCACACATGATTAAATAAAACCCTCCTGTGTTCCATCTAAAACAAAAAAAAAAGAAGAAAAGTTGCTGTCCGCTGATATGTTTCTGAACATGTGGGATCTCGATAAGTTTAAGTCATTTTATATGCTGCCGACCAGACCCATGCCCACTATTAAAGTAATTTGTGGGCTCGAATGCAACTGTAATGTTAAAACCAAAAGTGCACTGCAATCGGCGTTGTGCTTAGTCACAGGCAGCTTTTGCTTTTCCTCCTCTTACTGTAGCAGAAAGGATGTTGTTGACAACATCTGTTTAACGATACAGGGAGGGTCCTAAACAATAAGTCGTCTTCATCTGAGTCAAACTCAGGTCACAGCTCTATAATTGTAGCTGCAGTCAATAAAAACAAACTTCACATATGATGAAATTTCAGGTTTTACTTTGAATTGTTTATCTTGTTTTCAGCCTTGCCGAAAATTGCAAGCAAATTCCATATACCAACGTAATTGCTGCATAAATTTAGGTTAATAATACATAAATTAGCTTACAATAATACTTATGTTTTTTCTACAGTCCCAGCCTCACCATATAATAAGCTGTGGGGCAGGCCTGCGGTTTAGGGCGTAGGTTTAAAACAAAATTAAGAAATAGAAAATTGCGAGAAAGGTTTTCCCTTAATTTAGTTGTCCACCATACAAGAGGAATGACATCATGAAGAGTCTAATAACAGTGATGTGGATTTAATCATTTTAACGTAAGGGTTTATATGAAATATTATCAGCTCATAAGTGAAGCAAATTAACCATAAAGAAATGACTCATAGACATAGAAGAGCCTCATCCGGTACGGGCATTACTTTTTAGAAATCAAGCTAAAGAATTTTATATTATAATCATTTCCACCTCATTATCCAATTATACAAGTATTTTCTGAAGTCTGCATATTTTCCTGCCTACATGTAGTTTGTTCCTGAAGGTCTAGACATTATAAATTCCTTTAACATCACTTGCATTATATCTGGACATTTGTGTCCCTCATACCAACTATTTCTAACCACCACTCTCTAATTATCATGTAAGACTAAGACCTTTTCTGTTTCATGTGAGGATGACCTCAGTGAATGTGTTCTGCATGCATCCACTTCAGTTCAGCGCTCTCACAGCTGCCATGCACAATCAGACTACAGAGTTTAATATGCAGACTAACTCTGAGTGAACTGTGTTTAGGGGGCTGAGACGCTGAGCCGACTATTCTTCTTGCCTGCTTGGCTTGACACCAGCTTCAGATCACATTTGCTACTTTAGAATTACAGAAACATACAGGATTATGTCCAGCCCCCCACCTCCAAGAGTGTTTGTTGATAGAAGCATAAATCTATATTATCAGATTGGCTGCAAAGAATCTGGCCCCTGTGGTTGCTTGCCGACCACCAGAAAATTGTATTTACTACTACAGTTAGCACGACTTTAACCTTGACCAACGCAACGCTGAGCATGGTGGTTACAGCCAAAAGTGTAGAAGTGGGGCGGCAGGTTTGAGATTAGTCAACCACATAATCTGCACACCCCCTCTGCATCCTATACCTGGAAGCCATCTTACTGGCAACCCCTTAAAGTGTTCCCCATAAAGTCGCGTTGACAGATGGTGAAAACAGCGAGACGGACCAAAAAGTAAATAAGTACCTCCAAATCGTTTACAGTCCTAATCAAGTGCAGAGCGTTTCTTCTGTCCTATATGCCTTCAGAGTTTTATAAATAGATATTATACTCGGCTAAATTGAAGACAGGATTTCACTGCTCTGTGGCCGTCATACGTTTTCTATTATTTGCTTTTGCTTTAGAATATTGAAACTCTTAATATCCAGTTACAGAGTTCAGCTAGCTCAGCCAGTCCACAACTTTCAGCTTCACTCGGGAGCCTCACACTCAGCAGGATTTTGAATAGGCTCCAATCAAGCATGTTAATTTAAGAGAGGAGAAAAAAATCTTCAGCATTTGAATGTGTTATTAATAAATTCACCAGAGGCCAGCCATATGCTCTCTCAAATTTACTGCCTTTTTTTCTTTTTGTAGCTACTGTATGCTGCCTTTTTATTTGTCAGTGGTTGTGAGCTTTGAAATTCATCTCAAGCTTTATCTACTGTGAAAGATTCATTTTAGCGCTGCATGCATTAAAGTGTCCTTTTCTCTGCCCGAGAGACACATGCACAAAAAAAACGTGTTGAACAAACCAGACCACCTTCCAAAATATCCTCGCTACAACTGTGGTGAGGCATGGCACGTTTCTCACACACAAGCCCTCGCTTCCATTCATGCAGCGCAATAAGCCAAACATATAAAACCATTCCCACCCTAATAAACCGGGGCCTTTTTCTCTGCCACAAAGGGAGCTGGCTCCCAAGAGCGTAACACTCTAAAACGGACTCCTGTATAAAACAGCCTGCAGGGAGCACGGCGGCCCTTCCAAGTGGAGGGAAATGCAGCAACAGAAACTGAGCCAAGTATACGATCCACCACACCGGCCCAATCACAGCTGCTATAAACCAGGTACCCCACCTGATGCAAACACTGCCAATATGCCAGGATCAGAAAACTCAGTGCGATTTATACAATTCTGCTTCGCAGGGGAGAGAGTCCGGTGCTTTTTCTTTTGGAGCACCATGCTTTAAAAAAAATTGTAAAAGTGTCTCAGAAACGTGTCTTTTTGATTAAATGGTGGTGCTGCTGTATAAAGGCTAGCAGGTGTAGCCTCATTGTGGTTATCAGTAACTGCAGCAGCAGTGAGTCTGCATCAGATTAATGCCTCGTTGATGCAAAACTCTCCATCTCTCTTTCTTTCTCTTTCTGTCTCTCACAACATACAGTACTAACGGTCAGACTATTAACTTTGTTTTGTAATCTATACAGAGTTAGACACCATGAGAACAACAGATGCTCATGTCTGTTCTCTTAGTGACTTGGTGTGCATGTGTCATATGTTTGATGTGTGTGTGCGCCTCCCTGAGCTTCAGCAGAGGAGTGAGGTTTCTGAGGTGAAGCGTCCTCTCGCTTCTCACGCGAAGTGCATCTGACATTGCACATGCTTACATGTGTAAGAGTTACCAATATATTTCCTTCATACTCAAGTGTTTGTACTGTGTTGCTGATATATTTGTGATAGCACAGTGTTGTTTTGTTAAATGTCAAGCTGGTATAAAAAGATCAAAAGGATTTTGTTTTTATCAAGAATTTAGATATTTTTTTCTTCAATCACTCGTTAAATATCTCTTGTGTGTGTCACTTTTCAAATAAACAAAATGTTGCATACAGCGATACTTCCTGACTTCTGAAGAGATGAATACATTATTTCCATGAGCGTCATGTAGCACAATATTAAAATCAGGGCTCAGGAAGCCAGACATTTAACAGTCTCCTTGATTTTCAGTAACCATTCCTCTTAATTTCAGTTTGATTTGAATCTTAAAAAAAAAAAACTTTTGCCAAATTGCTTTGCCTGTGTAATGTAAGTTGTTAAACTAACCACTGGGGTATTTTGCTTACATGAGGTAGTCCCGATTTGAAATGCTTTCAGATTGAACTGGAGGATTTAATGACTCTTGGCCTTTGTTCTCTCGCAGTTTGGTTTCAGTCTCCTGACAGAATGAATTGTAAAAGGATATTGCATATTCACTAATGATTTCCAATGGTGATTACAGCTTTAAATGCTTGTCTCTTTTCTACTCTGTTGTCCTAGTATCTTACATCCCTTCCCTGTGCCATGGTGGGGCTGAAAATCAAAATCAGGCACCCAAAAAGCACATTAGGTTAGAAGTTAAAGCAGCTCAAAAGCCTGATGGACGGCATCCATGAAGCCTGAAGTCAGTGACACACTGATCTATAAACAGTGAGAGGATAAAGGGATGCAGATCTAGCGGTTATAGAGAAGAAAGGGTGAAAAGGCCTGAGACTTGTCAGGAGGAAACTATAAATGCTTGGGAGTTTGTAGAAGCTGTGAGAACACTGGAACATCATCCGCTGTCACTGCGGTTCCAGCAAGGATATCAGAGGATTGTTCTCATGTGAGCCACAGATGTACTGTGTGTGTGTGTGTGTGTGTCTGTGTGTGTTTTACTGACTGACTGACTGCGTCTGACTTGTGTGTGAGTGGGTGAGGCTTCAGAGATTTTAAGATACACTCTGCAAACAATTGGTACAACTGGTAGTGTTTCTTCTGTGGCTGTCTCTAATTAACATTACAATGAGGCCTTAATTGGGAAAGAGATTTTTTCTTTCTGCTGCCATTCGGTGGCTGTCTCAGTGGTTGTGTGAGGAACAGCATGAGTAACAGTCCACCATCAGACTAACAACTTGTTTATCAGTACTGACTACTTAATCTTTTATTGTTTTCAAGGGGATTATTATCACTTCCAGGAATAAATGCAACAAATGTTCAAATCGAAAGCGAGTGAAACTTCAGTATTTCTCATCTTTTATTTTGCACACACTCAAGACCTTCACTATTTGCAAGTAAAAGCTGTCTGATTGAAGTTGCCATGGCAACAAATGGCTTCTTCACTGAGGCTAGTGTTTAGCGTCGCCAAGTATAGTGCACTCACCTCACCACACAGACCAAAAGTACCTCCTGGAAGTAAAGCAGAGTGCGAGAGCTTAATATGTTTTTTTTTTCTCTTTCCTCTTTTATTGTATTGCCGTGTTCCAGTAAAGGGCCCAGTCACATGGAGCCTCTGAGCTCGTATTCTCACAGAGAGCGCCGAGTTTCACTTGATAATGAATGTCTGTGGTGAGAATTCCATTATGGTGCTACTCCATCAAGCCTACAGAAAACACAAGAGCGAAGAGGCAAAGGCCTTTAAGGGCCATATCAGTCAACTAGATGAGGCTACCGTGCAAATCAGATCCTCCTTTGTTTCCTCAGCACACATCTGAGTGTGTGTGGACAGATAGACAAATGCATTCACACTATAAGCAGCCAGCTCTCACGTTTTAACGTCTTAATGCGCTATTGTCAAAAGAAACGGACATAAAGCTGCCAAACTGACGAAGCTGCACATTCAAAGAAGGTGGTATGATGGTAAGAGGAGGTGTGTGGGGGGTGGAGTGGAGAGAGAGAGGAGGATCAACACTCACCTCTGAGTAGACTGCTGCTGTAGTTGGAGAAGGAGTCAAAGATGCTGTTGGATGCCATGACAGGGAAGCCAGAGCGGTGTGAAGCCCTCGCTGCAGTTGATCTCCACTGACCTTGGAGAGGAAAAGATTGAAAGGATTGAAACACCAAGCGAAAGAGCACGAGAAAGAGAGAGGGAGAAGGAGAGCACAAGAGGACAAAACTCCTGGAGCTCAGAACCCGTTTGTAACCAAGAATCTAGGGTTCGCAACTACCGCAGGAATCCCAAGCCACAAGCCTGCAGAGAAAGAGCAGCAGCATGTGTTAGCAGCAGCACCAGGGAAGATTTTGAGAGAAAAGTGGAGTGAGGGAGGAAAGAAAAGAAGAGACGGGCAGAGGACGCAGTTGAGAGAGAAGTAGTTTAAACAGGCAACAGCAGCATTTGTGTCTTCAGGTGTTGAGGTGGACTCACCGGGGTTGGAGATGAGATTGGGCCAACCAGACGGAGCCCTGGTGTTGGAAGCAGGCTGGCGAGGAGGACTGGGTTTGTGGTCCTCTGTCACGCAGCGGGCTGAGGGTCTGAGGTTAGCCAGCTGGCCTGATAGCGTGGTCTGTCTGTCTCTTTCTCTCCCACGATGGTGGTGGCCTGACTGGAGTGTCAGTGCTAGTAAAAAGCTAAAAGCCACAGTGTATCTGCATCCTCCTCGCCATCCTCCACACAGACACACACACTCCCCTCCGTGAGTGGTGGAGCCCACGTCACATGTCACGTGAGGTCACTGGGCCTCTCCCTCCCTCCCTTCCTCTCCTATCGTCTTTGCTTTTTTCTGGTTTCTCTGCTTCAATTTTTACTTTCCGTGCTTCTCCTCCTATGACTCGCCGTCATCCACTCTCACTCTTCATTGGTTGTCCAAGTTTTGGAAACATTCTATTTTTCTTTTGAGTTCAAACCAGGCAGTGGCCTACGCCACTGTGGCTCACTGAGGTTTGCACAGAGCACTCAAACCACTGCAGAAGAAGTAGAGAGAGGCATTAAAATGTATTAAGCCAAACACAAACACAAGAGAGAGAAATAGACAGCGCGTGAGATGAGGCTTGAGAGAAAATGAGAGATAGCTGTGGCTTTTGCCTCTGCTGGGAGACAGGAAAGGAGTAGAACGTGTTGTGTCTCTAACTGCTTAACAACACTGAGCGAGTTGTTCTTGACTGTGTATCAATGTCCTGTGCTAGTTTTATGTTTGTCTGACTCACAGCACATCTGTGTTTGTAAGAACCAGTGGTTTTGGGCCTGCAAAACCTCCACCCTCACTTACCACTTGATAGTATCGTAATCTTAGTCTCATTAGAAGCAGAAGTGTCAGTTGCTCGACTCTGACTGGTTCTGTCTCTTCTCTTATTCTTCCATTTCATCTTGCTTTAACGTTTGCTATCTTCCATTCCTTGCTCACAGCTTTTTTTTCTGTCTCTCTTTCTCAATCCCTTTTGTATTTGATTTTATCACAACTATATCTTACTAATTTTAACCTGAGCTGCCCATTACCAAAAAAGATGTGTATGGGCTCTCTTTCCCGTTCTGAAAGTGTACAGCCGTTTTAACCTGGTTGTGGGTTTCACACTTTTTCATTTTCTGGGTTGAATTTCAGAACAGTAAAGTTGTCACTGATGTGGCTACTTGTACTACTAAGATGTGATTTGTGTCCAGTGTTGTGCTTTCCTTTTCTTTTGGTTTTAATGATATTTAACTAAATGTTTGACAGTTGTGAAAAAACAGGATATGATTCATGTTCCTTCAGACTCATACAGAAATTAAATGAAGAGCAAAGTGTGCAGTCACACAGAAAGACCGACTGCTTCCTGAGGTGCTGTTGACCTGACTATCCCACAGCACTACATGCCTATGTGTGTGTTTGTGCATGTTTGTGTGTAAGTGTGTAAGTGTGCATAAATCACTGACATTTGCAAAGCTGTGGTATCCACACTTCCTCTCTCCTTTCTCCTGTCTCTCAGTGACACACTGGCCATGTCTGGCCATAGGACAACAGACCCAAACCACTGTCTGGTCACTCATGTGACCCAGCCGCTTTCCCAGTCGAAACCTGTGTGTGTGTAGCTGTGTGCACGTTTCTGTTTCACATTGCTTTGTGTATGGATGTAAGCCCACGTTGTCCTCTACTAATTGCTGGACAAAACTGCAGCATGGACCACAGTATGTGTTTGTATGCGTATATACAGTACCATCTTCTGAGTGTGTGTGTGTGTGTGTGAGAGAGAGAGAGAGAGAGAGAGAGTTTGCCGCTTTTCCTGGTAGCCCGCACTGCCCTGTAAATGAGCAGTTGCCATTGAGTTAGGCGGCAGCGCGGGCTAAATGACACGGCGCGTCGGCAAGTGTGGCCGAATGTTGAGGCCACAGCCGCGGCCCCAGAGCTTTTATCAGTCCGTCCACGCAGCCACTACAGGCCTCTGACTTAACCTCACACACAGCGAGGCTTCCTCTTCTAACACCTCTGCTGCCTCCCGACATGGCCTCGGCCCTGGCCTGCCAGCCCAGGGACAGATTACAACTCTGTCTCTCTGCTGAACAAGAGGTGCGGCTGTCATACAGGCCCACAGGAAAACACTGCTCTCTGCAAGGCCACAGACACAATGACTAAACCTTTGTACTGAATGATACTTCATTTAGTTTCTTTAGCTAAAGTCCTGAGGAAAGAAATAGGAAGCTGTAAACATTTGCAAGTTTAGTTTTTTCCCTGGGTCTCTGCAGGGTTCAGACCTATTGCTTGTTTAGAAATGGGGACACTCATGAGTGCAGTCATTGGTTTTACAGTTCAGATGCTTGTGGTTGTTTAGTTTATAATCATTTAATGTGCATGTATTTGTGCAAGTGAGTATGAGCAAGACATATTGCTGGTAATAATTCATGTTGTTTTGTTTTTCAGATTTCCTTTAAGTGAGAAATATATTTTTTTCTGCTCGTTGTCTTTACAAGAAGAGGCTGTTTCGGATTATTGTCAATTTCCCTATTTTTGTCCACTTGTGGAGAGAAAAACATTGCATCTGGATTTTCAATGAGGAATAGAGAAAGCAAAACAAATATAGGACCATCCCACAGCATTGTGCAAGAATGGGAATTGGCTCCATTGTAGTGTAGTCCAAACTTGACATTTGAAGAAAGCGCTGGAGTCAAGGCCTTTTCCTCAGTCCTCAGTCCGCTCTGTGTCTCTGTGTTTTTCTTCTTTGTCTAGGTAAACATCTGCTTCATGTTTTGAAATGTATCTCATGGCTTTGCACTGCCCATGACCGTGAGGGGAAAATAGTCTGAAGATCATTGTGGCCGTCTTTCACTCAATTCTTTTTTTCCCCTGCCCAGGCCTTGTTTATCAAGCCCCTGTATTTAAGCTTAATATAACTCCTGTTTTGCTGAGAAAACTGTGGTGGTTTAATCACTGTCAGTGGTCCTACGCCTCTCGGGTGTGGCTCGCGAGGCAAAAAGGACCCAGTGCGGTCGTGCGTCCAGCTGCAAAGGGGCTTATTTTGTGGTCTAAAAATTGCAGGCTTCCCCATATGTTCCCCATAAACGTGGAATGCAGCGTGGGACTTGAGGAGGCTTTTATAATGAAGTGGCCGTCATTGCATCAAACACTATGGTCCTTCCTGCGTCTAGGATAGGCCATGGGAGCCCATTTTTGGGTTACATGCACAGGTCCAATGTCCTAACTACTCACTCACACCTCATACTGGCCATTTTCTTCAAATTATATTACACAGGCTCATTCCTGTTCACTTTCACTACAGCATACTCTATAATAATCTATTCTTATAATTTCCACAGGTTATAAAATAAACAAGAACAAGAATAAAAAGGCAGACTGAAGAGTAGTCTCAACTGCATATACTTAGAACCTTTATCTGTAAATCTATCAACACAAGACACTTTTAACGGGAAAGAGGAATTTGACAAAAGACTGTAAAAAAAAAAAACATGTCATACTTCCTTAACTGCTCACATTTGATATAAACTTGTGTGAAAATACAGCAGCAGACTGTTAATTCTAATCTGAGTTCTTAGAAATTTGCAGCTGCGTGAGAAATTAGTTCACTGTTGTCAGCTCAGCATTAATCTGTGTTTGTGTGTCGGTACATGTGTGTGTATGCGGTTGTTGTCATTGTAAGCGAGGCACTCCCAGATGCAGTGGTTTTAGCGTGCAGTATCACGGTTGGAAGTGATCACCGGGCCCATTATTCATTTATTGGCTCCAGCAGACTGGAGACTGTGGTAACCACACATAGGGAGGGGAGGGGGGGTGCTGTGTCGCCACACATTACGCCGGCCATATCCCAGAGTTCCTGTATACACTTATATAGGAACTTATAACCTGTGGCAGAACCAAAACAACAGAAAGCCTGCGATGGGCCGTCACAGATGTTGCTGTATTCCTTCAGTGCAACTGGCACCTGTCGCAGCGAAGAAGCTATATTTATCATGTGATACTCAATGTAAAAACATATGCTGGTTCAACTTAAAATCATGTGCTATGTGGCTGTTGGAGTATGTTGGTCTAAGGATCTAGCCAGGCAGGTCAGATCAATAAAAAAACTAGGAAGTTACTTTTTCAGAAATAATTGACTCATATTATAAACCTGAACCTTGAAATTCATAATTCTGTTCAGCCAGTTATCAACACTTGTGTCAGTTACAAACCTAACATATTGTGTTATTTATTTAGAAATGTATAGAAAGGTGACAACAGTGGAGTACAGTATATACACTGTAGTTTATTTTCTTACCGTTGAGTTAGACAGAGGAGATTTCTGTCTAAATTTCTAACTGAAATTTCTAGTTCTGAAATTAGTATTGCTGGTAAGGTTCAATACTAAATGTGTGTCACATCCACTTGCTATTGCTTTGAACATCAGATCAGGAAGATGAGTGATAAAGCAAACTAAACACTCCACTGAGCGCCATCTACATGCTTATCGCATTGTTCCTGTGTGTTTTGTGAACCACTTGTCTTTACCAGAGTGGTAAATTTACAGTCAGCTTTGAGGTGCACAGAGGCACCACATCATGGCAACGGAGCAGCTGGAGGGTGAAGTGCTGCAGCCTCACATAAAAGCACTCGTAAACCCGAGACCTCAGTTACCCCAAATGCTCCAATGCTCCAAACACACACACATAGCTCACCCCCAGCCAGACCAGAATAGAGCAGACCATGGTCTTGCCACAAACCCGACAGATCCCATTGACCTCACTGCAGCATCAGGATCTGGCCTTACACAGGTGGAATGTTGCACTTTTTCTGTTCAATATTATGTCGTTGCCACCACTACCACTGATATGTCACTGATATGGAAATATATATTTTCTGTGCCTAGAGTTTCGCTTTGCAGAGTTGCATTTAGTGTGTCAGACTGCTGCTCTCACTGTGTTTTATTACCTGTGCGTGTCTATGTGCATGTGCTTGTATATTTGTGTGTACGTGTGTGCTCGTACGTATTTCCTGTGGTTCAGACATGGGTTTTGAATGTGACAGACGAGTTTGCAAGCATGCTAGTGTGTGTGGGGCAGGATGTTCCTTTACAGCAGATGCACAGTGGTTAACTTAGACACTGTGCATGTGAGCATGTGTCGCTGTGTGAAACAGTCACTTCAGTCCGACAGCTTGTTTGAGACCTGTTAAAAGGAACAATGTCCAGTGTGTGCATCCAAAATCATTCACAATAATAAAAGACACATTAAACCTAATTAAATTAAATTAAAGGCAGTGCTAATATTCAGATTATTTACTTACTATAAAATAGCACAATACCACAATATGAAAAATACTCTATTACAAGTAGGTCCTACACATACAGGTACAGAAGTGTTACAAGTAAAATGTATTTGAACTATTCTATAAGTGTATCTTTATATTTTTTGTTTTATTTTTTTACTGATTAATTTGTAAAGGTGTAAAGGTACAATGACAAATAAATGCAGTGAAGTAAAACATACTTTTTTCCCTCTGAAATGTTGTGAAATATTCAAGTAGATTACAGTAACTAGTACTGTACTTTGTTACAAAAATACTTCAGGATCATGAAGAGAATCCATGATGTGTGTAACAAGTGTTTATTATTTAGTCTCATTAACTCAAAGTAACAACTGGGGAAAACATATCTACGGCATGATAACACATGACCGTGTGTGTGTTTTTTTTCTTTTAGAGACAAACAGCTGGTTTAACCAAATTTGTGGTGTGGTTTATTATATGCTCACATCTGAAACTAAAAACATCTCTAATATTTAAATTATTTATTTTTGCAACTTAATATTTACAACGGTGTAAGAATGCTGTTGGTATCCATTAAAAGTGGTTTGTTCAAGGTCATATTATATATACAACTATTATTAAACACAAAACTACTTGTGATGTTGTTCTCTATATTAAAGTATGGTATGTTTAAGTGTAAATAACTATATTATATCATCAAAAATAAAAAGGCCACGTTTTTCTTACCAAGAATTTTTGAATTAGTGTAATGTGCAGTATAGAAAGCATACCCCTTACACTCCTGATTTGTGT